>VBSM01003176.1:79165606-79181200 GCA_008086735.1 Cheirogaleus medius | reverse complement strand
GCAGGGGTGTGAGGTGGAGGTGGTGCAGGGGGGCGAGGTGGAGGTGGTGCAGGGAGGTGAGGTAGACACAGACACATAATCTTTCTCTCGTCCTAAGTCAGCCACGTTGAATCAGATGCAGAACCTATAGAAACTAAAAAAATATGAGTTCACACTTATACAGACCTTTGTGGAGCCTTTTTTTTCCTACTTAGAATTATGTTTTGAAGCTACATCATTGTTATTTTTTAAATCTCTGCATAGTATTCCATGGTCTGAACAGAGTGTAATTCACTTATCCAGCACCCCTTTGTACTGGGCATCGAGACTGTAAATTTTACTCTAGCAGATAAATCTGTAATGAATATCGTTGTTAGTATCATCTGTATACGGCACTGACTACTGGGATACATTTCTAGAAGTGAAATTGCTGAGTAAAAGGGTTGCACATTTTTAAGGCTTTTGATTTGTTGCCAAATCACCTGACAGAAAGTTTCTATCAATTTTCCACTCCCATTCCATGCCAGTACCAGTTTTATTCCAATCTCAGATGCCATCATACATTTAATCTTGCAAATCCGGCAAGGAAAAATGCCATCTTTTTTCAATTCAGCGGTCACCAACTTTTTGGCACAAGGACCAGTTTCACGGAAGAAAATTTTTCCCCATACCGGGCTGGCCTGGGGGTTGGGGACCCCAGAACTATATAATCCAGCTCTAGGGGGAATAACAGCACTTTGTTTCCTTACCTGTGCTGGCCCCCCATGAGGAGGTGCTCAGCAGTGGGACCTGAGCACGCGGAATCGGAATGGACCGCCGTGTTCTGCCTGGATCCCGCCCGTCCCAGACCCCTGTCAGCATTGCCAGCCCCAGCAATGGTCAGGGCGGGGGAGGAGGAGGGGGAGAGGGAGGGTAGGGAAAGGAGGGAAAGAGGTCGCTTCATATCAGAACTCTTCCCCCCTGCAGTGGGTTCCACAGGGAGCACGGGAATGAGGACAAACCTGAGGCGGGGACTGTGTTTTAGGACCAGGATTAATAGAAGTAGATCCAAATTCACTTAATACTGAAGTATGTCCATGGGTCATCTCCAAAGCCCTGGTCCTCCTGGTTGCTGTAGAGACAAACTGCTTCATTTGAATCTGCATCAGACTCCTGATCTGGGCCTAAACTTTGCTGACTCCTAAGGGAAGGTGGTGGAGAAGCAAGGTTTGTGGGTAAATGACCATTTATTACTCATTCATCAAAACTTTGCTGAGCCATTACCACATGCTCAGCACCGTGCTGGATCCTGGGTACACAGAAGAGAGACAACATGTCCCTGCGGAAGAGGTGCTTGCACGCTATTTGAAGAATGAATATGTAACCTAGGATAATTATGCAATAATTTTATATACCATAAAGCAGATTACACATAAAAGGGCAAATCTGCCCAGCCAATAACCAACTTGGGATAAGGGAGTGAAGATTCAGCACCAAGGCTTTTGGACCCCTGCTGAAGACTGAAATATGATTGCATCATCTGTGAATATAGCATATTCTTGACTCTCTCGTAATTAATAAATATAATAAAAGAGACTAGGGAAAAGATATTTCTGATTCTAACAAAATAAACTCTATCTTCTGTCCTCTGCATCTCTCTTGCTAGCATCTTAATTCAGACACTCATTACTTTATCTCTACCATGGATCTGGCCTCCGGAATCCATCTTTCCGCGGGGGGCTTTTAACATGTCCATATTTTTTATGTAATCAAATTGATCTTTTTTCCCTTTACTTCCTGATGTGAAGACATTTTGTATTACCTACTTGGTCATGATAGCTTTTTAAAAATACATTTTTGGAATTCGTTTGTTAATATCTTCTTTTAGGTATTTTGCCTCCGTGTTCATGATCCAAACTGACTCGTAATGTCCCCATTTATGCTGTCCTTGTCGATCCTGGTATTGGGGTTATTTGAGGCACATTCTCACTTTCCCACTCTCTAGATTGTTTGGAATTACTTAAGGAGTACTGCCCTTAGAGAGTTGATAAGTGGTAGTTCTTTGGCCTCGCCTTGTACCTTCAGCCAAGGCACCTTCTCTACTTGGCTCCCAGGGCTCTCTCTCCATCATCCCCCAGTCTCATGTGAGGTGGAAGTGCCTTTCCTTTCTGCACTCCCACCCAACATGCCTCCTTGCAGACCTGTGACGGTGGCGTTAGCAGCCAGACACCAATGAAAACAGATTGTTCTCTCCTCTGGCCGTGCAGCAAAGCTGTGTGGTTTGTTCTCAACATTTTCTAGCTCCAATAAAAACCTCCTCTGAACTCACTGGGTCAGTTCGCTGCTCTGTGCTTCTTGCTCCCACAGCACCTTATATGCACCTCTGCACACTTCCCACGCTGTAGTACGATTAATCGTGCATGCGTTTTATCTCCAACCAGAACTTGAGCTCCTTATACACTGTGCTTTATTCGTCCTTGCAATTCCCATGCCTGGGAATTGAATTCTCATGCTTAGGCATGGCAATCACAAAGATGCAGTCCATTCTTGCATCTCATTTCTTGGGCCAGGCACACAAAAAAGACAGGAAACATTTGTTGAATAAATGAACTAAATGTTCTGATCAGTTAAACACAAAGAGCTCATTACAAATCTAATACACGGTTGTTACACTACCAGCATCTAACCAGGCGGTGCCCATGTATCAGTCCTCCTCTCTGCGGTCCACTGTTCCCTGCCTTCATGGGCTGGGGACTCAGTCTTCCTCTGCTAGTCCTTCAATGCCCTGTGACTGTATTATTTGGTCTTTGCTACCTTGCTCTGAATTCTAACCCATGCATTTGCACTCTTATGCTATCTCCACGGCTCTGTCGCCCAGGCCTCCTTCCTAAAGCTCAGATTCTTTGAGAGCTTTCTGGAATTCTACTGCCTTAGAGTTCACTCTGGCAGACTCCCTTCACGGGAGGCTTGCTTACTGCAATGAGTCATGGACAAGAAAGTCTGGCTTCCTGGAAACCTAGGTTCCAGGAGACAGCGTCCCCCAAGAAGCAGAACAAACACTGGAGTTGAGGAACTTCTGGCTCTCTTTCCTAAAGTGTTCCTGAAACCCTACTTAAAAGGCTGTCTGGACAATGTCCACTTTAATATTTAGTTTGGTAAACAACCATGCGTGGTTTATATCTGAATATGCCAAGGGAAAACGTTATGTTTTTACATCAGTTATTTAATATCTTGGGCAAAAGTTGTTTTGTTTCACATCATCCTTAGTAATGACATTAATTCTCTTTTGAATGGGATGTTTAATAAAGCTACTTCTGTAAAGCAAGTATGTTATCTTTTTAAATAAGCAAGAAAATAAAGCAGGTTATATAAACACCAGCTCAAGTACCAAGGATATGTTATAAGTTGCAAAGTGGTCTCTGCAGTTATGGGTTTGCTCTTTCATACAGATTACATGAGTAATGAAAATGTTTTCTACAGGTCTGGATGTGGAAGAATAATTTAAGTTCTCATTAGTGCTTGTCCAAGAAGTGCAAAGTGCTCACATGCAGTGTTGATTGGCAAATGTAGACTTTGGTTAGAGTTTCTGGTTCAGACGAGCCGCACCGGCTCTCTAGAAACAGCTTGTGGAGAGACTGCTAACCGGTTCCTGGAAAGCCCACAAAAGAATGATTGTTGTTCCTCTTTCTCGTGGTCTGTCAAATCTGATGGTTAATTTTCCTCATCACTTCCTGAGAGATAGAACTGATTGAAAACCAATATGTGAGGATATGGAAGCTAGTTCAGCCTGCGTGCCTGTATGCGTGTGTGTGTTTGTGTGTGCACTTGGGTACGTGTGTGTGAACATGCATGCACGCACGTGTGTGTGCACATGTGGAGAATGTCGCAGCAAGGCCTTACCTCTGCAGAGCATTCGGCGAGCAGGAAAGAGAGCTGGACAGCACGTCCCAGGCCTGGTGCCACCTCCTCAAGCCCCTCCCTTGGTCTCTCAGGCTGCTGCACTGGCTACAGCTGTCATTTTTCTACTTTTTAATTCAGGCGATTTCTTCCATTTTTGATTTTTTATTCTGGAAGCAGCTCAAGAGCAGTCACACTCTTGCTTTTGTTTTGATCCCAGCCCAGGCTGGGTCCTGGAGACTCTGACTGGAGGAATTTCCAGAAACGTTCTCGCAGGGGAGAAGACGAGGAATCCTGTTGGCCGTGCACGCTCCCACACAGAAGAGGAAATGGCTGCAGAGGTCACTGAGCCCTGTGCTTTTGATACGGTGAAATTAATAAATACATTAAAGAGACCTTGGAGCAGGACAGTGCCCTGGAACGACACAATTTTGATCCCAAGTATCACTTGGGTCTCCCAAGTGCTTCTCACAGTAGCAGTCACCGCAGCAGCAGTGACAGCTGCATTGGTCACCTATTGCTGCATAACAAATTACCCCAAGACTTAGCCACTCACAACAACAACAAACATTTACTATCTCACATAGTTCCAGGGGGCCAGAAACTCAGGCGTGGCCTACCTGCGCGGTTCTGGCTCGGGATCTCTCAGGAGGGTGCTGAGGCTGCCCTCGCGTGTCGGCTTGGCTGGGGACGGAAGGGCAGCTCACAGGTAGCTCTCTCAGGTCCCAGGCAGGTTGGCGCTGGCTGTTGGCAGAAGGCCTCAGCGCCTCACCGCACACGTGGACTCTGTATAGGGCTGTTTCCATGTCCTCACGGTGTGGCAGCTTCCTGCAGAGCAAGGGATCCAAGAGAGGACGAGGCAAGATCCACAGTGTTTTTATGACCTGGTCTCAGAAGTCATGCACCCTCATTTCTGCAGTGTACTCTGGGGGTCACAGGTCAGCTCTATTCACTGTGGGGAGCCAGTAGCTGGGCGTCTTAGTCCCTTTGGGCTGCTATAACAGAATATCATAGACTAGGTGGCTTATAACAATAGAAATTTATCTTTCACTGTTCTGGAAGCTGGGAATTCCAAGATCAGGGCTTCAGCAGACTCATCGTCTGCTAAGCACCCATTTTCTCATAGGCAGCACCTTCTCACCGTGTCCCCATGTGCTGGGAGGGGTGGATGAGCTCACCGCGGCCCCTTTAATAAGGGCACTAATCCCATTCACGAGGGCTCCACCTCCCAAAGCCCCACCTCCTAATGCCACCATCCTGGGGGTGAGGATTTTAACATATGAATTATGGGGCCCAGAAACATTTAGTCTGTAGCAACAGGCCCCAGCAGGAGCAGGTGGGCATGACGGCGGCATCTTGGAGACCAGTTGCCACATTACCATTTCCTGGGTATGTGCTTTCTGCCTCGCCCTCATCTCCAGCTCTTTATCTCCATTTACCACAGACAGCTCTCACAATGACTCCATCTGGCAGTTAGTTTCACCCTCATTTTACAGAGGAAATGTCTCAGAGGGTGATCAACCTGCCCAATAGCTCACAAATGCCAGATGCTGAGGTAGGACTCCAACCTAGGTCCAACTGTCCCCAAAGCATGAGGCGTTCACCACTGATACAGACTGAAGCGTATGTCGTATTTGTATGCTGAGGCCCTACCCCCAACATGGTGGTATTTGGAGATAGGGCCTTTGGGAGGTGATCAGGTTTAGATGAGATCATGAGGACAGGGTCCTTCATGATGGGATTCGTGCCTTTATAGGAAGAGATAGCAGAGAGCTTTCTCTCTCTCTCTCTCTCTCTCTCTCTCTCTACCATGTGAGAAGGCAGCCGTCTGCAAGCCAGGAAGAGAGCCCTCACTGGGAACTCAATCACACAACACCCTGTTCTTGGACTTCTCCATCTCCAAAACTGTGAGAAGCTGTTATTTAAGCCACCCGGTCTATGTTATTTTGTTATAGCAGCCCAAGCTGACTAAGGTAACCACTTTACTCTACTTTTAATTCTTACATTTATAAAGACAACACAAGATCTTTGTTGCAGTGTAACAACTATACCCACGTTATAGATTGAAGAACTGAAATCTAAATATAGATTGGATTTAGTAATAGAGCGCATGTGGGCTGGTGTTGGTTTCAGGAATTAAATGTCCGTGTTTTGGCCTTGTCTAAGTTTCCTTCTCTTTTCCTGGCTCTGCAACCTAGTTATCTCCGTCTTTGCTGACCCATACCAAACTGAATCAGATAAAGACTATTATGCCACTGCAGGTAATTCTCAATCTTGGTCTACAGTTTCTCACAGTTTAGACAAAACTTCATCATATATATTTCTGTACGTCTTTAGTGAATTTTTTGATTAGTTACTGCACAGATCTGGAAAAATTGTGGAACTTTAGGAGGTGTGCTCATCTTCCAGTTCCCTAGAACTGCTTGTAATATGTCATTTTTCTCTGAGCTTTGTTGCTCCAAAAGGAGATATCCTGAAATAGTCTTTAAGTACCTTTAAAAAGAGAAAGAGAAAATAGGAGAATAAGAAAACCACCCCAAACCTCCTCCTTTATCGTTCAGTGACAGTGGTCTCGACTGATGGCCGCGGGGAGTTTTGCTGTTCCTGTCAGTCACTTATGTTTGGGCTGCATAGATCCGGCTTAGAGCTGGGATGCCATTATGTAAACAAATAATTTTTGTTCACATTCTTCAAAAGTATGTATATCTTATTCAGTTTCAACATTATAATTGGGTTCCTTATGAAACCTCACATCATGAAACTCACATTGTAAAAATTATTTCATTTTTCAAAAAAATGGCCTTAGAAAAACTTGAATAATGTTAGTTTTCCTTCAAAGGTTTCCACAATATGTAGTCTATTTTTCTAACTAGGAGTTCCATTTGTTACTACAAATTATCCAGTAGTTGACCAAAACTCTAAAACAGAAAACCACAAGCCCCAGCATCATGAGGACGTCCAGAATAGCCCATAAATCCAGACCTGAGCACGGACCACGGCTGTAGAAGCTGTGCCTGAAAGTGCTCACCCATCACCTTCTCCTCTTACCCACAGTGGTCTAATGCTCCCCAATTAATGAACAAGTTGTTTCTAATTTACAACAGGGAAATGCGTGTGCACAAAACTGCTTATGCATTTATGAAAATTACACAATTTGTGTACGGGCAACTCTTGGCACGTGTGGTTTATTCGTACACGATGTATTCAGGAACAAAGAAATTCCTAAGCACATGACACTTAACTCACTGCAGTTTAGAATCATTACAAAACACATATCAGATGTGCCCCATTCATTCCGTCGTAGTTCTAAACTCGTAGCCTGCATCAGAGTCTCCTAGGGAGTTTGTGCCAACGCAGATTACTGGGCCCTGGCCCCAGAGTTTCTGACTTAGTGGGACTAAGGTAGGGCCTGAGAATTTGCATTTTCAACAAGCTCCTGGTGGTGCTGGGGCAGCTGGGTCGGGGATCACGCTTGGAGCAGCACACATGATTCTGTTTCTTGAGGAGAAGAACCACACCCAGCCCTGCCCATCCCCAGCCCCCGACACGGTGCCCTCACATCATTACCTCTCCATAACTCTTAATAATAATAACAACAGTAAGAACTAACTTTTATTTGGTACTTATCCTGTGTTAAGAACTTTACAAGGGTTACCTCATCTAATTCATACAACTCTATCAGGTAGATACTAACTTATTTTCCCATTTTACAGAGGGAAAAATGGAGCCTTGGAGAGGTTAAGCACCTAGCCCAAAGCCTCATGGCCAGCTTGCAGTGGGGCAAGGAGAGATGTTTTGTGGGCTGAATTGAAAACATAAAAAAAAGATTTCTGGGCAGTGTTCCTGTTTGGGTGACTATATTCAAGTTCTTATCAAATCCTTGCCAGGGATAAACCCGGGAATATTTTAAAAGAAGAAAACTCTATATAGCCTCAACAGAAAAATTTTCAAGTTGATACTGAAAATATCAAAATATAATACTTTTTGAGGGGCAAAAAGTATTGACCAAACTCGCCTTTGCAAATAAATATTGTTTTTTCTCAGTATACATTTTCCTATGACCCGGATGTGTAGGATATCACCTTCATGGTGCATTTATTAGAGACTCTTCTAAAGAATCCCTTTGCTCCAACCGAGGTGAATGTCTGTGATGACCTCCACATGGTGCCAGCCGCTGTCACTAAAGGGCCATCCGAAGCCGCCCATGACTCACTCAGCAACGCGGAGGCCCTTTTCAAGTTTTGCCCATAGACTGTTTCTTCTAGTTTAGCAAAGAAGCTGCACGTTTTGCTGTGGGGTGGTGTCTTATTCTTATCTCCCAGCTTCATTATAAACAGTTCTGCAGAGAGCTGAAGCGACTGCCTACCGCCAACTGCTAAAAAGCCGGGGACAACCAGAGCCCCTTGCGGGGCAGAGCTAATTCTCTCCAGCCATCTGCCTGTCGCTAGGAGAATGCTTTGAGGGACCGTGCTGAGGGTAAATGCCATGGTGTTCAGACAGAATTCCCAGGAGCTTTCACATTAGGGATCAAATGCTGAAGTTGTCTGCAAATAGCCTGCAGTCTCTTAGCTCTCCCACCCTCGCCCCCAACACAGCTACAACAAACAATTGCCAAATGGCTGCTGTCCAGCTGATGTGTTTATTTCGGTGGTCTTTGGTGGGAAAATTGATCAGGTCCCCCCTGCTGGGACCTGGTCTGGCACTAAGGCAATCCTCCACCCCAGTCACCCTCTGTTCCTCCCGCCCGCCCCAATAAAATCCGGGAATTCTGTTTTCCTCCTCTGTAAAAAGATCAGGATGCTACGACTACTGCGTAATTTCCTAGTTAATGGCTATGAAGAAATTGGAGTGTGACTACAAGGATACCGCAGAATGTGAAAGACTCTTGCCTTTGCAAAGGAGTCGCTCTGGGAGGGTCGCCTAGGTTACCCTCTTTGCTCCTGCTGTTGTGCTTTGGAGAAGATTTATGACTTCACTTGTCTCTCCCTTGCCTTTGTCCCTGACACCCACAGCAGCGGTAGCAGCCACCAGTCAAGTCAGTTAGGTTTCTCCACGGTTCCTGCATGACGAGCAGTGTGTTTGGGGTCAGGTTGCCTGGATTCAAACTCTGGTTCTGCCACTCACTAGCTGTGCGGCCTTGAGCAAATGACTATGCTGCCCTGTGCCTCAGTCTTCTCACCTGTAAAATGGGGACAATAGTAATACCCAGTTCCTGTGGGTTCCATGAGGAGTAAGTGTTCATGCTTACAAAGGCGCTTAGACAGATTTTGGCACAAAGTAAATACTCCATAAATGCTTGTTGCTATTACAAGTGGGTCTGGGGAAGATAATGCAAGATGCCAAATGATAAAGAGGAAGTAGCAGTTGTCCCGTGTTGCTTGCTTTTTATTTAATTAAAAAAAATTCACAAAACCAATAAACGTCCATTGGGGAATAGACAGGAATGTTTAAAGCAGAAAATAAGTCATTTAAAGCTCCTCCACCCAGAGATAACCATTGTTAATTCCCTAACAAATTTCCTGTTTCAGGCTTTTGAGATAGCCTGGGCAAACCCCAGCCATGGGAAAGGAAGGCTCAGAGCCCCCATGAGATGCTGGTGCCGCCTGCCGTGACCCCAGGTTGGGGTGGGGCAGGATGGGCCCGTGGCTCTGGGCACACGCAAAGTGGCTAAAACCAGCCTCCTTCAACCCTTGGCCACGCCCAGCCTGTTTGGGGCTGAGTCTTCTAAGCACCAAATAACATGTAATTTCACCAAAGAAAGCAGTTATCTGAGCTCATACAGAGAACACGGCTGATGATTTTTGGGTTTTAGAGATTTGTTTAGAGTATTAAAATGGTTTTTGTTTGTTTGCTTTTGGCATTTTATCTTAAAATCTCTGATTCCACGTCTATAAGGTTGGGAGGGAAATGGCCACCCTTCTTTCTCTTAAGTTCCTGACTCCCAGGGAACAGGACACAGGCTAGGTCTGCAGCTCCTGGGTGGTCTGAAATAACAGAAGGACAAGAGGGACAGAAAACGCCGGCCGTGTTTTTCTGCGGTGGCCGCAGAATAGCAGATCTTCTCCAAGGACGCTGGGTCCCCTGGTGGAACGCTGTGCTCTCTTCTAGACTTCAGTGACAATGGCAGTCCTGGAGGTGGGCGTGTTGACAGGCCATCAGACTAGTCTACCTGGACATGGGCACTCAACCTCGTCAAAGCTGAATAACCCATCTGATGGAAATTTTCAAGTTTCCTTTAGCTGTTTTGCATTGTGTAGGTCTCGTTTTGCCCATTGTAATGAACAAGAATGTATAATCACTCCAACTTTCTAAAAAATGTACAGTGTTTTTACAAAATCAGTGCTTGGCCCATTTTGTTAGTGTCCTATATTCCACACAGACTGGTCCAAGTGTTTGCAGGGGGATCAGAAGTTACTAGAATATTGTCAGTTTTTTTTTTGTTTTACATTTTTCCGTCACAGCCTGCCCGCCTAGATTTGGGGGACCAGGTCCAGCATTTGGTAAAGCATCATGTGCTCGAAAGAGACCGAGACGCCCTCGAAGGGCGAGGAGGGCAGAAGCCAACGGGAGACCTTGGACAGTGGAACGGCAGGGCAGGGGTTTCCCCGTACGGCTCCCCGCTTTGCCATTTGTCCCCCTTCTCCCTCTGGACCCATGCCCTCTGTTCCCCACAACTCAGGCTCGCGTGCAGAGGTGGCGGTGGTGGCACTGGTCCCTGGAATCCACATTCCCTGGCTCAGGGCCACTTCTCCAGATGCTCCAGCAGAGGAGCCTGCACTGGGCACGTGCTTCCTCTAACAGAGGCGGAGAGAAGACCCCCGACACAGAGCAGGGAAGCTTCCTCTCATTCCTAATGACAGTCACCTCATCGCGTTGGGAGGAGACACTGGGAACAGACAGTCAGAGCCCGGCATGTAGGGAGGGCAGAGGGCAGCCGGGCGTGAGAGGAAGCTCGCTGGCCTCTTCACAGAAGCAGGTGAGTGGTCAAGGGACGAAGGGGTGGCAGGAGTGAGTGAGGAGGAGAGGAGTCCTTCTCCGTGTCTCCTTCAGCAAAGACAAAGAATCCAGATGATCCTACAACTTCCTTCCACGTTTTCTAAAACTCACAAGGAAGAGGTCTGGTTGGCTTGAGGAGTTAAGAGAGGGTGAAGTAGAGTTCTCAGTCCACCTAGTGCAAATTAATAACCAGGGAATTCCTTCCTCATGCTTAGCCCACGATGTTAAGATTCAAGGGATGGAAGTTTTTCTTGCCTGGAAGCAGAGTTCATCCGGAGGTGAGGAATGAGGACGAGGGCAGACATGCCCTGGGCAACCCCAGGGTGGAACAGAAGGCCAAAGGGTCTGCTGCATAAGCCCGCTGCAGTTCCGCTCCCTCCTCCGTCCACACACGCCGCAGGGCTGCCCCTCCGGGATGAGCTGCTTGGGGGCCGGAGCCATCGGGAGCCTTTGCCTCCATGACCCATGGCCGAGTCTGGGGGGTGGCATACCTGAAGGTGGGGTGCAGCCTGGGGCCTGTGGAGGAGTCTTGCACAGCATTAAATTAGTGAGACACAGAGGGACTCAAAGTCAGAGCTTGTCTCATCACGGCCATGCTCGGACCAGCGGCTGGCAGACTGCTCTCAGGAAATGTTGAACTCCAAGACCAGTTCCACAGTCTGTAAAATGAAGTTTACAATACTTACCACATTCCATCAGTAAGGATTTAATAAGCACATACGAGAGTGGAGGTGGAAATGCCAGTCAATCCTGGCAGAAAAGGGGGGAGATAACTGGAAGAATGTTTAATAAAGGAATTATTTACAAAGTGTGGCCAGGGTGAGAGGACGGTGCTCACCCTGGGCTGGTGACAGCAGGGTTACGTTCTCCAGGTCTGAAGGGAGAGGACGGGGCGTTGCCAGAACCTGCCTTGCAGGTACCCTGGGACCTTTAGTCAAAGGACAAAGTCAGCCCAGAGTGACACCAGTGGGAGGGGTCAGCAGCAGACGTCATCCCTCCCTCCCTCTGTCCTCCCAGCTCCCTGCCTGGGCTCCCGCTGCTCACACCCAGCCGGGAGCCAGAGGGCACCTGGGGGTCTGCACAGGGCAGGCTCTGGGACACAGTGCGGCGGGAAACGGTGAACTGCGCAGTGAACCGGGGAGACAGAGGATAACGGGCACAGGAAGTACTCAAGAAATGAGATCAATTGTGATAAGTGGTTTCAAGTTCAGCTGAGAACCTTTCCAGCCCAGGACTTGAAGATTTCTTGAGAACAGGAATCTTTATTTCCCACAAAGCATTAGCAAATCCCCCACAGACAGCATTGCCGATCAGTGGCTGCTGGACAGTAAATCAGGCTCTGAAAAGGGTATATAAGATACTGACTTGGGAGCAAGCTTAACATTTGAATCTAATACAAGGTTCAAAGACGATGGTGTTAGGAATTTAAGTCGCACATCATGGAGATACAATAGGAAAGGCACCAAGGCATCATGTCTGTTACGACTGTATCCGTTTTTTTACTTTTTCTCTTGAATTGAGTTTGCACGCAAGTACTTCTCACTCTCCCGTTGGCAAAATGACAGTGTAATGAACAAATAACTGACCGTAAATTGCTTTGTAATCCAAGGGCTAACCCGTGTGCCATACAACTGTCTCTTGGTGTGTGCGATTTTCTTTGAAGTGCACAGGGAAGCTTTTTGCTTGCAGGGGGAGGCTCTGGATGGACAGAACCTCTAACGTATCCGTCATAAATCCCAAGTCCTGGGGCTTCAGTTGGAGGAATAAAGCGTCCTTCACAGGCAGCACTATAGTGGTCTGTTCCAGAAGCAGGACGCTTGCCCTTAGAATTGGATTCCACAGTGGCCGATCGGACATTTTCCCTGTGCTCCAAGGGGTGACCTACACGTGGGAGAAGAAAGGATATCGTGGCTGCCATCCCCAGAAATGCTCCCCTGTGTCTGTCCCTTGGGAACTCGCCTAACCTGTACTGCAAAGGTTTCAAAACGTTCTGATGCATTAACTTTAATTTATTCAAACCTCAGTGCATGATCAGATATCTCTGGCTTTGGTTGGCTGGTTGGAAAGAAGGGTAGGGCTGAAAGGTCATTAGATAGTGGGGCAGAGTGATCAGGAACGTCCACTGGAACGAGTCATGCTGCTCAGGCCTCAGGTGGCTTACCAAGCCTGTCCTTCAGTGTCCCAAACTAAGGCTTCCAAAACCACGCTGCACCCAGGACCTAGGAATCTGTATTCTAAATCTCCCCATTGATGTGGGCAAGCCTTGTTTTAGAAACAGGATTCCTGGGAGCAAGGGAACCAAAAAGTATATTTAAGGAGGAATTGAGCATAAAAATTTTCTACCTTATAAGAAACTACCTACTTGCCGTGAAAAATATCATCTCAAGTTTATCCACTTGCATTTAACTTATTTCTAGAATAATTGCATTGTGCTTACATTTCTTAAAATGTAAGATTGTACTACCAATTGATCTTTAAAACCTGGCAAGAAAACGAATGAACTTAAAACATTTTTTACTCTTTCTACCATCCCAAGTTAAGTAATGGTTGGTTCTACTAGAGTCTTAGACCAGCCGATCTCATCTGACTGCTGCAAACTCAGCGGCACATGCATCACCCAGGAAAATGACCCTTCTCTTTTGTTGTGAGCTAGTGAGCACCTCTGATGTATAGACTTCTAATGAGCATGTGTTTTAAAGAGGTGGCTTCTGCAATGCAGGCTTTATATCCAAAGTCCCGTGGTGCTGGCTGAAAAGAGGAACTGTCTGGACTTTGGTGCCAGGGTCCAGTCTGCTTTCTGCAGCCCACGCTAAAATGCTGGGGGTCAGAGGAACAGCCAGTAATTGAAGAATTAGTGAGAAATCTGTCCTGTGGCAGTGGGAGGGAACTAGAGTCCCAGATCTGGCTTTAATGCTCACATTCCCACGGTCGAGCGATGAGGAGCCATCTACAGACCCGCAGATGTGCAGGTCTGATGTTCGCTGGAGGCCTCGCCCTGCCTGATATTGGCCTGAAGTAAGAGGCGATGGGAGGCGCCCCATCCCCACCTCCATGTGTGCAATAAGAGGAAGAGTTGGTGGCTTCTGATCCCTGGCGGAGATTTCTGCCTGCTTCTGCTTTATATACTTAGTATGTCCAAAGGCTGTGTGCTGGACACATATTTATCATTCAGGACTTAGGCAAACACACTGTTGGGTGCAGAAGTCCCCAGCTGCAGACTTCTCCCAGGAATGAAGCCCAGCCCCACGTGAGCCAGGCCTGACCCAGTCCCTGCGTGGTGAGTGGCGCTATGGCTATTGTCCTTGTCCCCTGGACTGAAGACCCGCACAGCTCCTCTGGAGTAGGGCGGTGTATTAAAAACCTCAAGACTCTGGTCCCAAAGGTCAGGACCCCAGTGGACCCTGGCGTCCCAACCTGTGGTTGCCTGTGCTGCTTCCTGATGCAGAAGGTCACCTGGGACTCCCTCCAACTCCTCAGCAATTTAGGGAAGTGCAGAGAGGTGGGCAGGCGGCCTGGAGGCTGCCCCACCCCACCCCTTCCTTCCGGATGTTTTCCTTCTACCCAGAGCTGGCAGGGAACCTGCAGGCTGACCTCACCCTCCCTGCTTAGGGACTGTCCTCGCTGGAGGTGTGCTTGCCCCACGCTGGTGTGTGTCCAGCACCTTGTGTGGAGGGACTCATGCCAGGGAAACCACAAGTCCCCGAACCCAGGAGCTTACATTGGAAACCACTGGCTGACACCAGGGCTTCACATACCAGGCTAATGGCGCCGGGACCACGTGATTCTAGTTTGAGAAACGTGGGTGCCTGCCTATAACTGGGGAGGAGAGACTGCTGAGCACATATGAATCAAACCACAGTCCGGCCAGCTGGAGAGAAAGCATGAATAAGAGAAGAGAAAAGTAGGAGGAGGTCAGAGATAAAGGCAAAAGCAGAGTTGATGAGAATCTTAGAAGTATGTGGGAGGAATAGTCAGTGTTCTGATTTACGGACCACACTTCAACTCATTATTTAGTGTCATAGAACAAAGTGTTTATCAGATAAGACCAGAAGTCTGCAGGATTAATCATTCCATGTCCACGTCCCCTAAGCAGAGAAGTGAGTAGCTGATAGCATGGTGAAGGTTTAATCGGTTTTTTAGAATAAAACACAGACCACATGTGGAGAAGTAACCACTTATCCTGTGACTAAGAAAGTAGAAATCAGTGGAATCTGAGCACATGCCATTGTCTGGACCTAAATAAATGCCTGTCCCAGTGTGGATTGCTTTTTGAAATCTTTGCTTTTTTCTCTATAGGCTTTACATATCTGTAGTCTTAGGAGTTGGGAATCTCTGTAGGTGAAATTGCTTGAAAGTTGTCTATGAGGCATCTAGTGAAGACAAAACAAAAAGAAAAGAAAAACAAAAAAAATGTAAAAATAATGAAATTAAAAAAAGGAACTGTTTAAAAGCAAGCTCCAGTGAGCTGTGGAGGAAGGAGATGGGTTCTTCGCAGGGGGCTCTCACTGCATCCTGGTTCACTTCCCCTTCATTTTCAGAGATAAAACCCATCCTAAAGGATAAGAGTTTTCAGTGAAGAAATTCACAAGATTTTCACATAAGCTTGAAAGTGATCTAGAAAAGAAATTGCAAAAATGCTCTGGATGAAGGCTGCATTATTAAAGTCCACTTACTGGGTGGCTGCTTTGAAGAGACCAATGTTTATTTGGGTTTTTAAGTTCTTGTGCATCTGTTTACAGTAAA
>VBSM01003176.1:79147767-79165596 GCA_008086735.1 Cheirogaleus medius | reverse complement strand
AAAAAAAAAAAAAAAAAAAAAAAAAGAAGAAGGAGAAGAAGAAGAAGCATTCCCATCCCACATGGGTGTATCTTGTCCTGATCAAATCGCCCTCTTCCCTGCAACGCATTCTGCTTGGATTTACGTAGAAAGCAGGGGCCCTCCTCACTCTGCCAGCCGCCAGGGACCAACCAACCCACTTCTCAGGGAACTGACTCACGAAACCTTCTGCCCACAGCATCTCCACTCACCTGACCAGGGCACTGGACTCTCTTGTCTTGTTCGCCTCAGTATCCCCAAGGCCTGGAAATAGCTCGAAATCAAGACAAATGTGATACACTTTATCTACTTCCGGAAGATAAAGTTTGGATGATGAAATATTGGAACTTACAAAATGTCCCTATGGCTTATGAGAACAACAGGACCATGTATTTGAAGTGGGAAACAGAAAACCCAGATGAACACATATTTCATATAGTTGTACAAATTACTAGATCATTGCTCTTTCACTTATCTGAGGAAATAGAAGTTTTGCTGAGGAACAGAGGCAACCACTGTGGAGCCTGGCTCTTTCCAGAAATTGCAACACTTTTGGGGTGGGGAACTCAGGAGAGAGAGGGTGAGGGAGCGACAAGGCAGGTGTGCTAGATGGCAACATAAAACAGGGAAGGCAGATGGGAGAGGTAGACAGCTGTGGCAGACACAGTCAACCCTCTATTCTTCCGATTTCCCTCATAATAGTTCAATTTCCTTCGGGGTGGAAATGTGCCCAGCTTGAAACACCCAACTTCCCTGACTCCCTTGCAGCTAGGTTGGCTGCGTGCTGCAGTTCAGCCAATGAGATTTGAGTGCAGTCCCTGGGTGGAGCTTCAAGAAAAGCTGCTTAAAGGAGAGGTAGCTGATGTGCACCACTTTGAGTTTTGCCGTTTGCCTTTCTCCCTTCTCCCTGGACACAGAGCAGGTACATAATAGTGGAAAACATCTTGCCACCACAAGGATGAAAGCCACCTGCTGAGTGTTAACAGAAGAGAAATAGAAGGAACCTGGAATACCTGCTGGCATTGTGGAGCTGCCACGTCAGGCTTGGGTGGCTTACCTCCAAATCTCCTGCTGCAGGAGAACAATCCACCTCCATCTAGTTAAGCCGCACACTCAGTCTTCAGTTCCCCAGGGCAGCTGAATGCAACTGCATCAGTTGCAACTGACATCCACTGCACCCCGGCAGAGCAGACCCTGGACAGAGAGCAAGAGGCCCGAGTTCTAGTCCTGGCCCTGGTCCTTATTTATTACTGTGTGCCCTGAGGCAAATCGCCCCAGACCCCAGGGCCTCAAACTGAGGGTAAAGAAACTGTCTAAAATAACATCTCTTTGATTCAGCAATCCCATTACTGGGCATCTACCCAAAGGAAAAAAGACATTCTTTAAAAAAGACATCTGCACTCAAATGTTTATGGCAGCACAATTCACAATTGCAAAGATGTGGAAACAACCCAAGGGCCCATCAATCCATGAGTGGATTAATAAAATGTGGTATATGTATGCCATGGAGTTCTACTCAACCACAAAAACAATGGTGATCTAGCACCTCTTGTATTATCCTGGATTGAGCTAGATATAGCCCATTCTACTAAGTGAAGTATCCCAAGAATGGAAAAACAAGCACCACATGTACTCACCATCAAATTGGTACTAACGGATCAACACTTAAGTACACATATAGTAACAACATTCATTGGGTGTCAGGCAGGTGGGAGGAGGGGGGAGGCGATGGGTATATTCACACTTAATGGGTGTGGCGTGCACCGTCTGGGGGATGGACACACTTGAAGCTCTGACTTGGATGGGGCAAAGACAATATACGTAACCTGAACATTTGTACCCCTGTAATATGCTGAAATAAACAAATAAAATGAAATAACATCTCACAGGCTGTGTTGAATATCAGAAATTATTTGAGCTGGGCACAGTGACATGTGCCCGTAGTCCTAACTACGCAGGAGGCTGAGGCAGAAGATCCCTTGAGCCCGGGAGTTTGAATCCACCCTGAGCAACATAGTGAGACCCCATTTCTTAAAAAAAAAAAAATTAATTGAAAGCATTAACATTATTAACAAAGTACAGAAAAGGGCAAATTCAGTTAAGGCCAGGCTTAAGCAAAGACATTAAGACAATGTGGCATTTGGAGTTCAAAGTATAGGAAGGAAACCTCATACACAGCATGCATGGCTATTACGGTTGAGGCTAGGGAGGGAGCCCATATCGGCAACGGCTTCCCACTCGCTCTCAGTGGGCAGATGGGACCAAGAGACGCTGGTACCTAAAGACCCTGTTGGAACAGACGATAATGGGAGATTAACCCACTCCCCGAAACTTTCTCTCTGCCCAGCTGCTGCACAGGGTGAAGGGAAATAGGAACTTGAAAGACTATTTGCCCCAATAAGATTAAGTTAACCTGGTAGAGACTGTTCAAACCCGCAATAACTGTGCTACCTCCAAGTGGAAATAGTGGCTCTTGGGACATTTGAGATTAATTATAGAAAATAAAATTATATTTCTCTGTGTTCTGCTGTGTATGTGAAGTTCAACACCTGCACCCACGGCTACAGAAGGGTTAATGTCCGTGGGCACGGGGAACACAGAAAGCCTCAGATCTGGAACCAGATACTCCTACTGAGCTGGCACAGGTGCTAGAGATACCTGAAGGGGAGGGAAGAAAAGCAGGTCATGCAGGTAAAAGACAATAGCCAGAGACAAGCAGCAGGTGGTAGGCAGGCCAAAAGGTGGAGGAAGGTAGGTCCCACAACAGGTGGGTGGGTGGAGCACAACACGGGTGGCCCGCGAGGAGAGCTCCAGAGATGTCAGCAGATGGTCGGGGCGGGAAGACTGGCCCCACCCACAGAACGAGGGCACAGGGGACGAGTGGCAGACAGTAGTGCCAGGGCCACGTGGAGGCACACGGCAAGAGAATGCAGAGTTATGGCCCAAAGGGGTTAAGGGATCAAGTCAGGGACACGGGCACGAGCACTCATCTCTGGGATGTGGCCTCCAGGAGCAGTGACAGCCCCGTGTGGAACCAGACAGCATGTTGAATGTGTGCTTCACTAGAGCGTCTAGGCCAGGGCTGGCTCCGGAACCAGGTGTGAGGCCGTTTCCATGTACTTTCCAGGGGAGACGTGCTAGGTGGCGTTGCTGGCAGGAGGTAGGGAGTGGGCAGAGAGAGGGGTATCAAATGGTCCAAACAGAGGAGCGAGGCAGAATGGTCCTGGGTAGGACACTGCCAGGCAAAACAAGCCAAGAGAACTTCAAAAGCTGTGTCACTGGCTGTGGGTTCAGGCCCGGTGGATTTCCCTCCCCGGTGTGAGACCTCGTTGCCTTTACGCGAGGAGTAAACAGTGGCAGATGGTACCAGCCCCCTTCCCCGTGAGTGGTTCTGCTGTGGGAGAATCAGGTGCACTGGTGAGGGGGCTGGACAAGCCCCAGGCTGACTGCTTGCTGCTATTTGGCCCAGAGGCAGACTGGGGAGGTGGGAGGCACTGGCTACAGCGAGGTTGAACAGATGCCCGGTGTGGTGCATCTCTCTTTGCCAGTTTAGGCCAGGCCTGGATCAGCAAAGGGGCCCTGCTGGGAAAGGCTTTCAGGAGAGAGGAGAATGGATAGGGTTTTTTTTTTTTGCAGGAGTGGGGCAAGGGAACATCAATAGAGACCTGGATATGCTATCTCGACAGACCAGTATAGTTCTTACTAGTTAAAGGACCACTGACTTCTCAGAGAAGCCCAAGAAGCACCATGAAAAGCATGCGCCTTCACGCATCGTGTGCACGAATTTCAGAGGGGCAAGAACACTCCGTGAAGGATCTTTGCTAGACCAAGAGACAGCGTTCTTCAGCAAGACAGCGCGTCCAGACTCGTCAGCCTCAGGTTCCTGCTGCAGATATAACAAGAGGGGCCAGGAGAGGCGCTCAGACTTTGACCCAACATGGAAGAGAAGGTAGATGTGACATTGCATCTTGAGCTGGAAGCAGCCTCTGCAATCCGTAGGAAACCGTGGGTGCAGAGTCAGCCATAGGAGGCTGCGGGTCACAGTCTCGACCGTGGCACTTCGTCACTTGAAGATCTTGGCAGGTCATTTGACTGCTCTGGTTCTCAATTTTCCTGTCCATGAAAAGAAGGGCTACGCTCTCCTTTTCTAGGTCCTTGTTCACTGAGATGACACAGACAAAAGTATACTGCTGGTAAAATGTGATGTGCTGTTCAAAATATAAATTATACCATCCAGGTCCCCTGCTGGCTCCTGGCCTGTAGGAGTGTTCATTTTCTCCTTTCTGAGCCCAGCAGTCTTGGCCTCAGCCTCCAGCTCGTTCCTTGCAAGGCCGGGGGAGAAAACTCGGTGCTGTGTCCTCGTAACCCACCCTTCCAGCCACTGGAAGTGCCAACATTGCTCCCTGAGCCTATAAGACATGAAGGCTTTGCTCAGTGGTCTTGTGGCCTCAGCGTGGCTTCACTCATTGCTACGGGCTGAATGTGTCCCCCCCAAAATGTCACATGTCGAAGTCCTAATCCCCGAACCTCGGGATGTGACTATAGTTGGAAAGAGTCATTGGAGATAGAATTAGTTTAAGATGCAGTCATTAGGGTAGACCCTAATCCAATATGACCGATGTCCTTATAAAAAGGGGACATTTGGACACAGAGACATGCGGAGAGGGGAGATGGTGGACAGAGATACCAGGAAAGACGGCCCTCTGCCAGCCAAGGAAACGGGCGGGAACAGACTCACCCTCACGGCCCTCAGAAGAACCAACCCTGCCAACGTCGTGGTCTAGGACTTCCAGCCTCCAGAACTGTAAGAAAATAAATTTCTGTAGTTTAAGCATGCAGTTTGCGATTCTCTGTTAAGGCAGTCCTAACAAACTAACACTCATCAACTGGGGAGACAAAAGCTACTTTTCCTTCTCTCCTGTATTTCCCTCTGATTTGCAAAAATTGGGTAGAAGACAGTACAGCAATTTTAAATGTGCAAAGAGATATATTTTAATGGAAATTTAAAGGCTGTGTGCCCCATAAAATCATATTTGTTCAAGGCAAGATTGGAAATTACATAATGTGCTTTGCTTTCGCACTTTAAAAGTATCTTTAGCTAGCGTCTATTTTCCCCAACGACAAGCTTTTTGCTAATCCTTAGAGTGACTACCAGGTACAGGGAACCTCACTGAAATGCTCTCGGGATTTACTGAGGGTGAAGACGCGGATCACGGCATCCTCTGGAGCGATCCCTTTGCCTGAACTGAGGCAGCATGTTAGTCTCACCAAAGTTTGTAAATCTAGCACGATGTGAAAGAAAACGGGGGAGGGGGATACTTCTTTTTAAATGAATCTTTTGATCTCAAAACAAAGCGTTCACTTTGCCGAGCCGAATTAAGACGTTCTGGTTGCCTTGAAACAGCAGTCAGCCCCAGAAGTTGCTCGGAGAACATTAAGCTCCGTTGGGCTGGTGTGTGGGAGAGAAGTTTTTCTAAGCAGATTATTAACAGGAAATTATTCATCTGAGTTTCTGAATGGTCTTTCATTGCCAGGCCACAAAAATTCCTTAGTTTTAAACAAACAATAATGGACAGAAATAACTAGGAAACACTCAGAAAAATTTGCAGATAAGTTCTGATTCTAGACTGCCCAAAGCTAAGTTGATGGGCTCAGTTTTAGGGGACCCATGTCCACCGATGTGTAGGCTCTCTGGGTCCACTGGGCTTGGACAGATGGGTCCTGGCACGAGGCTGGCACAGAGGCCCACAGGAGGTAGTGTTTAAGGAATGCTGAATGGACAAGTGGGTTTGGACACAACAAATCTGGGTAGTGGATGGAAATTTGATTAAATATGTTCATCATTTTTATGAAGGACGAAGCCATGTGGCTCAGAGACAGGTTTGGACATCTGATATTTGCTGCGTCAACTTGGCAAAATCATTTCACTTCTTTGGGCCTTAGATCCTCATGCATAAGCTGACTTCTGTCTCCTCCAACTTTGAAAAGGCCGATGCAAAGACCTTCCTAGGGTCAGGGTGGGGGAAAGGCCACTGGATGGAAATGAACAGACACAGGCCGCCCTGGGTTTGCCCACTGTTAGCTCAGGGGCCTGCCGTTAACACAAGCTCCTTCCCGTTTCTGAGCCTCAGTTTCCTCTCCTACAAAATTAGGAAAATAGAACTTCCTTTAGGGATTTCCATGAGGAATTTATTATATAACAGAGAAAGTATCTGTTATTATAAAGAGTTGTAGAATGTAGTATATGTTATCATCTTTAATTACTGCGGTAGGATTTTGAAGACCTTTGTTCTGTATTCCTTTATGAGATGGTCAGTCAGGTGTGGCCACAAGAGGGGACACAAGAGAGGCACAGGAGGACAGGGTTTATCACACTCACAGGTCTTGCGGCGTGCTGCGTAGGGCAGCATGGGGAAGCGCCAGGGTGGAGCGGGCAGAGGACAGGAGAGGGGGAGGTTTAGGCTGTGACCTTTATTGAGGTTTCCTGGGAATGGCAAGGTAGGACGAGGTGAATGGTTTAGGACTGGCTACTTTGAATAATTTTGGCAGGTGTGGGGCTATAGGATGGGTGGTTCCTAGTTGCCTGGTACCTGCCCTGGGATGCCCAAGGCAGAGAAATATTGTCATCTGGGCCCCCCCACCCCAATGGGTTAGTTTGCATATCAGAGACCAACTCCTGGCTGGGCCCTTTGTAATCTCAAAGAACTGATTAGTCCTGAGAGAGGCCATCTCTCTCCAGCCAGAAAGGACTTTTACAATGTCAAAACATCGTAACATACAGAAAAATTTAAAATATTTACAATACAACCTTCTTTAAATACAGCTTAAGGATTATCAAGAAGGGATATCAAGAAGTAACACGAAGTATTATGAAGAAGTCTTGGGCTCTCTGTTTGTTTTATGTGCCCCGTCGGGGTGAGGGCAGAGGGCTGGGTAGCTAAATAGCTCGATTCTGCAAAGGCTGCCCCTGGGGATTGGTCTGACCACTGGTTGTTACTGTGCGTTCTTGCAATATGACTCTGTACCTTTTGAATCTGATCAGTTGCCCAAAGATTATTTTAAAAGTATTATTGAATAAATATTACCAAAATGTTTCTGAGAAGGCTTGTGCCAGTTTTACACTTCTGCGGTAAGGTTCTAGCTGTCAGTTTTCCTAGCGCTAGGCCTGCACTGACTATTGACAAGATGTTGAATTTTTGTTGCTTTAGTAAGAGAACGACTGCACTGGTGCTTTAATGCACGTTTCTTTAATAATTAGCAAGGCTGAATAAATTTGTCCCATGATGGTTTAATGATTGTAACTGTTTTGGTTGTAAAATATCTTTTTATATCATTTATCTATTGGAGTATTGTTGGATTTTAACATCTTATTTAACAACACACTTGTGTTACTTCTTAGGGCTGCTGTAACACATCATCACAAACTGGGTGGCTTAAAGCGATGTAAATTTATTCTGGCACCGTTTGGGGGACTAAATGTCAGAAATCAAGGTGCCGGCAGAGCCACGCTCTCAAGGCTCAGGGGAGCCTCCTTCGCTGCCTCGTCCAGCTTTTGCTGGTTGCCGGAATCCTTGGTGTCCTTTGGCTTACGGATGCGTGGGTCTGGGCTCTGCCTGTGGCCCCATGTGGCTTTCTCCCTGTGTGTCTCGGCCCCCAAACCTCCCTCTTCCTATGAGGACACCCATCAGAAGACTACATCTGGGAAGACCCATTTCCAAATAAGGTCCCACTCACAGGGGTGAGGACTCCAACCTACCTTTCCGGGGCCACCATTCAGCCCACAATACTTAAAAAGAAAATATGAGCAGGAAGTTCTTCTGACAGACAAGGAACAAACGCTGGCAGGTGAGTGATATAATCTCAGAGGGAAATCTGTGTAGGTTTATGACCATGTTATATGAGGGGACTGCAGAAAACCATGTTCTCCACATTTTAAACTATTTGGATTTTAAAGACAAATAAATTAGTTGTAAAGATGTCAGGGCACTAGTTACTAACTACTGGAGCTATAGAAGTAATTTCTGGCAGTCTGGCAAGGTAGAAACATTCTACATCAAGTCGAGTGCTTTGGGTTTTTTCCTGGTTCCAGCACTGCTTAGCTACCTGATGGAGAACGATTTTCTTAATTGTCATATCTGTTCTTGTTTCAAAATTTGTAACGTACAGAGTATAGCAGCCACCGGTGAGGCTTTCCTTTCAATTCTGATAACCTATAACCGCAAATGTCATCACAAGTTAACTCCATTTGCTCCACTTTTCACCTATATGTTTACAGGGGTAAACAGTTCTTCAGTTTTGTGGCTAGTAAACACAAGCCTAGTAGTTTAGGTTAAAGTGAATTTATATTCAAACCACTGTTATCCTTGAATACCACTGTGGGCTCTGGGAAGGTCAGGAGCTCCGACACACTGAGATGCTCAGATAATCAATCCCCAGTCTGCTCTCCCTGCAGGAAAAGAGGATATTTTCAAAATATAAAAGGCTCATTGATGTTGGAAGTGGAACTAGGGATTCAGCTATAGAGTTTTCATCTTCAAAGCCCCTTTCTTTATAAACAAGAAATTGGTGGGACCTGGGGTAAGAGATTCCGGAACCTGAAACAAAAGGGTCCGATGTAGATAGAAACGGAACTCCTTGGATCAAAAGCCAGCTTGTCCCTACTGAGGTCAAATGTCCTTGTTCAAAAGTTTGGTTTCATGTGTACTTCTGCCCTGTGTATGTCCTTCTGAAACAAGACTCTGGGGTTTATTAAATATGCAGGACTAAAATTAGGGGAGATGTTTTTTTGTGGAACTTTGAAGTTTTAAGTGAAAAAGCCAAGAATGAGGGTATAATGAGGTGGGCCCATGAATTCTAGCTTAATTTTCTAACTTCATTAGTGATGAACACCACAATTCACATCTTTGAGGATTGTCTACCACATTTTTAACATTAAAGCCAGTAAAGCTTACCTGTTTCAAATAACACTGGAGGAGAGTGGTAAGAATCAATATTTTAAAAATAAATGTATTATGTGCTCTGAGGAATTCCAGCAAAGGTCACTGTTTGCTGTTGGGCGCTGGTAGTGCTTCTGAACCTTCTGCCTTTTCCTGCTTCCCTGTACATTCTAGCCACACTCGACTTCTTGAACATGTGAAATTTCACAGAGTCTAGTCTGCCCTCCTACCTATTCCTCAAAGGTAGGAGGAATACCTCCTACCAGACACAGTCTGTCTGTCTGTGCCTGACAGACTCCTACCTATTCCTCAAAGCCTTATTTGACTTCTGCAACTGAGCTAATGCTTCTCTCTGCCGTGTTCCAAAAACACTTCGCATGTCCCTTTATGATAGAGCCTATCGGTGCAACATAATCACTAAGGGCAGTCTCTGTTAGATGTGAACACTCCACGAGGGATGCTCTGAGTCTTGTCCATCCTTGCAGCCCTAGTGCCTGGTGTGCAGGAGGTATTTAATGGATGTTAAGTAAGGAAGAAACGGGGCAGCCCGTAAAAGTTGTGCCTTTTATATGAATAGCTATGAAGCCTCAGATGGTTAAGAAAAAGAGATCCAGAGATATCATTACATGAACATGGTTATTTTTTTCTAATTCATGCATCACTTCAAGGGCAGTAATGTGCTGTTTCAGAGCAGACTAACCATGGGTTTGGGCACGTCTGGTATTCTCCTTTTCCTCAGAACTGCCATTTAACCTGGGCCAGCAAATGGGGTGTTAGGTCTTCACGTAGCTGCTATTTCCCCACCTGGCTAGGGCGTCTCAGATGAGCTGGGTAGAATCGCCTCAAAAACCGTGCTTCCAAGAATGAGCTAAACAGGGCTTAGAAATACGACTGTGAATGTTCCGGCTTGTGTGGTGACAAAAAGTAGACCAGGCAGTGTCTTTTCCCTTTCGTCCACTTTTTACCAGAAACAATCCAGCAAGCTTTTCCCCAGTGAGATTTACAGTTTATAGGGAAAGCTTTTACTTTTACCTTTTATTTAAGAATAATTTTGGACTTAAAAAATGTTGTAAAAATAGGACAGAGGGTTACTGTATATCCTCTCCCAACTCCCCTATTATGAACGTCTGATGTACACACAGTGCAATGACCAAAACCAAGATATTAACAGCAACACAAATACTATTTGCTGATCTACAGAAGTCACCAATTTCCCCGCCAATTGTCCTTTTTCTGGTTCGGGATCCAAACCAGGACTACGCATCCATTCAGTTGTCAAGCTGAACTGTTCTCTCCAAATTGCTCCAGCTCTCCCGGTTTTCTTTGTCTTTCATGACCTTGACACCTTCAAAGAGAGCCTGACATTTACTCCCTCGCTTCCAGCTTGTCTGATGTTTCCTCGTGTTAGATTAAGGTTGTGCATTTGGGGCAGAAATGCCGCACAGGAGATAGTGCACCCTTCTCAGAGCATGTAAAAATGTTTACCTCGACTGTTCGTGCAAGCGATGGAACTTGCCCTTTAAGAAGTAATTGCTGCTGCTATTGTTGTTGTTCTTCTTCTTGGCATTTTATATTCTTTTTATTTCTCGGAAGTTTGGTAGATCACTCAAAAGACTTAGCGTTTGGGATCACGATTCATGGACCGAGGTACCCTTGGGAGAATGTTCCTTTCCCCGCCTCTGGGGAATCTGAGAAAAGACTGGGCTGGTTGTCCTCGTCGTCACCCAGGGGGCCTTGCCAGAGCAGCTCTGCATCCAGTCTCTGGCCTTCACTGCAGACAAAGTGCTTCCCAGGTTGGGTTTGCACAGGCGCCATCCCTGAGACCATGGCTTGCGTCTGCCAGTTTACCTGAGAGGTGAGCCCAGGAGCACCTGTGGGACGGCTGGCAGGAGAGGGAAGGGAGGGACCACTGAGGCGTCTCACCTGCAGCCCCTCCTGTGGTCAGGTGAGGGCCCTGCCAGCGCATTCCTCTTCTGCCATCGGCCCCTTCTGAACTAGACCTTTCTGCCTTTCCCTTTCTCCTTTCTTATTTTTCTCGTCCCATTTCCTCCCATATTAAAAGAAAAAAAGAAATCCTAGGTGGTAGATGGAGTGGGATTTCAAAGGGAGGGCATCAGAACAGAATTTTGTTTTGGTATGAAATCAAAATCCTGCAGTACTCTACTTCATATGCTTGTTTATATTTTGGATCAATTGATGATTAGTCCTATTTTTCTTTATTAATACAATGAGTGACCCAAAGCAGAAAAGAAAAATGTGTTTTCTATACTTAAAAAGTTGTTCTTCTCCAAGTTGTGGGCTTTCTTTCCAGGCTTTCCAACTGTGCTGTCAGCTATAAAGAGAGACGAGCGAGCTGAGCTTGGCGATGTCGCGACACCACCCTCACCTAACTCGAAACACCCTGCAAAGGGAAGCGGAGAACACCCAACACTGGGGGTTTAACACTTTTCAGAAACTGGTGCCTTGATGCCACATCTTGCAGTGGCTCAGTCCCACAGGTCCTAGATGGGGCCCCAAAAACTAAGAGAAAAGGCTTACATTGGGGGCCAGAAACATGCAGCTTTAACACTTTGCTCTCTGGCCAGATGGCCTTAGGCAAGTTGTTCATCCAATTTCCCCACCTGTAAAATGGGAATAACAACCCCTAGCTCATGTGGTTGTGAACAAGATAAGGTCACATCAGTGAGAAGTGCCCTGTCCAGGGTCAGCCAGAAAAGCCCTGAGCACATGGAGGGAGGGGAGGGAAGGCAGCTTCCCACTGCGTCTCATACCTCGTGATACTACGGGCTGATCATGCTCTATCCCAGCGGGCCCCATAAAAGCCTATGGGGTCTTCCTTACAGTATCCCCGCATTGCAGAGTAGAAGCTCAGTTCGCAGAGACTACGCCCCAGCCGCTGGGCATATACCTGTAAGTGGTCAAGTCAGGATTTGCACCCGGGTCTGTCGGATGCTGTGATCCACTCTCCACATGCCCATGTACACCACGAACACCACACCAAAGTGCGAGGACAGGTACTCACCTCCCCATCCCATCCCTCCACATCAAGATGGATGAACAAAGAGTGCCTTTTAGTTCTACATCCTATGCCCAAAAGGCAACAGGAAAGAAAGGGAACTCACATCACTCAGCACCTTCTATGTTCCCAAGCACTATGCCAGGTGCTACCCAAAAATCTTATTTAAGAGGAGTTGGAGCATGGCAAAACCTAGCTCTCCTAGCCCTCCTTTCTGGGGATTGCACAGTGCACAGTGAGCCCGCGTCGGCCCGGAAGAGGCCTGGGTCAGGCACAGCCGGGCAGCTCTCAGGATGTTCTTGGTCCCTGCAAGTTGCTGCCGTCCTTCCCCTCACTCAGCTCCGTCCTGGCTGCAGCAGCCACAGAGAGTCGGATCCCACCTCCCCAGGCTCTGGCCAGTGTAGCCTACCTGGGGTTCCCTCAACCGCCAGGAGAAGCCACAGAGACTAGGCTGTAGGTTCCGGGGGGAGCAGCAGGTAATCCCTGCACCTGCCTGGCTGTCGACCCCCTTGCCTTCGTCTTCCAGGTCCTGCTCAGAGCTCTCCCCTTGGACTTGAGGTGCTGACTCCTCTCTGAGAAATCCTTTATTCCTTCCAAATTTGGATGAATGTATTAGTAGACTTATGACCACATGGAGGATGAAGAAACAAAGGTCCTTTGGGTAGGAATGAGGTGGTAGGAAGAGGAGGGAAAAGGGGCATTGAGTGTATAGTTGCGATGAAAGGTTAGAGCATAGGCTAGGCACGGAGGCTCGTGTCTGTAATACTAGCACTTTGGGAGGCTGAGGCGGAAGGATCACTTGAGCCTGGGAGTTGGAGGCTGCAGTGAGCTGTGATGGTGCCACTGCACTCCAGCCTGGGAGACAGAGCAAGACCCTGTTTCCAAAAGAATAAAAGAAGAAAGGTTAGAGCAATTAACCAAAGTGACCCCTATGTCTGAAGCGGGCAAGTCAAAAGAAACCTGTTCCAACCCCTCTCTTCTCAAGTCTCTGGCCATACTGGCATCACTGTATAATTTGGGTGCTGGAGATGTTAGGAAGAAAGAACGCTTGATTAAAATGGGTAAATCATACCGCTTTGGAAGAGTCTGATTTTTTACAATAGCCACAAAATACCAAGTTAATGGATAAAGATGATGATCTAACTTCTTTTCCTCTATTAAAGGAATTAATTAGGGCTGTTACTAACAGTTGTGGCCTTGGGAAAGAGCTGGAGGATTCCAGCCAAACAGGACTTTGCGGGGTCTTTGAACAAGGTTTAAAGTATGTCCCTTCAGGGAAAAAAAAGTCTGTCCAAAGACACTGTAGCATCCTCCTACTGCATTCCTCTGCTGGTTCTCCGTTCACCGGAGTCTACAGGGGACATGAATTGAGTGAGCCGCTAACACCTGTAACAAAATAATCCCAGACCTCAGTGAGAAGAGTCAGGGGTGGAGTCTGCTACCTGAGCAACAGCACTTGTGTAGCTAGATTGGACTGAGGAACAGAACAGGGACTGGTCAGTTCTTCTTCTCATAATTCTCAGTTTACAGTTCGGGGAGTGAGTATTAATAGCTAGGTGAGATCTGTCAGCCTCTGGAGGAGCAGGCTGGTGGAAGCGAAAGCCAGCCAGCGCCCTGTGCGCCGAAACACCCACTAGAGGAGGGCAGCGGTAGGTGGCTTACTCCCTGCTTCCCATGGCTCTTTGACCAATGCAGGAAGGCTGGGGAAGGGCAAGCACGATCCAGGTGGTGAGAACTGTGCATGATTGGAAAATAGGGAACCACTAAATGCCAAACTGGTGGTGCGGCTGGGAAGGCGTTAAGACCAGGAAGGGGAATAATCCTTGTGGACGGCGTTGGCCAGGATGCCACAGCTAGGGCGTGTCGGAGGGAAGGCTTCATACTGGTGGAGGAAGGAAGAGGCTGTTCCAGATGGGAGGGAGAAAGTGGACCAACCCCCCTGAACAAACCTCAGACGTAAAACGCGAGGCCTAGTCTGTCTGCAGCTGAGCATCCCGGGGAGCACATGAGGTGACTATGGAGTGCTTTGGAAGCTGGCCGGAGGAATGTGGACTTGGGAATCTGTGCCGATGACACAGAGGGGTGGCAGACAGGGAAATGGCATTTTAGGCAGCACCTACCCACATTCTATTTAGGACAGAGGGAGTCTCGGTCAACAGACTCTGGGTATCCTGATCCCATTGGCAAAGCTGGCCCTAATTCGAAGATCATTGCCGGGGATGAAAGCCGGTTGAATCTGGGGACTCCAGCCCCGTGGGCAAGGCTGGCGTCCCCACTGTGGAGTGGACATCGGACTCTGTGAGCTGGGCACAATTAAGCATCTGCTTCAACTCCCTCGATGTGACGCTCACCAAGTGTCCTTGTGATTGTCAGTTGTTTCATGTAGGCAGGTCTCCAAGCAGTCAGTTGGTTTTCATTTAAAGATAGGGACTGATAACTGAGATTGCTAAGGAGATGAGCAACTAAGTAGTCTATAGTGTTATCTACATGCTGTAATAAGAAATAATATATAAACTGGTATAATTAACATAGAAGAGTATAGGCTAAAAATAGCCTCTAAAATGTTCTTTTAGACGATATTGAGGAAGTGTACAGAAATTTTAATAAATTTTTAAAAATTGTGAATAATTTTCTTGTCATAGGTATTTTTTGAATGTCATGATTATGTTATACATTTAATTAGTATATACCTTTGTATCTAAAGCATTTCCCATTATGGTTGGCTACACACTGTGGAATATCCCATTCCCCAGAGGGGCTGAGATTTGTTTAATCTCTCCCCTAATTTTCAACATCTGTGCAAGTTCCAGTTTTTAAAAGACCTTATTCAGACAAGACTTTTTTTTTTCCTTAGAAAAATCATGCGTTCCACATGGAAATAAAGGGAAGGAAACATTTGGGGGAGTCTTGGTATGTATCAATAAATTCTTTTCCCAATAGTCTTCTAGATGAATTTATTATTAATATTTGCCACAGTCTATAACTCCAAGCACACTTTGGGTGAAAGATGATACCTGACAGTTAAGATAACTTTTTTACTACTAAGAATAGAATGTTTTTTCCACTTATAGTAAAAATTGTTTCAAGAAGACAACTCTGACTAATTGGCATGGCGGGGTGACGCATTTCTGGAAACTGAGGCAAACCATGATGCAGTGAGAGTAGACAGAAGACAGAACGATCACTCTAGCTAGTAACTTGATCTCAAAAGCAGCGCCAGCCCTTCTTTTAATTGTGGTAAAATATGGATAACATAAAAGTTACCATCTTAACCATTTTCAAGTGTGTAAGTACATTTACATTGTTCTGCAACCAACACCACCATCCATCTCCAGAACTTTTTCAAACGGAAACTCTGTACCCATTAAACTCCAGCTCCCGACTCCTTCCCCTCCCCCACCCCCAGCCCCTGTAACTGGCGTTACACTTCTGTCTCTATGAGTTTGACTGCTCTAGGGACCTCATATCAGTGGAATCAAAAGTATTTGTCCTTTGGTGTCTGGCTTATTTCCCTTAGCATAATGCCCTCCAGGTGCATCCATGTTGAAGCACGTGTCAGAATTTCCTTCCTTTTTAAGGCTGAGTAATATTCCATTGTGTGTGTGTACCGTATTTTCTTTCTCCACTCATCTATCAGTGGACACTTGGGTTGCTTCCATCTTTTGGCTTTTGTGAATAATGCTGCTGTGAATATGAGTGTACAAATAGCTATTCAAGACCCTGCTTTCAGCTCTTTTTGGTATATACCCAGAAGTGGAATTGCTGAATCATATGGTTTCCTACCTTTTTTGTTTTGTTTGTTTGTGTTTTGTTTTTGTTTTTGTTTCTTTGAGACGGAATCTCGCTCTGTCACCCTAGCTGGAGTGCCGTGGCGTCATTACAGCTCACTGCAACCTCAAATTCTTGGGTCAATCGATCCTCCTGCGTCAGAAGATCCATCCTCCCTCCAAAGTGCCAGGATTACAGGAACACAAGGGTTTTTGCTTTTTTTTTTTTTTTTTTGACAGAGTCTCACTGTGTTGTCCGGGCTAGAGTGCCGTGGCATCAGCCTAGCTCACAGCAACCTCAAACTCCTGGGCTCAAGTGATCCTCCTGCCTCAACCTCCAGAGTAGCTGGGACTACAGGCATGCGCCACCATGCCCAGCTAATTTTTTTCTATTTTTAGTTGTTTGGGTAATTTCTTTCTATTTATAGTAGAGACGGGGTCTTGTTCTTGCTCAAGCTGGTCTCGAACTCTTGAGCTCAAGCAATCCTCCCACCTCGGCCTCCCAGAGTGCTAGGATTACAGGTGTGAGCCACCGTGCCCAGCCTTGTTTTTGTTTTTGTTTTCAAAAATGTATGCATCACATCAGAAATACCCATAGAGTTGAAAGAAAGCAGGCAGGGTCTAACTCGGTGCTGTACAGCCTAGTTGCTTTGGCAACCTTAGAAACATTAACTCACATCAGTTTTCTGCTCAATAACACTGTCTTCCGGGTTCCCTTCAGGAGACTCTGACTTGATGCACCAAACGCAAACACTTGGCGCACACATAACCAAAGTTATGCTGCGTTACGATGTCTGATATGACTGAGCAAAGGCTAAATGCAGAGAGCGAGCTTGGTTGGAGAGTTGAGAATCTTTGCAAGCAACTTTTTCTTGTGCCCAACACTTTTCTTGTGCCCACAGCTGTTGACAACGTCCACAAGGCTTGATGGACCAAAAAAACTGTACAGGCAAAAAACATAAACAGGGGCATTCTGTCCTCACAATGAATGTGTGTAGAGAGAGACGGGGAGAGTGTGAGGAAGGCAGGGAGGGCGGGGGGAGAGGACAGGGGCTGCTGTTAATTTCGGGGGAGCTGCTTGCATGCTATTCGCGGTTTCCATGAGCGTTTCTAGCAGGAAAGGCTCGCCCTGTGTGCCCGTGAGAGGAGGACTTTGTGATTCGGGGGTGGTGACTGGCCTTGAAGGAATGCAAACCCGATCCACAAACAGAGAGGGAGAATGAGGACTTGGATGTCACGGCAAAACTATCTGAGATTGAAGAAGGGAGTGGGCAAAAGGGGAGCGGGAAGAAGCCAAGGAGCAGAGGGGAGGGTGTCCTGTCTGTCCCTGTCCGTTGTCACCACGCGGCATCATTTCCATGCTGCGGATCACTGTAGTGTTTGCTAACTATAGCGCTTGTCCCATTCGTGGGTCCTGAAATCAACTGAGTGAGTTTCCACCAGAATTAAACAGGACAGAAGAGAGAATAGCAGAATGCCTCTCATGACGTAAAGGCCAGTATTGTTTGTAATCCCTCTTCACGTTCCTGCACGTGTCTAAGTGCACTATGAGGTGAAACACGTTTCTTGCTGTGGGTGTGGTCAGGCGTTTGAGAAACACCCGCGTTTTGCCATCGTCTGCTCCCAGACCTCCCTTTCCATCAGTGAGGATATTGTGTCCGCACCTGGCAAGGATGGACTCTAAAGAGATGGTCCCTAGTTGACTCTAGTGTTCGTTAACTTTCTGCCACCACCTTCCCAGGAAGCAGGGACCACCCTGAGCCCCCCACACACACCCCCACACACACTCCCAGGACTCTGTCAGCTGTGGTGTAGTGGAGAGTCCTGAATTTGTAGACAAAAACTTGGGTTTGAATCTCAGTTCAGCCACTTACCAGTTGTGTGACCACAGACACAGCTGCTTAAAGGACTCTCCAACCTAATCCAGTCTTTTCCACTCCAGTTTAATTCAACTCATGTTTCTTGAGTGCCTACTGAATACTGGCTGATGATCAGATAAACATATGAGTCTAAAAGACCTATGGGGGGGCCGGGCGCAGCGGCTCACGCCTGTAATCCTAGCACTCTGGGAGGCTGAGGCGGGAGGATTGCT
>VBSM01003176.1:79137003-79147667 GCA_008086735.1 Cheirogaleus medius | reverse complement strand
AAAAAACACCTATGGGGAAGAAAGATGAGGGGATATTTAATTCTGCTTGTAGGCAGGGTAGGCTATAGCGTGCGGGCTGTGCCTCGGAGAAGGAATAGCCTTGAACTGCCAAGTGGAGCGAGACCACTTGAATGGTCTTTGCGGGAAAGACAGAGAGACCACGGGAAGTAGCTTCACTAGCATGGGAAAGCCCTGGAGCGTTCGGGGAAGAAATCCAGAGGGGGAGCGTGGTTGGTGCAAAGCCTGTGGATGGGTGCGAGGGTTGGATGGGGGGAAAGCTGATGGGGCCGGGTCATGATGCACCTTGTAGGACCTGTTAGAAACCTGAATGTGTCTGTGTAGGTGCTGAGGCATGACAGGCCTGGGGAGTGTTTTGGAAAGAACCCCCTTGGCAGGAGGGGCGTGGAGGAGGGCCACCGAGGCAGGGAGGTCTGCAGCCCATGGAGGGAAGGCCTGACAGCGGGCCAGTGCAGACAAGGGGACCTGTCCCACAGAAAGCCGGCGTCTGCCTGACTGTGGCAGCCAGGAGTGTGGCCCTGAGGAGGACAGACCTGGACAACTCTAAGGGTCTTGGACAGACCAAATGGAGGACGGTCATGCGAGAAAGTGGGGGGCGAGCACCCCAGGCTGTGAGGGGAAGAATGAGGCCCGGCCTCTGGGTGCCTCAGTTGTCGTCCTCCTGCCTCTGTCTCCTCTTATCTCACCCCCTCCACCACGTCAGCTGCTCCAAACACCCCCGGTAGCCCCCGTGCAGTTTCTCTCCCACCCTAGCACCAGGGCTCACTCCCCCGCCACTCCACACGTCCTCGGTGTCCCGCAGCTGGGATTGTCCCGGATCTCCTGCCAGTCATCTGGAGAGCAGCGGTGACACTGTAGCATGGTCTCAGTGACACTGTAGCACATCTTTAGCGTTGTCGGTAGTCAAATCCCACGCGACGTCTCTGACCAGTGCGCGGATGCTTTCTGGGAGGCCTGCAGGTTCTGTCTCTGCCAGGGTTTCATCATAAACATTTCACGTTATGAATAGATATATGTCCAATCCCAGATTGCTTCAGAATTGAATAAATGATTTCACTTTTATTATTTATTTTCTAATAACTCTTTCCCTATTTCCATGTACATTTCTACTTATTCTTAAGTGAGTACTACACTTTTGTGTTTCTGGCAGTCCACTGAACATATGATTCCTTTGACTGTTTTTTTCATACTTAGCCTTTGATTCTGTGTTTTTTGTTTTGCTTAAATCTAGAAGGCAATGCCCATCACTGAGGCATTTTTGTGGGGGCAGGGTCTGAAGCTCCACCGTGGAGTTCAAATACCAACTGTGCATAAGTCAGTAACCTCCCTAGAGAGCCTCAGCTTCCTCATCTGTAAAATGGGACTGTTAGCAGTTCCTACCACATAGGTTATTTTGAGGATTTGGTGAATAAAAACCTATAAAATGCTTAGAATAGAACCCGGTACACATTAGGTATTTAATAGACTTCACTATGTTTGCTCTCTGTGTTGTCTTTAACAGTACTAAGCATTATATATGCTCAATTAATTCAAATGATACTAGTGAATTAATATTGTACATGGCCCAGGACGAAGGCAAGAAAGGGGAGGGAAGGGTGTATTGCTGGAGATACGCGGTTCAGTTCTCAGGGAATGTATAATTTTACAAAGGTGGCGAGGTTTTTTAGAAGTAGCAAACACAGGCAAAGTGTGATACGTGCTGTCTTAGTCCATTCCAGCTGCTATAACAAAATATCTTAGATGGGTAATTTATAGACAACAAATTTATTTGCTCACAGTTCTGGAGGGGACTGCTGGGAAGTACCAGATCAAGGTGCCAGCAGATTTGGCATCTGGTGAGGGCCCTTTCCTCATAGATGGTGCCTGCGGTGTCCTCATGTGGTGGAAGGGCAAACAGGCTCCCTGAAGCCCTTTTATAGGGGGCTAATCCCATTCACGAGGGTGGGCACATTCAGACCACAGTATACGTGCCACGAAAAGGCACAGGCAAGGTGCCGAGGGACTCAGGTGAGTCAGGTAAGAGTGTGGCCACTCTCCTCTGTGCCTCCCTGTGCCCACAGTTCCCTCTGACATTGCACCTGTCACCTGTGTGCAGTGACCTCCTCCTCCTCTGCCTCCCCCAGACCGTGCACGCCACAAGGGAGGTCCTCACCACTGACGTCCCACACAGTGTGTGCTCTGTGCCCATGATGGAATAAAACATGACAGTGCCCCGGCCGCCCACATTCCAGTCCCACAGCGTCCCACACCCTCCTCTGTGTGACCAGTGTCTCTGCTCACAGAGAGATGACGCCCAGGGCCTTTTCAAAATCTTGCTGTGGACGATGTCTCTTTGTCACTCACCATTACCCTTTCTTCAAATACAAGCTGCTCAGTCATCAGGCTTGAATTTGCCAGTCACTCAGTCACTCGGAGCGAGGTGCCAGAGCTAAAATGCTGAGTAACTCAAAGTCCTCATCATGGAGGAATTTACACATCTTGAAACAGTCTTTTCTCTCTCTCTCTCTCTCTCTCTCTCTCTCTCTCTCTCATCAAATGTTCATGGCCCAAATGATGATTTTATGTCTTTCTCACTTTTCTGTTTTAAGTTGAAACTGCTTTTTTCATCTCTGTGAACCCTTTATGTATACACAATACACAACGTAGTTGAATGTGATAAAGACAAATGTGTGAAACAGAAGCAATTCTGTGCCTGTGTGTGAAAAAAATTCTATATTACATCTGCGCTCGTGTCTAATTATGATCTCTGAGTTGGGACTCAGGCTTCCTCTCCAGATGGTGTCCCTTCAATCGGATTTGATTTCGTTGACACCTCCCATAAACATTAAATCAATATTGCAGCATTCCAGGACATCACAAACACACTCGCTGCTTGGCAAGGAGGCGCTGCTAGACTGGCCCGAGAGCCTTTGGGATTCCCAACAGGCCCTGCGCCTTTGGGATTCCCAACAGGTCCTGGTGCCTCTGCGTGGGAGCCTTGGGCTGCGTGGCCCAGGTGGCCAGCCCCACTCCCTGCATTTCCTCCTTGCTGCCACCAACGCACTCCCCTCACGTTCCAGTTCATTGCCTTTCTTGGTGCAAGGGAACTTGTTCCTGCCAGGCAGACAAGGAATAAATAATAGAGCAGTGGTTCTGTTAATATCCGACAGAAAAGTGAGGAAGTCGACAATGTAGGACTCGTTGTGAATAAAACACACTCTTTAGACGAAGAAATCAGCAAAGGCAGCCAAGGCCACTTTCAGCAGAAGACACATGGTGGGGAGAATGATCCAGAGTAATTGCAATGAAGAGCACACAGATTTTCTCTTAAGAGCAAATCACAAATACCCTCCATGTGTTCAGTTGCAATTCCAGTTACCTTTAAGTTGGGTAGGAGCAGCATTTACTTTATGTGGATCTCTGCAGGAGAACAGAGTCTAAAAGAAGACATCATTTTGAAATATTTGTAAAGCGTGATAGCCATTAAAAATGATTGGGGTCGTGGGGAGGTGGCTCACTCCTGTAATCCTGGCACTCTGGAAGGCTGAGGAGGGAGGATCGCTTGAGCTGAGGAGTTTGAGACCAGCCTGAGCAAGAGGGAGACCCCGTCTCTACTAAAAATAGAAAAATTAGCCGGCATGGTGGATATACACCTTTAGTCCCAGCTACTCAGGAGGCTGAGGCAGGAGGATCCCTTGAGCCCAGGAGTTTGAGGTTGCTGTGAGCTACGATGACACTGCTATACTCTGGGAAGTGGCCTGGTGGGGCGTGATTGAGAGAGTATGGAGTTTGGAATTCATCCTTTGGGGTGTGACTCCCAGCCCAGTCACTTCTGTGTGGCCAGGCTAGCAAAATGATAATAAATTCCCACTATTAATCAAACAAGTCTTATTTTATGAAGACATGTATATATGTTCTCACCTAATATTCATGACAACGCTGGGTGGTGGGTACTATTGTTATCCCTGTTTTTCTGTGGCTGTGTGACTCAGAGCCCCACCTTTTTGATGGCTGTCAGTTGAAGACTGACCCCAGGTCCCAGAGGCTGCCACAGTGTCTGGCCACGTGAGCTTCTCCAGCAGTGACAGTCTCTGCCTCCAGTCTGCTAAGATGAGGTCTTACATGACACAATGTAATCTTGGGAGTGGGAGTGACATTCTATGGCCTTTGCCATATTCTGTAGTTGGGTGCACATCACAGACTCTGTCTGCATTCAGGACGAAGGGATGACATGAACGCAAGGTGTAAGTAAAGCCCAACGTATGCTCACTCAGGGAACACAGCCATCATGAGAATGAGCCATTTCAGTGTTATTACTTGTAAACATTATCAGTTTCATTCTGAAACATGTTCAGGGAGCAGTGTGCATATCTCAAACAATGCAATGAATCCGAGAAGGTGCCAGAACCCCAGCGTTTCTAGATTTTCTGTCTAAGGACTACTCTAATTAAATCTGGCCAGGTGTATGGCTTTACCACTGCTTTCTTAAACTCTCAAGAATACGGTTTCATTTTTATAGTTCATTTTCGTAGCACATCCATTTATGCACCCTCCCTTGCTACCCAGGTCCAGAGGTTTACCGTGAATATTCCTTAGTGAATGTCCTAGTCTGTCACGTTACTGCAGTGTCATTGTCTTGATAACGGGCTCACAGGCTACTTAGGAGTGAACAGTGGATCCTCTTGTTCATGCTCATCTGTTCTCCTGCACTTCTAGAGTCGGTGGGGAAAAAAAGAATTAACTTGGGTTTTAAAATGGGAGAGTTTGGTCAGAGCTGAAATTTAAAACTGGTCACATGATTCACCTCAAAATACAGTCGTGGAATATGGTGGTTATCAGGAGTTTGCTTAGGATTTTGGAGTTGAAAAGAATTATTGTTTTAACATGAAACATAAAAATCAGGCAGAAAGAACTGGCAGCCTGCCTAGACTGTCAGATCCCTGATTGCAGGAACTGGTTTCTATTTTTAATTTTATATTACATTTATTAAATGTTTCATTATTATACTTTTAAGCATGTAACAGTAACTAATAGTGTATCATCATTGTTATTACTATTATTTTTATTTACTAAATACCTAGTACCCACTATGGACCTAGCATTGTGGGAGATCCCAAAATAAATAAAGTTAAAAACAAAATACCACTTTCGAGGGGCACGTAATCTCTTCGAATGGCACTACAACAGAGGTGTGTTTGAGGTCTTAGGGCTCCACCAAGTATGAAGCACTTAATGCTTTCGTGGGAAGTCAGGGGAGGCTTCAAAGAAGTGAACTTGGGTGAGTCTTGGCAAAACCTTGGAGTCCACAAGCTGGACATGGGCTGTGTGTACGTACCCTGCACAGCCGTTTTAATTGCATGCTCTTTCAGGCCAAGCTAAATTCTTTACATAGATCATCTCATGTAACCTCTACCACAACGCAGGGCAGGCATTATTATTTCTATGTTACAGATGAAGAAACTAAGGTTCCAAGCAACTTGTCCACGGCCACGCAGCTAGCAAAAGGCGAAAGGAGGATTCTGTCCGAGGCCTGCCTGCCACTGCTGCTGCCCAGTCCCAGGGGACAGAGATCTGTCCCTGAAGAGCATTAGGGCCCACTATGTAATGATGACAGGGTCCAAGGGAAAAAACAAAGATTGATAGATAAGGACATCAATCATGAAAATTTAATAAGAAGACAGGACTTTAGGAGTTAATTAAAGCAAAGAGGAAGACAGCTTGTGGAGAACTGCTCTGGAAAGCCCTCCTCTCCAGCACTAGTCCACGTACACTATCGAATCCTAGACTCGTTGTTTAAAGAGGGGCCGGGGAAGAGCGCAGCTTACAGGGCTTTCAGAACCACGCCGGCATCAGTCAGTTGCAGTGACAGCTACTTTCCCTCAAGTCCCAATGGCTTTGTGCAACTTCTGGCCTGCAGATTAGAAAGCAGGGGACATTTTTTTTTAAATTATGGTAAAATACACATAAGATTTGTCATCTTAACCATTTTTTTTTTGAGACAGAGTCTCACTCTGTTGTCCTGAGTAGAGTGCCGTGGCGTCAGCCTAGCTCACAGCAATCTCAAACTCCTGAGCTCAAGGGATCCTCCTGCCTCAGCCTCCCAGGTAGCTGGGACCACAGGTGAGTGCCACGATGCCCGGTCAATTTCTCTACTTTTGGTAGAGATGGGGTCTCCCTCTTGCTTAGGCTGGTCTCGAACTCCTGCCTCAGCCTCCCAGAGTGTTAGGATCACAGGTGTGAGCCACCCTACCTGGCTACCATCTTAACCATTTTTAAGCGTTCATTTCATTGGCATTAAGTACAGTCACATTGTTGTGCAATATCAGCACCATCTATCCACTGAACTCTTTTAATGTTGCAAAACTGAAATTCTGTACCCATTAAGCAGTAACAACCTACTTCCCCACCCCCAAACCCTGGTAACCACCATTCTACTTCTGTCTCTATGGAACTGACAACTCTAGGAATCTCATCTAAGTGGAATCACACAGCATCTGTCCTTTCGTGGCTGTCTTACTTCACTTAGCATAATGTCTTCAAGGTTCACCCAAGTCATAGCATGTGTCGGATTGTCCTCCCTTTTTAAGGCTAAATTATATTCCATTGTAGGGACAGACCACATTTTATTTATCTAATTCATCCCTTGATGGACACTTAGGTTGCTTTTACCTTATAGCTATTGCGAATTATGGTGCTATGAACATGGGTGTGCAGATATCTATTTGAGTCCCTGCTTTCTATTCTTTTGGGTGTATCCCCAGAAGTGGAATTGCTGGATCATAAGGTAATTCCATTTTTAATTTCTTGAGGAATAATCATACCTGTTTCCTGCAATGATGGTGGGTTCCCTGCTCATCCATATTCCCTCCAAACCTAGCTGTGACAGCGTCCCTGTCCGAGCTACAGGGAGGCACTGCAGACGGTACTCTGGACTCTGCACTCTCTGGTCCCATGGGGCTCAATGCCCCATTTCTGGGCAAAAAAGGCAGGGAGAGTGCTTTCCTCTCTCTGACTAAATTAATTAGATCCTCCCCCTCCCCTAAACAGATACTTACGTGCTAAGATAATCTGATAAATGTCAAACATTCTTCTATCATCCTAGGAAGCTTCAAATTAGAAAGAAGTCTGCTCTAATAAACTGTAGTATAAAAGATGGCAAACCCACTTTATCCATTCTAATCAAAAGTGACAGCCACCTTTTATTGAGCATTTGACCACATGCCAGGCACTGAGCTAGGACTTCACATACATTATCACACTCAATCTTTACCGAAGTACATTGCAGATAAGGAGCCGGTTACAGTGAGGTTAAGTAATTTTCCTGAAACCAGAGGGCTGGAGAGGCTGGAGAGGCTGGAGAGGGGAAGAGGCTCTGGCTCTCCTGCTCTCTTGGGTCTTGTGTATGCTCCAGGGGCAGTTGTGGGTCCCTTTCTTCCCCTCCCACCTTCACAACCCAATACAATGCTAGGGACTGAGAGATGAAGATAAAAATGTCAGCAATAATACAGTCAGTTGGAAAATGTGTGCACAATTCATGCTAATAATTCCTGGGTCCCTGGGCCAAGTCTGGACCTTTAGTTACTCCCCAGGTGAAAGTCTTGTCTGTGGCGTCCAGACACTGACCCCAGATTGCTCCTTGCAGTAGTCCTGGTGGAAAGGTTAAAAAAGAGAGTGAATCCTCTGTGCTGTTAATAAATTAGGTCCATCCACCAAGGAATCCTGCCAACGGATTTCTCCAACCAGTCAAGTAACTCTTTCTTCTTCTGCAGTAGAAGGTGGGGCAGAAGCCAGAAGGGTTACTTTGTGGAAGCTCCTCAAAGAAAAGCTTAAAATGAGGAAAAAGGAGTTTCCTTTCCCCTTGTCCCTTCTGAGAAACTCCTGGCGAATGGGACTTTGAGCAGATGGAACACAACAATGCTTCTTTGGAACCCTGGGGAAACTCACAGAACCGTTTATCTCAGAGTGTTTAAAAAGCAGGAGCGTAAGATCAAATCCTGTCTCCACTGATTACTAGCCGTTAGACCTGAGATAATTCTTTCTACCTCTCTGAACTTCATTTTCCACCTATAAGATGAGAAAGATCACAGTCCTGCAAGGATTGCTTTGAGGCTTTAAGGAGACAGTGAGTGTAAAGGACGTGGCATATGAAGTACTGAATAAATACTAAGGGAAAGACACATTCTGATTTCATAGATGTTATGTGAAAAAAAGAAAAGCACCTCACACTTGTTCAAAGGTGGTTGTTTCTATCCCTGGACGCTGGCCTGCAGAAAGTGGCAGTGTTGTTACAATGAATCTCAGGTGAAAGTTTTGAATTGGCTACTAGCGGTTTCAGCTGCCGGTCAGTGTTGAGTACCAGCCGATCAGCACAGAAGAAAAAAGGTCAAAGACCCTTGGAGGTTCCCATTTGTGGGGAATAACAGAAGGCAGATGTCAGCTTTGTTTGCAAGGCTGTGAGTGATGGCCGGCAATGTGGGCAGAGAGAGCCGCTCCAGGGGACTTAGGCTTTTAAACTTAGAAGTCACATTGCAGTTCCTGGTAGAATGATAGAAACGGAAGGATATTTAGGTACCTTTGGCCTTGATCTCTCATTTAACAAATTAGAAAAGTGAGGATTAGAGACGGTAGGTGATTTACCCACATGACACATAGCTGGTGATGGAGCTGGTGTCAGAGTGCTCAGTCACTCCATGTCAGATCAATGAATTTTCTCTCCAACCATCCTGCCTGCCTCTACAAAGTTTATAATCTGAACCCAGAAATAGCTTTTATCCGAGGAGCTCAAGGTTTCCACTGAAAAATGTAGCTTTTAGAAGACAGGAACTAACAATTACCAAGCACTTGAATGTGCTAAGAAGATACCACCTCTTATGCGGGCTAAAGTTTTAATTCTCCAGTAGATGCAGAGATAGGGTACCACTGTCATCTGCTCACTTAAGAGGAAGTGGAAACTCAAGAAAGTACAGGCTTGCCCAGGGTCACACAAGGTTTCAAGGAAGCAGGATGCCTTTAGGCCAAGTCTTTAGGATTCTACAGAAATCCATTTATCTGGCCAGACTGTGGCTCACGCCTGTAATCCTAGCATTCTGGGAGGCTGAGGTGGGAGGATCGCTTAAGGTCAGGAGTTTGAGACCAGCCTGCTCTACTATAAATAGAAAGAAATTAATTGGCCAACTAAAAAAATATATAGAAAAAATTAGCTGGGCATGGTGGCGCACATCTGTAGTCCCAGCTACTCGGGAGGCTGAGGCAGAAGGATTGCTTAAGCCCAGGAGTTTGAGGTTGCTGTGAGCTAGGCTGACGCCACCGCACTCTAGCCCAGGCGACTGAGTAAGACTCTGTCTCAAAAAAAGAAGAAAAAAAAGGAAATCCATTTATCTGAGGGCCAGGCTTATTTTTTCAAGGACATGGTTTCAAGGACAGTGTTTTCTTCAGTAGAAAAGCATTGTATGTAAATATTAACAGTGGCTTCCAAGGAGGCAACAATATTCTTTTGAAACACAGATTTTCGTTAAAGAAAAATCAGAATGTGCTCCTCAGATTTGTGCTAATTCTAAAGAGATAATAAAAATTACTCATTTTAGTCCTTGATATTCTTTTTAAATAATACTAAAATAGATTTCATTGTAACATTTATGAGTGCTTCATGCAGATTTTGCTAAAGTTATATAAAGTAGAAATAAAATGGAATATTCAATATTAGCCTTTCATGCTGTTTCTAAAATTTTCCATGGTTTAGTTTTTATAATATTTTTTTCTGTTCTAAAAATATATGCTCATTGTCAAACATTTGGGAAATTTCAATAAAAATTCAAAGAAAATAAAATGTGCCCATATTTCTACCAGCCAGAGATAATTACCATTAATATTTTGGTGTGTTTTATAGACTTTATTTTTTAGAGCAGTTTTAGGTTTACAGAAAAACCGAACGGGAGGTACACAGTGTTCTGATACACTCTCTCACGCCCCCTCCCTCCACACAGTTTTTCATATTATTTACATCTTTTATTAGTGTGGCACATTTGTTACAACTAATGAGCCAATATTGATACATGGTGATAAACTGAAGTCCATAACTCAGGAGGTTCACGCTCTGTGTTATATGTTCTATGGATTTTGACAAATGCATAATGATAGGTACCCATCATTACAGTATCATACAGAGTAGTTTTTCAACATCTAAAAAGCATATATAAAATTAATTTTGACTTTTCATTGCATAATATAATTTTATACATTCTTTAGTTTCAAAATAGTGGGCATTGTTCTTCTTTGGTTATAATAAATGCTTATAATACTATGGTGGCATAGAATAACCACCTAAAGGAGTCATCTAAGAAACTACACTTTTTAAAAGGATGCATTTGTGTTAATAGTTCCATTAGTTGCATGTCAGGAAACAACACGAAACACTGGGGCGCAGATCCCAGCGCAGAAGGGTTTGCTTCCCCTCCGTGGTTTTCATGTGAATCAATGATTACACCTTGAGCACATCAGAAAGGTGACAGTCCTTTCAGTGGGGTCACTGAAACAGTCCACGGAAAACTTGCCCTAGGCCCTGGGGCAACCAGTAGGTTTAAAAACCCTCACCTAGTGTTTTCCTTAGCTCCGAAGCGCAGCCCCAGGGCCTTCGCCTGGAGTGAACTCCTAGCCGGGGGTGGGGCGGG
>VBSM01003176.1:79115028-79136903 GCA_008086735.1 Cheirogaleus medius | reverse complement strand
CTTTCTCCGGCTGCGGCCCGGGCTGCACCCAGCTCCGACCCGAGCCCGCGGGGCCCTGCTCCTCTGGGAGCGCGGCGAGCTAGGGGCGCCGCCGCCGGTGCAGCCGGCTCTGGGGCGCAGGGACGACCTGGATGCCCTGACCTTGGAGGCTCCGCCGAGGGGAGCCGCACGAGGTGAGGCTGCGCCGGGGGCGCGGGGCGCGGGCTGTGCCGTAGAGACCGGGGAGGAACTGAGCCCTGATCGCCGGCTTCGCGGCTGTAGGACGTCCTGCTCCCAACTCCTCCTCCTCCTCCTCCTCCGGTTCTTGGAACGCGCGGGGCCGCTCACCTGTTGGGTCTCCGTGTGGGCTCCCTGCCCGGCCGAGTTGCTGGCGCCTCCGGCCCGCCCGCAGCCTTGCCTCGGGTCGGCGTGCAGCGGTGTGCTTTGGGAACGCCGTTTCCAGCCGGTCGTCCGGGGAGATTACCCTGAAACTTTACCCGCGCTCCCGACTGGCCGGGCCTGGCCCCGTGTGGTTGCGCGGGGCGGGCGAACAAAGGTCGGGGAGCCTGGGGGCAGCCGGAGCCCCTGTAACGCTCGGCTCTGTCCCGCCGCGTGACGCCGCATCCGGAGGACCCAGACGGATGCGGTTGGAGAACTTGGCTTAGAAAACAAGTTTCTCCCCAGGTCCTAGGTGCGTCTCATTCCAGCAGAAAGGCGTCGGGACCCGCCGTCTCCTGACTGCAGGGAGTGAGTTGGCAGAGCTGGCTCCGTCCCATTCCTGTTCGGGAGGTGGGGAAATCAGTACACTTCGCCCCGGGAAGAGAGAAGCCAGCGGTGCTTCTGGTGTCAGGAGGAGCTCAGGTGACCTGTGCTGGCGGGCCACCCATCGGACTGTGCAGAGTTACAGAGCTTGGGCAAATTGTCCCTCCCTTCGTGTGCAAAAATCCAAACCAAAGCAAGCAAACAAGCAAATTGCTTGGTCAGTTGCTTTCCAGCATTGGATAATGATGTTGATAAATAGTATAATGGTTTGAATTTATTCAGCACTTGTTACCAAGGCTTCCCAAAGTCTTATATTATCCACCTTCCACAAGGTTTTCTGGGCACCGCACCTCATTTTCTGTTGCCTAGTGTCTTCCTCTCTAGTAACCCCTCCAGAACTCCCAGTTCTTTGCTCTCCTTCATTCCACTTGCTAACAGCAGAAATTTCACTCCATTTCCCCCCCCCCATCTTTCCCAGCAAATTCTCCTTTTCTGTTTAAGCCCTTCCTCCCAGTCTTCCAAACTTCCTCACTGCATTGTTCTCAGGTGCCTGTTAATTATGCACCCCTCCATGTGCTGCAGGCCCTTGTCTCCCAACCCCCTCTTTCTTTAGAGTTTTATGTGACTGTTTCCTATCATCCAGTATTCTGATTTTCATCTACCCCGTTTAGCTCTAGACTTGCCATCTGCCTCCCCCAACAGGTCTGTGCCATCATTCTTTATTTGTGCTCCTGTGCATGTGCAGGCTTCTTCCTTGTTCTTGGTGTTTTTCCCACAGGGTGCTTTCTCCCCTTGTCCCTACTTCTCCGTGACAGGTGCTTTCCCCAGCCACAGCCTGTGGCCGCCTGCACAGCACACCTGGTCTCAGGTCCTTGGGTGATTTTTCACACTCCTTCAGCGTCCCTGGGTTCCTTGTCCTGTTTCCAAGCAGCCCTCCATGGCCTTGCAGACACCCCACCCCACCCCCGCAGAATGTTTGGGAGCACGGGGAGGAGTGCTCTGGATTTCAGGACTTTTGCATCTGCCGCTGCTTCTGCTTGTTTGTTTTCTTACTGAGGTAGTATGGAAGTAGCACCTTATACATAGTTCTTGTTAACTGTCTCCTCTTGTGCATGGACAGTTCCATTTCACTTTAGCTGGACAGAACTTTGGGATCCCTGACCCCAGCCATGTGATTTTATGAGGCTTGTTCATATCCATTTCATTATGTAATCTTAAAGCCTTGCTCAAACATTTCTTTGTTAGTCTTCACTTTCCTAGGAGTTGGAGGCAGTTATTTCTATTTTACAGCAGAAAAGTAGAAGTAGAATATATACTTTAATAGCTGGAAGGGACCTTACATCCCACAGATGAGGAAACCAGGGCCCAGAGAAATAAAATCATGTATCCAAGGGAAAGAAAGCATCAGGTCAGTAGTGCTGGCCCTGGGACCCTGGTCTTTGCACCTCTGGCCCCAGGCTCAATGCCTGGCCTCATACTTTGGTGGGTTGATCTCTCTGCCTGCTGCTGAAAGCAACCAAGCTCTTTCCCCTGAGCTAAGAGGCATATGAAGGATTCACTTAGAATGGAGCTCATCAGTGCTTTTCTTTTTTCCTTTTTGTTTGAAAGCTAAACATATTAAAAATGTTTGCTTATGAGGCATGTAATGACATAAATGGCATCATAACGTCACGGAAGCATAAATTCAAATGTTTTAGAAAGAACTGTTATTGTTTCCAAAACAGCAGGAAGGAACACCAAAGGTACATGGCTTTCTAGGGGGAAACCATATAATATATGGCAATTTGAAAATCAGTAACTGGAATGTTTAATTGTATTTTGCATTTGCAGAGAGGAATGTGTTAGTACAAAGTGCTTATGTGACTTTCTTCATCTCTGAGTGGCAAATAAAACAGCAGTGGAGGGGAGCGTGGAATAGTTGCTGTTTCTGTGTTGGCTCCCCCGGTGCCCAGGCGGTTGCCTGGACTCCCACTGGGTCTTCCTGGCCACTGCCTGTGCTCCCTTCCCAGTTAATCCCTTTCCTGGCCCCTCAGGGAGCCCGGAGCATATTATTCACTCATGATGCTCAGCTCTTTCCATGTTGGCTCATCTTGAGAAAATTAAACCCTGGTGCCCTAAGGTATGTGTTGTGTGCAGTGCCTTCACTTCTCCCCTACCCTTCTAGAAGGAGATGGGTGATCATGTCCCATCCTCAGGAGAAGGGAGGAAGTATTTGCGTAAGTCTACGTCTGTGCTCTGTGATGCAGATGAGGGTTGTTGGAACTGAATAGCAAATTAAGTTTCACTGCTCTCTAAAGGAAAGGGAGGTTCAGGGAAGCTGTTGTGGCCAAAGCCCCATGGTAAGTGGCAAGACTGAGACCCGGACCCAGGGCTGCTGGGCTTAGGCGATCCATGTACATCCTTTTACAGATCTATCTTCTCTGTAGCTGGTGACTCCCTGGGGCAGAAACAGCACCACAGGTCCTTTCACACAGTAGCTGGTTCCTGCTTGCTGAGCTGAAGGTAAAGCCAGAGAGGAGGGGCCAGGAGGGACCAGGGACCAGGGACGAGAGCCTCAGGGCTCAGAGGAGTTCCAGGTCCAGTCCTGGCTTTCCCTTCAGGGGTGCGGTTGATGCTCTCTGTGCCCGCAAGAGCCCCGGGGAGCTGTGGCAACACTGCACAATGCGAAGGGGAGGGTGTGTGTTTTCTTCTACGTAGATACGTGGTTGTGGCAATTTGCTGTGGTCAGGATGTCAACTTTTGTGAACACAGGTAATGACCCATCTTGTGTCATCATGTTCTAATGTCCTGGACATAGGACCATTACCAATAACCAGGACCTTAAAGGACCTGCTTCCCTGGTCAGAAATCACCTCTGCTCCTTTCCTTAGAGCAGGACCACTCTGGCTCTGTGGAACACACGCGAGCTTGTGCACTGTAATTTTAGGGACCATGTGCCTTCCTCAAAATATCTTCCAGGCTAGCCCGCCATGTATGGACCGAGAACCTCACCAGCATCCTCACCCTCTGGATTCATCCACAAGATTGGGGCACCTTACATGTCTAATCCAGGAGAGGGGAAGGGCCAGCCTGTCCCTGATGCCCCCATGAACCCATGGCAGAGTTTGTTTCAGGAGACTGGCAAGCTGTCCCTGGAGGAAAGTGGAACACAGGTCTGAAATGGCCAGACTGGAGAGTTCCGGTGGAGGGAGGCAACCTGGAAGATCTCAAGCTCCCAGGTGCCTTCCTCAGTCCCTGGCCACCCGGCCACTCTGCCCTCTTCCCCTCTCAGCCCCTCCCAGAGGCCCTACTTTAACTGCAGGAAAGGGGAAGTCCTTGCTCACTGTCCCAGGCAGGTGCAAGGGGAGGGCGAGGCCAAGCTTTTATTCTTACAGCAGCAGAGGCGGGAGGCCGGCGACGAGATGTGTTCCTGGTGTTGCAGTTCGGAACTTGGATCACAGCCTTTCAGAGAAAATAGGAGCAATGAGCAGCCTGTTGTAATTCATTGTTAACATTACAATTCAGGCTCCTTAAACAAGTTTCTGAGGTCAGGCCCTAGTACATAGTCCCCATGGATGATAGAGACAGAGGCAGATACGTGTGTCCTGAGTCTTAACTTACACACGTAATTTTAAACACATCTGATTTGCATGTTGGGACTCTACGGCTGAAAGAAAAATAGCCTGTGCTTCAGAAATGTGCTCCATTTCCACCTTTCCTGAGGGGTGGAGTGCTCTTACGTGATGTGTGAGCTGCTTGCTAATTCATCATGAGTCACCTATTTGGGGATTTATGTGGATTCGTAGATACCGCAATCACAAGGGTAAGTGGTGATACCTTTGTGCTGGTTTGGAGGGACAAATGTATACCTAACACTTACTGTGCCTCTTTTGTGTGCTGGAAGATGCTGAAGATAGACTTATTAATCAGAAACAGCCCCTGTTTCCATGACGAGGGTCACATTCTCGTGTAGAGGGAGTACTGAATACGTAAAAGCAAAGTCCTGAACAGTGCCGTGGGTGTGGTTGTCAGTTTATGCAGAGGGTGCTGGGGAACACATCAGAGGTCTGAGATCCAGGAGGGCTTCTTGGAGGAGGAGCTAAGTGAAGCCTGGGCTGAATCCTAACGGAGGAGTGAGCAGGCTGGCAGAGGAGCCCACAGAGGCATTCCAGCCTCTGGGGACAACATAAGCAGAGATGGGGAGTTGGACTTCATCTTGGCGACTCCAGGGCCCCTTGAACAGTTCCTTGTTGCCACACTCCCAGGCTTGTCAATTGTGACTGATTCTTTGCGCCTAGAGCATGGTTCTAGCATTAGCAATACTCAGGGATTTGTTAGAATAGCAAATTCTAGGGCTCTCCCCCAGACCTACTGAACTAGAAAATCTGTGGATGGGGCCCAGGAATGTGTATTTTAAGAAGCCTTGCATGTGATTTTCATGCACGCTCACTTTTGAGAGTCACGGTTTCAAAGCATACGCTTTCCGGAGGTCTGAACGGCCACCCTCTGTGGCTGCCTCACTGTATTCCAGAGAACAGTCCCCAGGTCCTTACCTGGGTGGGTTGTGTGTGGTTCCCCTCAAGTAGACAGCCGTCCACATTTCTTGCACCTCTTTCCCCAGCATACATCCTAACGGTTTCTTTTGCCCGCCTTGCATTACCTGAAATGATTCCTTAGTGTTTGGCAGTCATCAGACAACCTGGGTTCAGATCTTAGCTCTGCTGCTTATCAACTGTGTGGCCTTGGGAAGGTCTTAACCCCTCTGTGCCGCAGGTGCCACATCTGAAAAGTATAGGTAGTCCCTGTGTTGGTCCGTTTCTGCTGCTATAGCAAAATACCTTAGACCAGGTAACTTATAAAGAACAGACATTTATTTCTATAGGCTGGGAAGTCCAAGATCAAGGTGCTGACGTTCAGTGTCTGGTAAGGGCCTTCTTGCTGCTGCATCTTCATATGGCAGAAGGGGTCAAAAAAAGACAAAAGGGATGAACACTGAGTCCCCAAGTGGCGGAAGAGATGGAAGGGCCAGGCTGCTCTCTGAATCCTAATACGGGCGTTAATCTCATTCACGAGGGCGGAGCGAACGCCTCACCTCTTAAACCATCACCTCGGGGTTTAAGCTCCAACATGTGAATTTTGGAGGGGCGCATACATTCAAACCATAGCGGTTCCCATCTCTCGGTAAGTGTTTCAGAAACTCTGCTGCGTGTTGGAATTATCTGAGAGTCTTTAAAAACATCGATGCCTACTCCCACCCCCCAACATACTGTGATTGGTTTTGGGAGTGACCTGCGTGAGGAAACGTTTAAATGCTTCCCAGGTGCAGTGAAGTTTGGGCACCACGGAACAAACAGCCGACCATGGTTGACCCTTGTGAGATGCTTGGAAGAGTGTGCCTGGCCGGCACACAGGAAGTGCTGGTACCCACCTGTCGGGTGAAGGAGGCGGCAGTGGCCCCTGTTCAGTTGTTGAGTGATTGCTTGGTTCAGTGTGGAATGCATGTCAGCTCGGAGGTCTCCTCGTGGTCCTTTCTTTTGGTCTGAGAGTTGGGGAGTAAAATAGGTCTGCACGTCTAATTCTAGAAGCTTCCGCCAGGCGAGGATGCGGACGATGACGCTGGTAACAGAGAACGCAGGACCCGCCAGGCCAGACTTCCAGCACGGGGCACTGTTTCCCTCAGCTCTGGATGGTTAAAATGTGAATTCTTAGAATAACCAGATTCTAAAATCACGCTGTGCCAACGCTTTACAGCGTGAATGGGAATGTTAACGGGACCTAGGTGCTCTGCCTTCTCCAATCAATCATTTGCATGTAAATGCCAGTTTTTGAGCACACCCAATCCATCTCTAGACTTCGTCTCTTTTTGGCAACTGATCTGTCTCCTAAAATCTAAATGTCATTATGTTATAAATTATGTATTTCTGAACATTATTTGAAAGAATGTATAATCTTTTTGCATATCTTACCCTGTCATAAATATTCATTCCACCTTCATTCATTGTTTTACTCATTCAGCCAATGTTGATGAACACCTGCTTTGGACCAGGCACTGAGCTAGCAATTGTATTGCTTCCCTACTAGGGGAGACAACATGTTTCTCCGTCAGTGTGTACAAAGTATTTCTTTTGGTTTTGATTTATAATGGTAGCCTTCTCTATTTCTGTCTCTTTTAGTGGCATAATTACTCAACTTTAATAATAGAACATCTGAAGGACATTTTTCATGTTGACTTCATGGGCCTTCTTTGAACCCTGCTGAGATTAATTAAATCAAACCGCATGCAACAATTATCCTAAAATATCCTGACAAGTTATTAAAACAGAGTTTCCCCAGGACTGTAAGACCTTGAGTAAGTGACCCTTAGCATAGTGCCCTTGCAGCGAAACCTGCAATCCAAGTTTGAGTTCTTTCAGTTTTTAGGTTCTTTTAGTCCTGGGAGTATGCGCAAATTAATTCTATGAATGAGAAATATATGTGAATTCACATCTCTGGTTTATGATTTGTTCTCTTGTGGAAAAGTTAGATTATGTTTTTTGGTTCTGTTTTGCTGTTCAGGCTTGCAAGTGACCGATGTTTACTGTTAGATTGGCCCCAGTGCATTTAAATGTGTGTTGCAAATGGAAATAATTGATTCACTATATTTGTTCTGCTGCTTAATTCCTAAGCAAAAATCTACCACTGGGGCCACTTCTGTATAGCCAGCACACAAGCAGCTCAGTATTATGGTAAAGACTGGCCTCCATTGTGCCGTCTCACCATTATCACTCCCCTTACCGTGGACTGAATAGGGTTTAGAAATACGGGCCTTCAAAGGACTCGCCCTTGCTTAAATGTTCCATGGATGCTTCTGAAATAACATCCCTCAAACCTTCATTCAAACAAAAAAGAAGCAAGGGGATGTATTAATATTCTGCAGCTTCAGTTATAATCAAAAGGATTATATATTTAAATAAGAAAAGAATTGCATTTTAATTTTAAAAACTTGAGGTTAAGTAATTGAAAATATACTACTAAAAAAAAAAAAAAAGAAAAGAAAAGAAAAAAGAAAACCCACCACAGTATTCCTTAAAATGGTATGTTTTAAAATCTGCCAGACCTGCTTTCTATGCTTTTTCTACCTTTGACTTTTCTAAAACAAATCCGAAATCCCCAGAGTGGAGTGCTCGGCTCATCTTACTGAAGAGCCTGCTTGTTTGGCCAAGTGAAGTTCAGTCCTGGCGTTGAGGTGTCCGATGTGTCCCCAGGCCACTCTGGTTTCCTGCACTTCCTAGAAAAGGCTTGGGCTCTTCACTCTGTTGTGTCCCTGTTCCAGTTCTTCGCTGTGATCTGTTGGGGTGGGGGAAGCGGTGCTCTCTTGCACCAGTGCGACATGGAATGACCTGCTGACCACGGAAAGTCCCCCATTGAGTCCAGTCTTAGACTCCTGGTCTCACTACGTGAATCAAACAGTGGGATTCTGAAAAAGGAAAGTGGCAGCTTCTTTTGACCATTTATGTTTTCATGGCAAGCCATGGCAAGATGCGAGTGAGAAGACCGAGATAGAAACTTGGGGCTCGTGGACTCGATCTGTTTGGGTTATATTTGTAGTATCCTCGAATTCTGTTCTCACCAGCCGGCGTGGAGATAAACAGCTCTGCTAGACGTTGAGCCACCTGAAGGCAGATAGACACATTCCCCAAACTCAGTGCTCGAGATGCCACAGGCCCCTGTAATGCGCCCTCCGCAGGGTCACCTTGGCTCCCAGAGCATGAAAATGCAGTTCTTGGCAGGGCCAGATAGGGGGGCGTTGCTCCCAATGTGAGTCTCAGCAGTAACCCAGGTGACACTCATCTCTTTCCTCCCCTTCTATTGTCACCTTCTCTCATTAAAACTGTGCAGAGTGGGAGGAGAGTGCTGAAGACCTCTTCTAGACTTTGCTTCCTAGCCTAGAACCTTCTAGAACCTCCTGTTTCCACAGTGTGGGGCTCAGGAGAAGCGAGAAGGCACAGGTGGCTCAGTGGGTCCCTGCCTTCCTCTCCTGTTTGGCTGCTCTGCCTGCAGGTCACCTGTGCTTCTTAAGAACAAATGCTCAGAGCTTGGAAAATGCTGTACACTTTTATGGCATGAATGCCTTTCCTCTGATACAGAGGTAATCTTGTAGGAGGGACCCAAGAACTCTTCCTGCTTTTTCTAATCCTTATTTTAGTAAAATCTGACTGCCTCATACCAAGTGCTCACCCTTATTGTGTTCTGCCCAGAAGCCTTCAGGTGCTACAAAGAAGCATGAATGGTTTGGCATTGCAAGGTCGCATCTTCAGTTCATCACATTTCAGGTTTTGAATGTGTACAGGTGTATAGGTCAAATCATGTAATACCAATATGATATTGGTATTCACAGCCACCACCTAAATGTGTCTGATTTGGTAGCATAGTTTCTTAAATATCATACTGGCATATCTGAAGGAAGTTTATCACATTGACTTCCTGGGGGCTATTTTTAAGCCTGTTGAGATTAATTAAATAAAACCCTATGCCACAATTCTTCTAAAGCATGGGGGCTTATTAAGTTTCAGTGCATGCCGGACCACTGAATTTGAGTCATCTAAGTAGATGATTACGTTTTTTGTTGATGTCCTTCTATGGAAGTCTAATATGCTTTATACATTTTTGTGGGCGGACATTGCTAGTCTCTAGCAGTTTCACTTTCACTCTGGGGTGAGGAATCCCTCAAGGAAGAAGGAAGTGCCCGTGAGCAGGACCAGCCTGTTTTCTAGGCTTTCCTGGAGAGTCTTCCCCTCGACACAGTGCATCTCTGTTGTCCTCAGGTTGGAACTTTTGAAGAACACTTTGTATCCATTGGAACGCTTTCTTCTGAGATAGTGTGTATCTGCAGATCTATCTGGGATAAAAAGATCATTGTGAAAGGAGCCTGGTTCTGCGGACGGGTTCCTGGGCCCTTGTTCCCCTGAACCGGGGCAGCCACATGCTCTGGGTGTACTTCCAGGGCCAACGAAAGACCTGGGAAACGCTTTCATCATTTCTGAGAGAGGATTTTAAAAAATAAACAACAGTCATTCAAAGCGTGTGTTTGTATTGTTGCTCCTCCCGAACAGAAGAATGTTCTTTGATGTGATCATTGCACGGAGAACTGTGTGGGCCAGCGACCAGCTGTACATGCATGGCTGTCTCTTCCTTGGATAAGCTCAGCACTGCGCGGTTCAGAGAATTCGCGTGGAACACGTTTCTCGTGGAGTTTTAGTTGGACAGGTGACTCCCCGCTGGGATCCCACAGCTTTCGCCTCAGGAGAGCGAGAGGTTCAGAAGCCACTCTCTGACTGCTCACTAGAGCCGGCCGTTGTAGAATCCCGAGGCGCAGTGGCTCTTGTGCCATCTGAGTTTGAAGGCACTTGGAAGGCAGTGCCCACGGCTGCCTCGTGTTTTCTGCGCCGCCCTTTTTGCAAGCGTTGAAGGCAGTTAGTGAAGTGGTGACCCTGATCTCAGATCCTGCAGGGTGGATCTGACAGCACCTGCTGCTTTCAAGGGGAGGGTGGAGCGAGATGCCACCGTGTGTCTCATGCATGGTTTTATAATGACAGTAGCCTCATCCTATTTCCCTCTCACAGTGCGATGCAGAGGACAATGGCAATGCCACAAGGGCTGTGTGAATGGTTTCAAAGGAAGTGGGGTAGAGGCCAGGTATTTACAAATGGCCTCGTGGGGAGGTGGCCCTTGTGCTTGCTGACGGAGGACTGGGTTGTCTGTGCTGGGATTCAGACAGACTTCCACATTTGTCCTTGGCTCTCCTGCTGAACCTGTATATATCAGTGGTGAGGTTTGGATATTCAGGAAAAGGTCTCTGTAAAATAGTTTTGAACTTGTGGATAAAGGCATACCCCCAGTCCTGGTGATGGGTTGTGTGAAAGACAAACCTATGGTGCATGGATTGTTTTTACCTGCTGGATTCATGCTGGGAAAAGTCAATGTCTGACACAGAAAAGGCAAGAGTTGGCAGAAGAGTGAGGATTTGAAAGTTAAGATGATATGTAATTGTATCAGCAAAGAGCTCAACATTCTTGCTTATTAATATTTTAAATTAAACTGTATTTTGAGATCATTCTAGAGACTTTTCTGTTTCCTCTTATGATAACACCTCACAAGACTACAGTACAGTGTTGCAGCCAGGATCTTGACATTGATGCAGTCAAGAGACAGAGGTTTCCATCAGCCCAAGGACCCCTCCTGTGTGTTCTTTTACGGCCACACCCATGTCCCTCTGCCCACCCTTGCCTTTAGCCCGACAGCCACTAATTTATTCCCCATATAATTTTGTCATTTCAAAAATGTTATAAAAGTAGAATGTTTGGGATTGTTTTTTCTCACTTAGCATCATTCTCTGAAGATACTAATCCTCTTTCAGACATGTGGTTTAGAAATATGTTTTCTGACTCTGTAGCTTGACTTTTCAGTCTCTTAATAGGGTCCTTGTAGAATGAGAGTTTTTAATTTGGATGAGATACAATTTATCAGTTTTTTCTTTTATGGACTATGCTTTTGGTGTGAAATCTAAGAACTGTGCTTAGCCCTGAATCCTGAAGATTTTTCTTCAGTGTTTTTAGTTACGAGTTTTATGGTTTTACATTTTATAGTTAAATCCATGATCTATTCAATTTAATTTTTGTAGAAGGTATGAGATTTAAGTCCACGTTCCTTTTTTTGGCCTGTGGATGTCCGATTGCTCCAGCACCGTTTGTTGAAAGGGCTATCCCTCTTGCATGCAATTTCTTTTGCTCCTTTATAAAAAATCAGATGGTCTTGCCTGCATAGATGTGTTCCCGGGTTCTCTCTTCTGTTCCATTGATCTGTATGTCTGTACCTCAGCCAGTATCACAGTCTTGATTACTATAGTTATCTGAATCTTGAAATCGGGTAGATTGATTCCTCCCATTTTATTCTTCTTTTTCAAATTTGTCTTTCAAATTGTCTTCAAAATTGTCCCTTTTCTTTCTTTATAAATGTTAGAATAATCTTCTATCTACAAAAAATCTTGCTGGGATCTGATAGGAATCTGGGGAATAATGACATCTATACTGTGTTTAGTTTTCCAATCAATGAACACAGTTTGTCTCTATTTATTTTGATCTGTTTTTGATTTCTTTTAATCAGCCCTATGTAGTTTTCAGTACACAGATTCTGTACACATTTTGTTAGATTTACATCTAAGTAGTTCATTTTTTGTGTGATTGGAAATGTTGTATTTTTACTTGTGGTGTCTACATGTTTATTGCTATATACAACTGATTTTAAAAAAAGTGTAGTTTGTATTCTACAACCTTGTGGAGTTTACTCCTTAGTTCTTGGGGTTTTTTTGTTTGTTTTGTTTCTTTCTTTTGTAGATTCCTTGGGATTTTCTATGTAGGCAATCATGTCATCTGCAGATAGGGATGGTTTTAATTCTTCCTTTCTAATCTATATGCTTTTCTTTTCTTGCCTTATTACACTGGCTATAGCATCCTTCTTTCACCATTAAGTGTAATGTTAGCTGTAGGGTTTTTTGTAGATGCTGCTTATCAAGTTGAAGAAGTTCTCTGCTCTTCCTGTTTTTCTGAAGGTTCTTTCTTTTTAATGAAGAATGAGTGTTGAATTTTATCAAATGCTTTTTTCTATATCCATGAATATCGTTATATGATTTTTCTCCTTTAGCATGTTAATGTGGTGGATTACACTGATTGATATTCAGGTACTGAACCAGTTGTAGATCCCTGGATTAAACCCAAATGGAATGAACCCCACTTGGTCATGTGTATAATTATTTTTATATGTTGCTGAATTCTGTTTTGTTAAGCATTTTTATGTCTATATTCATAAGTGATATTGGGCTGTAATTTTCTTTTTTTGTACTGTTTTTATCACGTTTTAGTATCAGGTTAATACTAGCATCATAAAATGAACCAGGAAGTGTTTCCTCCACTTCCATTTCCTGAAAAGATACTGTAGAATTGGTGTTAATTCTCCTTAAACATTAGGTGGAATTCCTTAGTGAAACCACCTGGCCTGGAGATTTCCTTTTTGAGAGTTTTGAAATTACAAATTCAGTTTTCTTAATTGTCTAGGATGGTTAAAGTTATCTATTTCACCTTGTGTGAGTTGTGGTAGTTCGTGTTTTTTGCGAAAGTGGTCCATTTTGTCAAAGTTGTCAAATTGATGTGTGTAGAGTTGTGTGTATTATTGTCTTGATGTCTGCAAGGTCTGTAATGATACCCTGTTTCATCCCTGATATTGGTATACAATGTCTTCTATCTTTTTTTTGTTAGTTTTGCCAGAAGTTTGTCGATTTTACTGATCTTTTTGAAGAACAACTCTTTGTTCAATTGATTTTTCTCTATTGCTTTCTGTTAGCAATTTCTTTTATCTCTGTTCTTACCTTAATCTTCCTACTGCTTGCTTTAGGTTTCTTTTACTCTTTTTCTAGGTTCTTGAAGTGGGAGCTTAGATTATTGATTTGAGATGTTTCTTCTTTTCTTATGTGAGCATTTTGTGCTATACATTTCCCCTAGAGCAAGCACTGCGTTAGTTATGTCCCGCAAATTTTGATATGTTGCATTTTCATTTGCATTCAGTTAAATGTATTTTTAAAAATTTCTCTTTAGACCTCTGTTTTGGCCTATGGATTATTTATTTAATAGAAATGTGTTGTTTAGTTTGGAGATTTTTCTGTTACCTTTTTGTTCTTGGTTTCTGGTTTAATTCCATTACGATGGGGAACACATTGTATAGGATTTAAGTTCTTTTAAATTTGTTGAGGTTTGCATTATGGCCCAGAATATTGGTCTATCTTGATATACGTCCCGTGGGCACTTGCACAGATTGCTGTTCGAGCGTGGAATGTTCTTTAGCTGTCTGATCCTATTGGTTGGCAGTGTTGGTCCTGCAGTGGATTGTTGTAGTGATGTTAGTAGTGATGTTTGTATTTTGTTTCTTGTTTTTGGGTTTTGTTTTTTTTTTGGCAGGAAAAAGGGACTAAAAATTGGACAGCAGAGAATTTGAAGTCATATTGTCCAGCAAAAATAAGTTGGCTAAAATCTACATCGCCAATTTAGGGAAATTTTGACAGTCAACCAGGAAGAGAGAAGAGTAAATTTTCTTTTGATAATTTAGGGACCAAAGAGGGCTATTTCATTGCACTGTCATTTTAGAATTAGAAAATCTGAAGAAAGTCAAGCTCGATCTTGAAAAACAGAGGGTGACAGCTGAACTTGCCAACTAGAACTGGAGGGAAAGTATATGTTTCAAGATTGTCTAGATTGCTTCTTGTTGAGTAATATTTATAAGTTAACCACCTTAAGGTTTACTAAGTACTTATTCAATCATCAGTTTAATTAGACCCAGAACAGGGAAATGGATTTTTTTAATATAAAAGCTAGCTTATTCATGTATTCTGAACAATTTGTTGACTACTTCCTCTGTTCCAGACGTAGTGCTAGTCCTTGAGGATATGGAGAGATACGGATCTAAGTATCTTTTTTCTTCTGCCACAGAAGAGAAGCTTAGAAATCCCAATGGCTTTCATAGAGGGTGATTACTAGGAAACATGAGTAAATTCAACTTTGAAGATTATTTTAGTTTCAGATGCTGTGGCTTAAATTTGAAAAGTGGTATTAAAAATTCTTTGCAGAAAAACTACTCCATGTTTTATTACATGGCTGCATAGTCACCCTCAATTCAAAATGCAGTAGTTTTTGCATGTCTCCTGTGTGCCAGGCACGGAAGTAGGTGCACGGGCTCTGAGCCTGCTGGTGTACGTCTTTCTTAAATCTGATTGTTACGAAGACAGGGGCCAAGTATAAATGCCTGAGGCTTTATATTCATTTTTGTTTCATTTCTTAAGAAATAGAAGTCTCCATGTAGTCTGGAAAAATTCATTTACAGCTGCCATTTCGGTAACATAACTTTATAAGGAGTATCTACACTTCAAGTTGAACTTAAATATTAGTACAAACAGATCCAGTATCAGTTCTGAAGTGACCTCATGTGTTGTAAACACACCATTGGTTTAACCTGTTTTACCAGGTACAACATCAGAAGAGCGGCAGAGACCTTGGTCTATTACTTTTCGTGAAATATGTACAAAAAGTTAGAAAGTACAGCTAAATAAATCATAGTATTTGCTCTCTCTTTTCCCCATGATATCATTATTTCCCTTTTAATATCTGCTTTTCAGATCACAAAAAAATGTTATTTTCCCAGGCAACCAGGTCTTTTGGTGAATGGAGCCAGGTGAGTCCAAGGACAGGTTAAGTATACTGGGTCCTGGCACGAAGCCCAGAAGTGACCCTCAGTCAGTTCTTTCCCTCACTTTGGGGCTGTTTAATTTAATTTACTGTGTTTTCTGTGACAATGGAGCCTGGTAATTCTCTAAAGAAGCTCCCTATATCTAAATAAATAATAAAATGATTGGTTGATTTGCTATTAATTGTTAATAGGTGACAAGCTCATGCCATATTATATCATTTTATTAACAAGCCGCCTCCTTTCTTCTTAGTATTACTATAAAAAGAAGTTGAAAATTGTATTGTCTATTGAGCTTCTTTATTGTTTCTTAATTCATCAAAATGTAGCGGACATCACCACTGCTTTCCTTCTGGATTTTTAAGTGAAATCTCTCTATTCTTAAATATTGAAAATGAATTCCATTTTTTAAAAAGTCCCTGTGTAGGCCAAATGAGGCATGGGTGCTGTCTTAGTCTGTTCAGGCTGCTGTAACAGAATACCATAGACGGAGTGGCTTAAACAGCAGAAATGTATTGCTCACGGTTCTGGAGGCTGGAAGTCCAAGATCAAGGCCGTGGCAGATCCAGTGTCTGGTGAGCGCCCACTTCCTGGTTCGTAGATGGTGCCGTCTCACTGTGTCCTCACGTGGTGGAAGAGGCAAGAGGGTCTCTCTGGGGCCTGTTTTATAAGGGCACTAGTCCCATTCATGAGGGCTCTGGCCCCATGCCCTAATCACCTTCCAAAAGCCCCACCTCCTAATACAACCACCTTGAGGGTTAGGATATCAACATATGATTTTTTTTTTTTAACTGAGGATATCTGCTCCAGATCAACATATAACTTTTGAGGGAACATAGAATTCAAACAGTAACAGATACTTTAAAACTGAATCCAGAAGCCAATGCTTGTCACTTCTGAGCATGCTCTTGGAAAACGTTTATTGAATTAAGAGTATTTTATTGAGCTGCGTTGGGATATGGCTGCAATGAATGAGTAGACATTCCTATACATCTGGGGAACAGTCATCTCTATTCTTACTGTGAGAGCTTTATTGACTATACTCTTATGGTATCACTTGTATATAGTTATTGATAGTACTGATAAGAGGTACCCTAAGAAATGAGCTTACCATGTGCCATGCATTGCTAGGAAGCTATTATGCATGTAAGAAAGGTGAACAAATTGAGGATCAGAAAACATAAGTAATGCGCCAAGCTGACGGGGTCTACCTGATGACCAGGCTGAGACTGTAACCCAGCATCTTGTTACTGTACCATTTCCGCCTGTTTGCCTTCTGTCTAGATTTAAGAATTGACGCCACAGCCAAGCAACTAGCCTCTTTGTTTCTTTTTTAACAGCTTTGTTGACATATAATTGACATATCACACAACTCATCCTTTTAAAGTGTACAGTTCAGTTGTTTCAGTGTATCCACAGACTTGTGCAGTCGTCAGTCACCATGGTCAATTTTAAGACATTTTCATCACCCTGTAAAAGAAACTCTGTACTCATAAATAGTCACTTCCCATTTCCCCTAAACTCCCAGCTTTAGGCAACTGCTAATCTACAGTCTGTCCCCATAGATTTGGCTATTTCAGACATTTTATATAAATGGATTCATACAATGTGTGGCCTTTTGGGTCTGGCTTCTTTCACTTGGCATAATGTTTTAAGGTTCATTCATGTTGTAGCATGGTTCAGTACTTCTTTTTATTGCTGAATAATGTTCCATTGTATGTGTATACCACATATTTATTCATTCATCAGTTGATGGCCATTTGGGTTGTTTGTACTTTTTAGTTATGAATAATGCTACTATGAACATCTGTATACAAGTTTTTGTGTGGACATATGTTTCCATTTTTCTTGGGCATATACCTAGGAGTAGCATTGCTGAGTCATGTGGGAACTCTACATTTTTGTTTTGTTTTGTTTTGTTTGAGACAGAGTCTCGCTCTGTTGCCTGGGCTAGAGTGCAGTGGTGTCATCATAGCTCACAGCAACCTCAAACTCCTGGGCTCAAGTGATTCTTCTACCTCAGCCTCCCAAGTAGCTGGGACTATAGGCATGCGCCACTACACCCGGCTAATTTTTCTATTTTTTATAGAGACAAGGGTGGAGTTGGGGGGGTCTCACTCTTGCTCAGGATGGTCTCAAACTCCTAACCTCAAGCGATCCTCCTGCCTCCTCGTCCTCCCAGAGAGCTAGGATTACAGGCCTGAGCCACTGGGCCCGGCCCCCATTTCCCATTTTGTAATTGGGTTGTTTGCCATTTTGTTGTTGAGTTGTAAGAGTTCTTTATGTATTCTGGATATTTGACTCTTATCAGATAAATGATTTGCAAGTATCTTCTCCCATTCTATGGGTTCTCTTTTCAAGATTGTTTTGGCTGCTCTGAGTCTCTTGAATTTTCTTATCAATTGTAGGTTCAGCTTGCAAATTTATACCATGATTTTGATAGGATTGCATTGAATATGTAGATTAATTCAGGGCATATTTCCATTTTAACAATATCAAGTCTCCAACCTGTGAATCCATTTATTGAGGTCTTCTTAAACTTCTTTCAACAATGTTTTATAGTTTATAGAGTAAAAGTTTTAGACATCTCTTGATAAATTTATTCCTAAGTATTTTATTCTTTCTGATACTATTGTAAATGAAATGGTTTTCTTAATTTCCTTTTTGGGTTGTTCATTGCAAGTATATTAAAAATGTGATTAATTTTTTTCCATGCATTGCTTAATGATGGTGGTATGTTCTGAGAAATGCATTGTTAGGCAATTTTATAGTTGTGTGAACATCTTTGAGTGCACTTAAACAAATCTAGATGGTACAGCCTACCACACTCCTTGGATATGTGGTATAGCCTATTGCTCCAGCTACAAACTGTACAGCATGTTACTGTACTGAATACTGTAGACAATGGTGAGTATTTGTGCATCTAAACATAGAAAAGGGACAGTAAAAATACAGTATAAAATATAAAAAGTGGTACACGTGTATAGAGCACTTACCATGAATAGAGCTTGTTGGACTGGAAGCTGCTCTGGGTGAGTGAATATGAAGTACTCGGATGTTACCGTGTACTGCTGTAGACTTTAGAAACACTGTGTACTTACGCTATACTAATACAAAATATTTTTCTTTCTTCAAGAATTGCCTTGGCTTACTATAACTTTTTTACTTTATACACATTTTAATTTTTTCCCTCTTTTGTAATAACACTTAGCTTAAAATACATATTGTATAACTGTGCAAATTTTTTTACTTTATATCCTTATTCTTTCTTTATATCCGTATTCTGTAAGCTTGTGTCTATCAAAATTTTTTTGTTAAAAACTAAGACACAAACACACACGTTACAGGGTGTGACACAGGGTGACACAGGGTCAGGATCATCAGTATCACTGTCTTCCACCTCCACGTCTTGTCCCACTGGGAGGGTCTTCAGGGACAGTAATATGTATGGAGCTGTCATCTCCTATGGTAACAATGCCTTCCTCTGGAATACCTTCTGAAGGATCTGCCTGAGGCTGCTTTACAATTAACTTTTTTTTTTTATTATTAAACAGAAGGAATATACTCTAAAATAATGATAAAAATATAGTATAGTAAATACATAAACCGGTAACCTAGTTGTTTATTATTGTTATCAAGTATTATGTGCTGTACATAATTGTATGTGTTAGACTTTTATATGACTGGTAGTGCAGTAGGTTTGTTCACACCAGCATCACCACAGACACAGGTTAATATGTTGTGCTACAATGTTAGGACAGCTATGACGTCACTGGGTACCAGGAAGTTTTCAGCTACAACATAATCTTATGGGACCACAGTGGTATATGCGGTCCGTCATTCATCAAAACGTCTTTATGTGGAGCATGCCTATATCTTTATCCTGGAAGCTCCCTGAACTCATTTATTAGTCTAATAGTTTTTTAGCATTATCTTTAGTACTTTTTCTGTGTAAGATCATGTCACATGCAAGTAGAGATATTAAATATAGTTTATTTCTTCCTTTCTAGTCTGGATTCCTTTTTTACTTTCTTGCTGAATTGTCCTACATAGAACTTCTGGAACTATGTTGGATGGAAATGATGCCAGTAGGCATCCTTGTTCTCGATTTTGGGAGAAAAGCATCCAGTCTGTCACTATTAAGTATGAGGTCAGCTATGGCTTTTTTGTAGCTGTTGTTTATTAGCTTGAGGAAGTCCCTTCTCCTACTTGTCTATTGAGTGTTTTTATCATGAAAGGGAGTTTAATTTTTCAAATTTTTTTTGCATCTATTGAGATGATCATTTTTTTTTTTTTTTGGTCTCTTTATTGAGATGATGTATTATATTGAATTATTTTCAGACGTTAAACCAACCTTGCATTCTTTGGATAGATCCTACTTGGTCACTGTGAATAGTAATTTTACATGTTGCTGGGTTTGGTTTGCTGGTATTTTGTTCAGGACTTTGGTGTCTATTATCCATAAGAGATACTGATCTGTAGTTTTCTACTCTTGTGATGTCTTTTTCTGGTTTTGTTATCAGGGTTATGCTGACATTGTAATATGAGTTTGGCAATGTTCTCTCCTATTTTGTTTTTTGGAAGATTTTGTGAAGAAGTGGTATTTATTCTCCTTATTTGTTTTTAATTTCTGAAAGGACCAACACAACCATTTTTTTATGCCATAATATCCTCCTTTCTCTTAGCCACTCAGAGTTTTCATCTTTCATGGACGTAAGGGTGGATCCTACCTTTTCCACAAAGCTTTCTTTGATTTTCCTGCCTCTGAAGCTGCTGTCATTCCTGAACTCCTACAGTTACTGTGTAAGGCCCAGTGGTGTACTAATCATGCACTAGGTTGTAACACTCCCCGCGTTTCATGCTTGCTCCTTTGGTCTGCTCCACTGATCGTGAACCGCTTGAGGGCCGTGACCGGGCTTTCAGCTTCCCTTGAGTGTCCTGAGGTACCCAGCACTTTGCAGTAAGGACAAGTAGAACATTTTATTCAATTATGTAGATTTAAAGACTCTGAAAAATCTTATTCAAGATTTCCTGGTATGTATGAGTATCTCCAAATCAGATAGACATTAAGAAAAAGCTAGGCTGACGCCACGGCACTCACCCTAGCCTGGGCAACAGAGTGAGACTCTGTCTCAAAAAAAAAAAAAAAAGAAATATCTTCATATGAGTAAGCATCTTTCTGTGCTTTATGTATCTATGTATATATAAATATTTGCATAGTCATATAAATAATACTATGCACATTATTTCAAACATAGGCCTAAATATAGTTAAAAGAGAATTTGGGAGGCAGTGTTCCTGGGTTTCAGTCCTGGCTCTCTCATTTTGGGTTAAATACTGGACTCTGAGCCTTGCCTTCAGTCTGTTTTCTCATACATAACATGGAAATTAGTATGAAGACTAGAATAAAATATATAAACTATTTAGCCCAATACTTCATGCTAGTAGACACTTGATAAGTAATGACTAACAATCGATGACTTAAGCTCCTTTTAAATTATTAGCCATATTTTAATATTTATATTCTAACATTAATTCTAGTATTATCCATGTTCTAAAAGTAATTTGAAATAATGGATGAATGGGTTCAAAGTCTTCGATTTTGTTTAATGGCTGATTAGCTGAAATTTTAAAATTCTTGTTAAATTCTTTGACAAAGGAGTACTCTATTTTCCATTTTAATTCTTTAGACTGTCTTAGAGCTATTGTTAAGGACTGTCATTTTTCCTTGGCTATAATTATCGTGAGTTCCTGAGGAAGTGCCTAAAAGTGTGGGCTGCGGGGTCGGATAGCCTGGACCGCCATGCGGACCTCCCCACATCCTCCTCTGTCACGTGCGGATAAGTCTCTGCTTCCTAGGGTCCTCCCGAGAATTCAGAGAGACTCAGCAACAAGCACTCTGCACAGGGCCTAGCGTTCAGCGAGTGCTGTGTGTTAAGTGATTGTGTTTTCTATATACTCTTCGCCTTCAGCACCTCCTACGGTGTCTGGCACATACGAGAAATGTTTGAATGAAAGGTTTTGTTGAAATTATTAAACTAATTGTGGAAAACTTCTATTCAGAGTTTCTTTTTTTCTTTAGGAAGGATTCCTGCATTGGGAAGCAGGCCTGGCTGAGTGAGATCGAACACCCGATTCTGGATAGGCTGAGAGTCTTAGAGTCGGGAAAGATCCTTTTATGCCAACCTCAGTTTATAGAGGGGATGATGGAGGCTGCAATGCTAAGATTTTATGATGATATAGTTATTCTTCCTTAAGGTATACCCCTTAAATTTTAAAATTCTTCATTTCTGGTAATTTTGTTCTGCTAGGGTTAGCTATATTTAGCTGTGAAGATTTTTATCAGTGTTAGAAAAACTCAGTATGTTGTTCCACTTCATTAATCAGGCTAAACAAAGCGAGTCCATTAAACCAAACCTGATGAAACCAACGGCAGCTCCTGTAGGGACACAGTGGCACTGCTCACAGTGGCGGCATCGGTACCCACAGGGGTTATCGGCACGCAGGGCACCGTTATTTTTATTGGTACATTTGGGGTGAGAGTATGTGAAGCTTCTGAAGAAGGGCGTCTCCTCACACGTGTTCCTTAAGTCACGTAACTTGCTAGGGAAGGCGTGACGAAGCTTGCTACATGCCTGAATGGCCTCAGTGTGGTGAAGTCACACCGTGTGGGGTGGTTATTATTATTTCCAACACGCTCTGAGTCTAAATTTTCTCATCTAATTTTCTTCCATTTGCATGTTGAAGCGTTTTTGGCAAAGGGCTGAATTTTTCAAATATAAAATCACATAAACTGGGCCAGGCGCGGTGGCTCACGCCTGTAATCTTAGCACTCCGGGAGGCCGAGGCGGGAGGATTGCTTTAGCTCAGGAGTTCAAGACCAGCCTGAG
>VBSM01003176.1:79103514-79114928 GCA_008086735.1 Cheirogaleus medius | reverse complement strand
AATAGTTCTTTAGGTATCTTGATGAAAATCAGAGTTAGAGGAAAATCCATTATTTCATTATTCTGAGTTTGAGGTTATAAGTGGTAGAGTCTACAGAAAGTGACCACTTCTTTACTGTTCTAGAATCTGAGTGGATATATTGGCGTTTCCTTGGGAAATCGCCCACGCCTTTCAGAGTGAGCACTGGGAACCAGCGTTTGGAAAAGTACATGCACGTAGCGTTGCGTTTCATTCTCCTACGATCTGCTCTGTGATTGTATTTATGGCCGGTTTGGGCACTTCCACCCTTTATGTGGTTCAGTATAAGCCTTTCCTAATAATGAGGCCTGAAGCACCATACTGGGACGTGTGTTTGTGGAGCTGGGTAGATGCTAGTTTGCGTTACAAAAGACCGTACAATAAATGCTTTTGTTTGTAACCGTGCCAGCCACATGTGATGGGCCCTCGGTAAAGTTTTATTGCTTGCTTTACGAAGGGTTTTTCTCACAAGGGATTTTATTTATTAGCAAAGTACTGCCATGAGCTTGATTTTTAAGGGCCTATAATTTAGATTTTCCTGATTCAAGGCTATAATTTATTCTAAAGCTATCTGGAGATCCATTTAGGGAGAAATAAACCTTTACAGAGAATTTTAAGGGACTGAGATTTGAAAGGGCCAAATTAAGTCATGACTTTAATATTACCTCTGGAAATAATTATTCCTTTAATTTTAAATCCATTAATAGTCTTCTGTAATTTTTGACATTGTGATTATTGATGTCTCTTATGTGGTCTTACTTCAGAAACTTTAGGCAAATCATTAGTTTTAACGTAACAGGCATGGTGTTTTAAATGTCATATGATGCATTTTGTTGAATGTTTCTAATTACCTGGATTTAATTTAGAATACATACAAATAAAGGCAGTTTTCATCCGTGACCCCATGTTAGGCTTCTCCAGAGAAATGGAACCGACGGTGTGTGTGTGTAAGCACAGAGGGAGAGATTTTAAAGGAGTTGGCTCACATGATTGTGGGGGCTGGTAAGTGAAAAATCAGCAGGGCAGGTCCGTAGGCTGGAGATTCCGGCAGCAGTTGGTGTTTTAGTTTTGAGTCCTGAGGCAGTTTTGAAGCTGAATTCCTTTCTCCTCTGGGGACCTCAGTCTTTTCTTCTAAGGCCTTCGACTGATTGGGCGAGGCCCACCCACATGCCGGAGGGTCGTTTGCTTTCCTCACAGTTTAGTGAGTTGACTGTCAATCACATCTAAAAAAGACCTTCACAGTGACACCTTGACTGGTGTTTGACCATGCTGGCCACCTGGCTAAGCTGACACACAGAATTAACCATCGCAGCCTCCAAGGGAGGAAATGTGGGTATCACAGTGTACGGGAAGAGACAGAGAAGTCCTCTTCCCTTCACCTGCTGACATGATGCAGGTAATTACAAAGTAAAAGTGGAAAATTGGGAAGTTTGGGGGTAGGCGCAGGGAAATTTGGTGCTACCCCAGCAACTGGGGATCACTGCTGGGACTGAGGTCAGAAGTTTATGGTACTTCACGGACACACACAGTCCCTGCCACGTGTTTGCTGGGGCTCATGATAATCTTCACACAGAAGAGGGCATGGGACAGGGGACAGCAGCCACGGCCCAGCAAAACCGGTGACAGAGTATCCTAAATCGCAGAGCTAAATGAAAACAGAACAATGATGCTCTCTGAGTCAAGATCCCAGCTAAAATGATTTTGAGTCGTCTCCAGGGTCTAAATCGTGCCACTGTGCGAGGCCCAGTAGCCGAAGAGAAGTTATTTACCTTTCAGAATTTCTCAGCCTTCGGTTTCAGGAACCCAAAGAAAAAGCATAGCAATGATTAGTTTTCTGCCTGGAAAATGCAGGTTTTTAGAGAGAAGCGCCCCACAGGGCAACTTATTTGAAATGAGCAACAACACCGTAATGGGTCAAACTGAGAAAAAGGGAAGGAAGAAAGGGAAGGAAGACCAAGAGACAGGACTGGAAATAGTAGTGTGTTTGGTTTTTGTATATCGTCCGGAAATTCTAATTGGCTAATTTATCAAGAAGGTGGTTTCACTTCTATAAAGGCACCTTTAATAGGCTGTTTAGTTAAAAAGAGCATCAGTATAGGTCAGATGTCTAAGTGTAGGTTTATGCAAATTGAGAAGAACCTACAAAGAGACTTCGATTAATCCTTTTCTCTGAGGAGGCTGCTCCAGCAAACACCAGGTGACATGCTCTGACACTTTGGCAAGAAACTACTTTTTTCAAAGCAGTATCACCTGTTTTTAGACCCTGTGCTATCACTGCCTGTGTACTCCCGGGAATTTCAGATCCATGAATTCTTTTGCTAGCCAAAGGAGAACTAGCCACAGCTGGGTCTGTTTCTCTACTGGAGGGTCATCCCTGGAGGCAGCAGGTCCAGCTCTTCCAGGTAGCCCTGCCCATCTGCAGTTCTCGGCCGGCTTTGTTCACACGCAGTCACTGCCTTGGTCTCCCCACCCTTCTCTTTCTAGAAGTTTGGTGGGGGCATGGAAAACAGCTACAGACATAGCTCATTTTATCGCTGTTGACTTTATTGCATTTTGCAGATATGGCATTTTTTACAAATTGAAGGTCTGTGGCAACCCCGTGTGGAGCAAGTCTGTTGGCAACATTTTCCCAACAGTGCGTGTGTGTCTCTGTGTCACATTTTGGTAATTCCCACAATATTTCAGACTTCTTCCTTATTATCATATCTGTTATGGTGATCTGTGATGAGTGATCCCTGATGTTACTATTGTAATAGATCCGGGCTGACACGAACCACACCCATGTAAGACAGTAAACTTCACCCATAAATGTTGTGTGTTCTGGCTGCTCAACTGACCAGCTGTTCCCTGCCTCTCTCCCTCTCCTTGGGCCTCTCTGTTTATTCCCTGAGACACAGCAATATTGAAATTAGGCCAATCCATAACCCTACAATGGCCTCTGAGTGTTCAGGTGAAAGGAAGAGTCACATGTCTCTACTTTAAATCAAAAGCTAGAAATGGTTAAGCTTAGTGAGGAAGACGTGTCAAAAGCCAAGACGGGCCGAAAGCTGGGCAAACTCTTTACAGCAAATAGTTAGCTAAGTGGTGAGTGCAAAGGAAAAGTTCTTGAAGGAAATTAAAGGAACTACTCCAGTGAACACACAAATGGTAACAAAGTGAAACAGCCTTATTGCTGATACAGAGGGAGTTTTAATGGTCTGGATAGCAGGTCAAATTAACCACGACATTCTCTTAAACCAAAGCCTGATCCAGAGCAAGGATTTAACTCTTTAATTCCATGAAGGCTTAGAGAAGTGAGGACGCTGCAGAAAAAAAGTCTGAAGCTAGCAGAGGTTGATTCACGAGGTTCATGGAAAGAAGCCGTCTCCATAATACAAAGTACAGGGTGAAGCAGCAGGTGCTGATGGAGAAGCAGCAACAAGTTATCCAGAAGATCTAGCTAAGAGGATTGATGAAGGTGGCTACACTGAACAACAGATTGTCAATGTAGATGAAATAGCCTTTATTGGAAGAAGATGCCATCTAGACCTTTCATAGCTAGAGAGGAGAAGTCAATGCCTGGCTTCAAAGCTTCCAGGGACAGGCTGACTCTCTTGTTAGGGGCTAATGCTGCTGGTGACTTGAAGTTGAAGCCAATGCTCATTTGCCATTCTGAGAAACCTGGGCCCTTAAGAATTAGGCTAAATCTACTCTGCATGTGCTCTAGAAACGGAGCAACAGAGCCTGGATGACAGCACATCTGCTTACTGCATATTTTAAGCCTACTCTTGAGACCCACTGCTCAGAAAAAAGTATTCCTTTAAAATATTACTGCTTATTGACAATGTACCTAGTTACCCAAGAGCTCTGATGGAGATGTACAAGAAGATTAGTGTTGTATTCGTGCCTGCTAACACAGCATCCATTCTGCAGCCATGGATCAAGTAGTAATTCTGACTTTCAGGTCTTCTTGGTTAAGAAATACATTTTGTAAGGCTATAGCTGCTGTAGAGAGTGATTCCTCTGATGAATCTGGGCAAAGTAAATTGAAAACCTTTTGGAAAGGATCCACTGTTCTAGATGCCGTTAAGAACATTTGTGATTCATGGCAGGAGGTCAACATATCAACATTAATGGGAGTTTGGAGAAGTTGATTCCAGCCTTCATGGATGACTTTGAGGGGTTCACGACTTTAGTGGAGGAAGTCACTGCAGGTGTGGTGGAAACAGCAAGAAAACTAGAATTAGAAGTGGAGCCTGAAGATGAGACTGAATTGCTACAACCTCAAGATAAAACTTAAATGGATGAGGAGCTGCTTCTTACAGATGAGCAAAGAAAGCGTTTTCTTGCGATGGACTCTACTCCTGGTGAAGATGCTGTGAACACTCTACTGCTGAAATGAAAACAAAGGATTTAGAAAATTACATAAATTTAGTTGATAAAGCAGCAGCAGAGTTTGAGAGGATGGGATGGATTCTAATTTTGAAAGAAGTTCTACTGTTGAAAAAATGCCATTGAACAGCATTGCATGCTACAGAGAACTCTTTCATGAAAGGAAGAGTCAGTCGATGTGGCAAACTTCACTGTTTTGTTTTTTTTAAGAAATTGCTGCAGCCACTACACCTTGATCAGTCAGCAGCCGTTGACATTGAGGTGAGACCCTCTACCAGCAAAAAGACTACAATGTGCTGAAAGCTCAGATGATTGTTAGCATTTTTTTTTTTTTAGCAATAAAGCATTTTAAATCAATGTATGTACATTGTTTTTTAGGACATAATGCTATTGCACACGTGATAGACTACAGTATAGTGTAAACATACACTGGGAAACCAAAAATTTCATGTGACTGGCTTTATTGCGGTATTTGCTTTATCGCAGTGGTCTGGAATAAACCTGCTCTATCTCCGAGGTTTGCATGTACCTCCTCTTCCTCACCATGCATTTTTTTCCTAAAGCCTTTGCATTTGATGTGCACCTCATTAGAGTTAAGAAAGCACATTCTAAGTTAAACAATGATCTGTTAATTTCCAATTGAACAGCCTTTTCTTATACTACTTCTTGATTCTCTGAAACCCTTAACATCGTTATTCTCTCCCTTCTTCTTGCAACTCTGCTTGGTGTCTGTGACGCCTGCTACCGCGCCTCTCCTTCTGTCCTTTCGGTCTTGTGCCAGCTCCTCTTCCTCCTCTCTCCCACTACACAGAGGTGTCCTCCTGGACGCTGTCCCAGTTCTCTCTTCCTTCTCAACTCCAGCCATCGCCACGGTCACGCCTGTCCAGCACCTCGTCCCCATGCACTCCAGGTGTCTCGTGGGCACCCGTGTCTCTTTTGAGTCAATGCCCACAGTCTGGCTGTGAGTACGTGTTTAATGTGGTGGGTGCCCGAATGTTGATGGAAACACAGATCCCCTCCTCTCACGAGGGCCGAGTTCCCTGGGACTGCGCGCCTGCCCCAGGCTCCAGAGCACAGAGATGGGCTTTTCCACGTCCACGGTGTGGCTGGGGTCAGGCTGGTGGGGAAGCAAAGGGGACATGTGATTGAGGGAGAGAGTGCCGCTGAGGCAGACCTTGAAGGTCTTGCGAGGGTGACATGGCAGAAAGGGCCTTCTGCGTGGGCGGGACAGGCAAGGGCGGGAGGCCCTTACAGAGACCAGGGGGGGCCCGGTTGACTGAAGCCTATAGCGTCTGTACAGGAATAACGTGAGATGCCGCGATTCCTTATTCTTCTTGCCGTTTCTGAGTCACCAGGCACTGTGTCTTGCATGCAGTGAGTGCTCCCCGAAATTTCTGAGACTAGTTTAATGCGAGTGTGTGTGTGTGTGTGTGTGTGTGTGTGTGGCGAGGGCCCCGAAGGCCAGGTGGGGAGACTGATTTTCAGTCCTTCCAGGAACGGGAGCCGTTGGCAGTTGTTGAGCGTGGTATTGCGTGTGATTGGGGTGACCTTCGGGAACCTTTACCTGGCATTTGGGCGCTGAATGGATCGAGAGTAGGAAGATGGAAAAACGAGAACAGGTCGTGGGGAGAAGGGACACAGCTCTGAGGTAGCGCGGCGGCACAGCAAATGGACGGGCGGGAGTGACTGCAGAGACCGGGGTGTGGGTGGGGAATGGGTAAGGACAGGGAGAGAGAGGGAGAAGGCCAGTGCCGCTGGGGACACCTGGGGAACCGAGGTGGTGTTGACAGAGACGGTGTGCGGTGTCGTCTGTGCTGGGGACTGCTGAGCCGACGGCTTCTGCTGGTGCATCGGAGTGTGAGGGTGGGTGCCGGGGGGACGCTCCCCAGCTGTTGTCGGGATGGTTTCACCTGGAGCTGAGGGGAGTGGGTGACACAGTCACAGCGGCCACTCAGGTACCTCTAGTGGCTGGAGAAGCCGGTTGAGCTTGGAACCTGGGAGTGGGCAGAAGACCTGAGGAAATGGGTAAGGATGGAGAAGGAGCCGCCGGGCAGGAGGGAAGCCTGCAGAGGAACCAGTGGTTACAGCCCCAGCACCCTCAGTGGGATTCTTTCTGCAAAGAGTGCGTCAGATTTGGCACTTAGAGGTGCAGTGGCAACAACAGCAAGGGCGTTTTGGAGCACGTAGGGAGGCAGAGTGGTCAGTGCGAACACGCGGCCGTTCGCGCACCCAGCAGTCTGTCGAGCGCTCCCTGCGACAGGCGTGCTGGGCGAGGAAGCCGCAGCCGTGAATGAGAGAGATAGACTCGGAGAGTTTCTGCAGAGTGCACAGTAATACGGTTAACTGGGGGGTTTCAGTATGTTGCCGTGAGTCTAGAAGGGAGGCCGTTCTGAGGACCATGGAAACACAGAAGGGAGGCCGAAATTTGAGATGCGTTTGTAGCAGCCTCTTACCTTCTCAACTGTACAAGGCGTCCACCTTGCCATCTTTTCCCCCCAGGGTCAGTAGCAGGGTCCTTGGTGGGTGCCTCCCTCATCTGTGCTGCCTTACGGTTAAAAGGACGCTAGCAGCTTCCCTCGCAGACAGTGGGGGCCTCGGAGCACAGAGATTCCAGATCCCTGAGACTGCAGTGGGGTGTGGAGTGGCTGAATCACAAACTATGTAAGATACGAGTGCCGATATGCAAAATTATTTAAATGTGCAATTAAAAGTGTCCCAAACTTTGCATCATTTCAAACATACGATGTAAAAAAGAAGAAGAGAAGTCCCATTGAGATTTCTCTTTTGTTTAGGGCCCGTAAGAGTAGGACAGGAGCTGGAGGGGAGAATTCCCGGGCCAGCACTGGCAGAGAGCAGCGCCCAGGACTGTGAACGCGACACACTGAGTCGCTGGGGAGGCAGGACGGGATGGGTGCCGGAAGTGCTGACTGCATTTGCTGCATGTGAGTGCGAGTCCGTGCATAGTAATTCACGGACCATGGAAGTAGGTTACTAGTTCTTCATCTACCCTCCGCTCAAGTGGATTTTTAAAACATAGTTGTTTTGCATCTTAATCTGTAACAGTTTTAGAACTTGGTAACCAATAACTGGGCACACTGAGCTCCCCGTGGGTCCTCACGCTGCAGACTCACCGGGTCTGCTGCACGCAGGTGGGAGGACAAGCATCTCCTCTCCTAACGCTCGCTGTTTATTCTACGGCTGAATCATTTGTCCACGGTTCAAAATTCTGGCTGCTTAAAGGTATGTAGAATCGTGACCTCACTTGCAGGAATTTAATTAGTTATTTTCATCTGTACCTATCCAAGGAGCTCACGATGGTTTTCTTACCTGCAGTTGCAACCGGACAGTTGCAAAATGTTTGTTTATTGGAATGGGAGTCAAACAGTGCTCCTTGTAAGGATGAATTAGGACGAAATTCATGGGAAGTGGACGATGCAACTTTTAAAAACAGCTTTATTAAGAAACAAAGACCATAAAGTTCATGCATTTATAATTCAATAAATGGTTTTTAGTGTATGTACATAGAGAGTTCTGCAACCATCATCACTAACTGATTCCAGAACATTTTTTTCATCTCCAAAAAAGAGTCCCTGTACCTGTCAGCAATCATTCCCCATTTCCCTCTCTCTCAACCTCCAACAACCACTAATCTACCTCCTATCTCTACATATTTGCCAATTCTGGACATTTCATATAAATAGAATCATACAGTATGTAGCCTTTTGTGCCTAGCTTCTTTTACTTAGAAATTTATTGCCATACTTCATCCATGTTGTAGCATATATCAATACTTCCTTTTTATGGCTGGATAATATTCAGTTATGTGGATATATTAAATTTTGTTTATGTCTGCATTGGTTGGTGGGTATTTGGTTTGTTTCTCCTTTTTGACTATTATGAGTAATGTTGCTATGAACATTCATGTACAAGTTTTTATGTGGATATAAGTTTTCGATTCTCTTGGGTATCCATATACCTAGAAGTAGAATTTCTGGGCCATGTACTAACTCTGTGTTTACTGTTTTGAGGAAATACCAGACTATTTCCAGAGTGGCTACACCATTTCACATCCCCACCAGCAATGTTAGAGGGTTCTGATTGTTCACATCCTTGCCAATACTTGTTGTTTGGAACAATACAGTATTATATCAAACTCTTAATTATTCAAGGGGCTGGTTATCTATAAGGTGGGTTTTCTAGGATTTTTGTTTCTCTTTCTTTGTCTCCCAAGTTACTGATTTGTTGGTATTAATATCTAGTTTCACTTCCCTGGAGAGTAGAGAGTGAGAATATAAACTGGTTAATATAGGTACACATTAACACCTGTTAACAAGTAGATTAGAAAGGTTTGGAAAAGGCTGAATTTGTTAGCTAAAGTGATATTTGGATTAATGGCAACCACTGTAGGGCTGGGATTGTATTCTTGGGTACTACAGTAATTTGTAAATTTTGTGTTTTCATTTTTAAAAATTTTAAAGACTTCATTAAGCATGTTGCATATTATCTAGATGACTACTGTATAGGGAAATCTGCAACTTAATTTTAGTGCCTTCATTTGCATTTGAGTTTAATCATTTGGTGCCAACAAATTCAACTAACAATTAACAGCAATTAACCTAATGCAGAGTTTTCAAAGCATCTGAAAGGGTCTGGGATAATTTTTCTGAAAGCTTCCTATATTACTCAGGTTTGATGAAGAGTCCCATACTCAGCCTCCCGTCGTGTTCTCAGAAGAGCCCTCGCCGTGGTGGTGAGATGTCATAAGCAAACATGGCTTTGAAGCGTCACACTTCCATCTTTTGAAATTCACATGGAATTTGTATTGTTTCATAATAGTCACATAATTTTAATATTAAAGTCTTAAATTACATAACATCAAATAAGAATGCCTGCACCGTCCCCTAGCATACTAAAAAATGTTCCAGTTTATGTAGAATAGACTTTTACTATCCTTATCATGTCATCCATTCATTTAATGGATGTTTATTGATCCCTGCACTAGGGATATAAAAAAAATAAAGATGTTCATTGTCTTTAAGATTGTATGAGGTACACGACGAAGCAGCACTGAGATGTGATATAGGAAATCAAGTACAAGGGAACATGAAATGAAAAAGACTTAGGGATTCTGTGAGAAAGATTTTGGGGCAGGGTGCTTAAATACTTGTAAGTACATTGTTGAAGATGACAGTTTTACATCCAGAAGGTCATGAGTTTACGTTCCAGTTCTTACACTTGCTATAAGACTGTGTGGCCAAGATACTTACCTTTCCTAAGCATCACTTTGCTTCCCCAGTGATCATGCATGTTGGAAATGTCTAGAACTAGATGAGTTTTGAGTAGTGGTGGAGTGTGGCTGAGAAGAAGTCAGATCTTGTCATCCCATGAGTGTGTTCAACTTAAACATCCTACTGTGCGGCCTTTAGGGCTCAGTGACCTCATGTGTACAGTGGAGATATTGGAGTAGCATATGGAACAGAGACAAGCATAATTAGACCGTTTCTGGTCTTTTTACATTTGTGGGCATTTGATATGGGATCTAGAGAATGAGTAGAGCAAAGAGAACATATTTAGGTGCTATCGAAGCTAAGTGGGTTCATGTAATATATTGCAATATAATAATAATAATATATAGAAAAGCAAAAGAGAAAAGAAAGATTTTCTGCTTTATAGAGTGGAAAAATAGAGATGAGGAGAAAAGAGACTTTTGAGAATCATTACTGTGGGTTATGATGTTTTGAGAAAGTAAAGATTACAGTTTATTTTAAAAGTAATTTTGGCTCCTTGGTGTATTTGTCTATGCACGTGAACGGTCTTGTACGTGTCTGGCACTTAGTGTTCAATGAGTGTTATTTATTTTTCTGGAGAAAATGGCAAATTGGTAGAGGGTAGTATATTTCAAGAGACCATGATGAGCATGATTTCTAAATTAGACTAGAATGTTAGATCGTTTAGGAAAAAAAAAAGAAACAATTTCAAGAGAAGAAAGATAGGAGTTTGAAATGAAAAACTAGCTGCTGGGTATGGGGTGAATAGCGATCAGATATATTGGAAAAGCTGAACTTAGTTTTTTAGAAATCTTAATTTTGTGATAAAACCTTTAATTGTTTTTATTATTTTCCAGTCTTTAGAAAAGACCCACATTTAGAGGAAGACATATGCTTTTAATTTACTCTCCAAGTCCTGCATAACCCGTAAACTATCTATACTATTCATGTGATGAAATAGTTAAGAGTATAAAATAATAGTGACATAAAAACTTTGACCCAGTGTAGACTCAATAGAAAGAAATTGTGAAGATGGAAAGAGTACACAGGGCAAGAGTGATTGTGTATAGAATAAGTGTATTAAAGTACAACTTTCACAGTGTTAGAACACGGCTCACCTACAAATATATTGTGAGCACATGTTAAAGATTTATTTAGCTCATTAACGACGGAACCAGTGCGGTGTCGCAGCTGGCTCACAGGGCACTGAGGAGCAGAGATTTATACAGTCTGCCAGGAAAGGCGTGTTGAAATGTTTGCTAAATTAGAGACGAAACTGGTTAACGTCCTGGAGGGCAGTCAAACTGTAACCTTTGCAGTTATCATTTCTGAAAGATAGACGATATTTACATCTCTACTGGACCAAAAAAGAATATCTACAGATTAATCTGTAACTTACATAATCAGTAGTAAATAGCAAGTCAAAGTGAGGTACATGCTCCTAGAGAATGAAATAATCCTCAGGCAGACCAGTCAGACCAGCTCTTGTGTAACGTTAAAAGGATAGGTGGCCATCCTCTGCCTTATTTCCATGTTCTGCCTAATTTTCAAAATATGCGTTAGGGTTACAGGGGCCCTTAATGATCACCAGAACGACCAGGGTGCCTGGGACTCTCTGTTGTGCCCCCAGGTCTCTCGGTGGGCGTGGGGTCTCCTGCAGGCAGATTTTTCTCCTGGGCTGAAGTCCCCCAATAAACGTATATTTGGCTTCTTAAAAAGAGACCTGTTGTTCTTCCAACTCCTCTCTTTCCCACCTTT
>VBSM01003176.1:79047979-79084379 GCA_008086735.1 Cheirogaleus medius | reverse complement strand
GCGCAGCCGGCTGCACGACGACTACTCGCGCCGCGTGTCCGGCAGCGCCGAGCGCGACCCCCGGCGGGGCGCGTCGTCGCCTGCGCCCAGCGCCGCCGCCGCCCCCTGCCCCGCCGCCCCCGGCTCCCGCCCCGCCACGCCTCAGTGTCCCCGCATGGACGTCGACACGGCGGTGTTTCCTCTTGAAGCCAAAAGCTCCCGGGCGTCAGTAAGTGACGGTCCTTGTGCCACCAGCTCCTCATCAAGTTCGCTTGCCCAGGAAGTGTCGAGCAAAGACTCGGATGAGCCAAACGCAGGCGGCCGGTTTACGTTTGACCTGGAGCAGCCTCCCACGCCTCTGAGGCCCACCACGCCCAAGCCCCAGAGCCCGAAGAGCCCAGGGGCAGGAAGTGCCACGTTTCCCAACAACCACAGCGCACTGTCCCTCAGCTCGGTGGAGAGTGGAGAAAGGGCAGAGGATCCCGCTCAGAGAGAGCCAGCGCCTGCGTCCCCCCAGGGTTCTGCGCAAACCACTTGCGGTGATGCGGGCAGCGGGGACCCTCAGCCCAGCCTCGGCCAGGCGGCCAGTCCAGAGGAAAAGAAGGAAGAGGTAAGGGCGGAGGTGGGGTCTTCCCATAGGCGACCCTCTGCGGGAGGGGAGCTTGCACAGTGGGGCTCTTATCTCACCTGGACAGGCCCATACTGCACAGGTGTTGCCCTTGGTCCTGAACCTGTCGAGGCCAACAGCCCCGTGGTGATCATGTTGCTGTCACAATTATTAGTGGGATTGGGAGTCTCAAGTCATTGTTTACCAAGTTCAGAAGTAATCTCGATCTCTTTTGAAACAAATTGCTAATGTGTGAAATTCCCTTAGATGGCGTTTACCACACCATTCATTCAACAGATACCGATTGAGCACCTGCTTCGCGCTAGATTCTGGGGGTCAAAAAAGTTGACAGAGCCCTCTCTTCCACTCCATACAGCCTTTGGGTGCTCTGGAGTTTTTCATTTTTGAAAGTTTTTATTACTGTATCGTGCTTCTTTATTTTTAAAGCTACTTCTGTATCCTTTCCAGCAGAGTACATGAAAGCGAAATCCTTTGTGTTAAGAGATTGTTACATGTACTAAGTCTGTTTTGTTTCCTAGGAGTGAATTAGGAATGTGCAGTTTGGTACCTGTCAACCTCTGAATGATGCTTGAGGTTTTTATGATGGTTATTGTACTTATTTTTAGAGTAGCTCATAAGCATCTCATGAATTGAATCGGCTAATAACTGTCAAGGCTACAAGAGCAATGTTCTTTTCATATCCTGTCAAACATCCAGACAGCTTTTTGCTGTACAATTTTCACTTTATAAATGCATTCAGTCATATTACCTTACATAGCTGAAAGATGGGGAAATGCATCCGTGTGTACATATTGCAAATTACTCTTTGCATACATTTCTAGACTATTTTGCAGGTATAAATTGGTATTTGCCATAGAAAATAATCCCCTAGCACCAATCCCTGGAAAGGACCTCACCTTTTTCCTAAAGCCTGCAGATGAATGATTGCATGGCAAGGTTTGCAAACTCAAGAGGCAGGATGGCCTCTAGACTGTCCATTTTTGACCTTTGCTATACAGAGACTTGGATGGTAGAACTTTTCTAGAAAGACCTAGAAGATAGAACTGTTGCAGAATACTTCAGGGGGTCCAGATCAGCCTCAAGGATCCCTGCTGCTGAGGGTCCCTGGGCAGCCAGAGAAGTGAGGCTGCCTTATCTTTGTGACCTAAGGTTCGTGCGAAGAGCGCGGGGCAGTCTGTCTTTCAGAGGTCTTGAATACTGATGACCATTTACTCATTTGCATATTTTGAAAAAAGCCTGGGAAACGATTGTAAGGACACAGGACTCATTGCCAGCCTTGGGAAGGTATTCCAATTTTGCCAACTCTGGTTTGTATAAATTGGCCAAAACTTTCACTCATTCCTGGGTGAGATGAAGTATAACATTCCTTCCACTAAACACCCTGGCCTGCCCCACTGGTGGTTTGGAAACCTCCTGCCCTAAAAAAGGATTTGTGTAAGTCTAGGGGGTTCTTTATGTTAAAGGTAGGATTTTATTTTCTGCTTGACAAAGTTAGTAAAAGAAAAAAAAATCATTAGAATATTTTATTCCTGAGTGCCTATTAAGTAAGTACGTGCAAGAGTTATTGCCTAACTTAATCAGCTACTTGCCAGGGTGATTTTTGACCATTTTATGGTTTTATATGTATATTTTCTATTCTTAGTTATATATAATTTAATTTCTACTCACAAAGGATCACTAAAGACAGAAAACAGAAGAAACAATTATATTGAAATTCAATTTATTAAAGGTGCACACATGTTGATAATTCTACCAATTTGCCTTCAGATGTTCATCACTTTAACTTGCGTTTATTTCCTCAAAATTCTTATGTAGTACATCAAGCTTCCTCTTATACTTTTAATGTATATGTGAAAAAGAGAAAATATAGTGATCATTTTACCCAATTTGCATTTTATATATTGGCAACCTTCAATGTTACTTGCAGAGAAGTGCTTGTGAAGTATAACCTGAAATCTTCTCTTTTATTTTGACATTGAGAAACATATTACAAATTAAAGGAAACAAACAAAACAAACAAAAAAATCACTTTTCAAAATGCAAGAATTCAGCTTTCATGAGTTAAAAAGTTTTTGTGTATTTGTATTTTGCCTCTTTATGTATATATTTATATCAATATATGCTTTAATATAGCCTCTTTATACATACTTTATATATTTTGCATTACAAAATTAAATTTCCATCATTACTATATTTTAATATAGTATGTTTTTATTTAGCTTGGTGACAGGGTAGTTCAACTTATGTTTAAAGCAAATTTAAGCTGTGTTTATTGTTGAATGTGAAAATGTTGAAATCAGTGTACGTTATGGTGTTAAAGTACATATTATAGTCTCAATAAGGGAGAATAATTTTTATTTGGAATAATTGGTAACATACAACCCTCAAATGGCAAAATAATTTTTGAAAAATCACGAGCAGTTTCACAGGATTGTGTGTCACTGTGAAACAGAGCTGGGGCCGTGCCGCTTTCATTCATAAAGCACGTCACACTCCTGCCACCTGGTGGCGGGCTTTGTTGTAGGAGCCGTGGTCTGTTGAGAGGTCCCTGGACTTGTCAGCGGGTTTAAAAATGCAGTTTGGCATTTACTCGTTGACAGTACTACCTGTTCTCTTATAAAGGTATAAGCGCAGGAGTTTGGAGGGCTAGTGCTTGTTTTCCTACCAGTGCACAGAGGAAAGGGACCCTCTCCTGCTCGTGCAGTCTAGAGTCGGTAGTTCTTGAGTGCTGAAATATGCCACAGACAAAGCTCTTTTAAGTGAGGAGAACCGACTGTACCCCTTTCCAGGCAGCTTTGGTAAGGTGCAGTCTGTTGGTAAAGGTTTCTAGTTTGGCTGGGACCCTGGTCTGCCATTCAAAACATCCCAACCTCGGCAAACAGGCAAACTGTTGAACATCTCTTTATCCTGGTGTTGTCACGGGTAGCGTGTGGAGGGTGTGTAAGAACCAGTGAGATTATGCACGTTGAACACTTAGCCCACTGTTTTAACACTGGCTGCCACCGTGTGGTTGTCACTATCGGTTTAGATGACTTTTCCATCCTAGATTGACGTGGCTTTTTAAGACAGGAGGGAGTTAATGTCATTTTTTCCCCATAACTGTTTTGATACAACACTGTGTTAGAGTCTCACGGGGCACTGGGAAATTCTTCAATGGTTAGTTTGGCATCACATTAATTTTAAAAAACACATGAGAGTTAAGTTGTAATGTAATCTAACATTTATATGTTCATTCAGTAGTGCACCAAACCGAATTTGTTGAGCACCTTCCAGGTGTGAATGACCAGGTGTGGCTCTACAGGGAACGTGGGTGGTGCCAAGGAGGCTTTCCACACGCCCAGATGTATCTCATTCATGAGAGAACTGTGCAGAATGGATTAAATCCCACAACAGGGGTAAAAGCAAAATGCTGTGGGTTTCAGAAGAGTGGCAGTGCTCACCCACGTGCCAAATCAAGGAAGGCTTCCTAAGACCGAGTCTGATTTGAAGAGGCAGGGTTCCTATGGGTAGTTACGGAGAGAACAGGGGGACATTGCAGTAAGGCGCAGTAGCTTGGGCACACGGACAGCGATTTCCCGTGACTGGAGAAAAGGGGAAGTAACGTAATTTCATTTGATGTAGGGGGATCATCCAAATTATGATAAAATCAAGTCTATTACATTAAGGGAACTAAGCCAGGCACAGAAAGATGAACACCGCTTATTCTCACTCACGTGGAAGCCAAAAGGTTGATCTTGTAGACATAGAGAGTAGAGTAGCGGTTACTAGAGGTGGGGAAGGACGGGGGGAAGGGAGCATGGGAAGAACGTGGAAGAACTTCCTGTGCAGCCATTACCACAGTCCAGGTTAAGAACTCCTGCGTCACCACAAAAAGTTCCCTCAGGCCTTTTGCAGTCAGTCCCTGCGCCCACCCAGGACCAGGAAACTCCTGAACTACTTTATGTCTCTACACTTCTCAAGTGAATGATTTGATGACTCTTGTAAATCTGTGGAGCTGTATAGCATGAGCGTGGCATGGCAGTGTGTGTCACCACTGACGGATTTTAGCACATTTCTGTCACCCCAGAAAGAAGCCTTATGGACATTTGCTGTCACTTTCTGGCCCCAGCTCCTGCCCAGATGGACTTTATGTGTCTATAGATTTGACTTTTTGGACATTTCATAGGAATAGAATCATGTAATACGTGGCCTCTTGTGACCAGCTTCTTTCGCTGAGCATGTTGTTTTCAAGGTTCATCCGGTTGTAACATGATCAGTGCTTTCTTCCTTTTTAAGTCTGAATAATAACCTGTTGTGTGGATTGACCACATTTCGTTTATCCATTCATCTGTTGATGGACACGTTGGTTGCTGCCACCTTAGGGCTATTACAAATAATGCTGCAATGGACATTTTCATGCAAATCCTTAAGTGGAAATACACTTCCTTTCTCTTGGATAGATACCCAGGAGTGGAATTGCTGGGTCATATGACAACCCTACATTTAACTATTTAAGGAACTGCCAAACTGTTTTCCAAAATGGCTATACCATTTTAGATTCCCACCAGCACTGTGTAAGGCTTGCCGTTTCTCCCCAGTTTCTTGCCACTACTTGGTATTGTCAGTATTCTAGATTCTAGCTTTTCTTGTGGGTGTAGAGTAATATTCCATTTTGGCTTTCATTAGCATTTCCCTGGTGACTGATGATGTCGAACATCTCTTTACATGCTTATTAGCCACTCATGTATCTTTTTTGGTGAAGTGCCTATTCATTCAAATCTTTTGCTCATAATTTTACTGCATTCTTTGTCATCTTATTATTGAGTAGTTAAGATTCCTTTATATATTCTGGGTGCAAGTCCTTTATCAGATATATGATGTATTATTCTAGATTCTCCAGAGAAACAGAGCCAGTAGGATGTATATGAGATTTATTATGGGGATTGGCTGATGTGATGATGGAGGCTAAGTCCTCAGATACGCCGTCTGCAAGCGGGAGAACCAGGAAAGCCAGAGGTGTAGCTCAGTGTCAATCCGAAGACCCGTGAACAGGGTGGTGAGTGGGGTGCTGCTGTCAGTCCTGGAGTCTGAAGGCCTGAGAACCAGGAGATCCCGTGTTCCAGGGCAGGGGAAGGTGGATGTCCCAGCTTAGAAAGAGGAGAGGATTCCCCTTCCTCACTCAGCCTTTTGGTTCTCTTTGGCCCCTCCAAGGATTTCATGATGCCGCCCACATTAGATCCCAGTGCTCATCTCTTCCGGAGACACCCTCACAAACACACCCACAAATGATGCTTTACCAGCTATCTGGGGAGTCCTTCGCCCAGGCAAGTTGACACATAAGATTAACCATCACATAGGAATTGCAAAATAATGTCTCACAATCTGGTTTGTCTTTTTATTTTTTAAAATGATATTTCTTGAAGAGCAAAAGTTTCCGGCTTTGATGAAAATCTAGTTGCCAAGTTTTTGTGTTTTTGGTGTTAGATCTAAGAAATCTTTGCCCATCGTAAGATCACAAAGATTTTCTCCTATGTTATCTTCTGGACATTTTATAGTTTTAGCACTTATATGTATAGGTATGCTCCATTTTTTATTGTTTTTGTGTATAATGCGAAGGTTCCTTTTTCTGCATATGGACATCCAACCTCCCACCTCCATTTATTGAACCATCCATGGTTTTTACACTATAGACAGTGTAAGTTCCCATGTTCACTGGGTTCATGTGCATTTTCTCTGACAAAAGAGAACCTAGAGTTTGAATCACAAAAATTATAATTATAGTTGGAAAGATAATTTTTAAATAAGATATTATTTGTGCTTTAAAAGAATATTTTTCTAATGAATTTAACATTTTTTAACAGGAATATCTGCCTTGTGATGACTGTCCGTGTTTATATTTCCTAAATAGCAACTGGGGTGGACATTTAACAGATACTATATCCTCTCATGGGTAGCTTGTTAGTGTGGGGTGAAGAGAATTAACGTGCTTTCTATTAGCAATGTTTGTGCTAGCTTATGTTTGGTTTCTCCGAGGGTATTTTTAGTTTATATTTGTTTGTTCTCTTTCTGCAGGAGAAAAATTTTTAAAGAAAAAAAGGGTCTTTTACAGAAATACTAAGTCATAGAACTTGAGATCATGAGTCTAAATGTGCAAGTAGCTTTATACTTTAACAATGGAGTCATTTTCTAAGTCAGTTTCTCATAAAGAAGCCTCCACTTGCTCTGAAATGTTTATGCTTATTATTACCTAAAAAAGACACATCTTTTCCTGTGGAAAGTTTCAAAGTATTTCTGAAGGGGGACTCAGTGTTTGACGGGCTATGTGGAAAGGAACTTTATAAACTTGAAAAACCACTTCTAAGCTTATTTCTAAAAATCTAAAGAAAATAAACAGTTTTGAACTTTCCAGTGGTTCATTTCTAGAATAGTTTCTCTCTAGCGAAATGTCATCAAGTAAGATTTTTCCATTAAAAACAAAGGGGGAGAGGGAATTGGAATCACACACCTATATACATGAGCAAGATATCAATTGCCAACTTTTATAGAGATTACCATAATGACTATTTATAATCAACTCTAAGTGATACACTGTATCACATTAATGCCATGCATATTAAGCTTTCTAAAGCTTATAAAATACTTAAATGAAATGATGTGAACAAATACTATGGTATATTCACCAAAGTTTTCTTATTTTCTCTTAATTATTGCCTTGTTTTAATTTGTGCATGGGAGAGATGTAGTAAGACCTTGTTGGAGTCCTAAAATACAGAAAGGTAAATTTCAGTGTTCTCTAGGGGGAAATTTTAGCTTGATGGCTAAGAAATTGATTCCAGTATATATGTTTTTCTCCTGTTCTATTTTTCTCTTCTTGAGCTTCCCTATAATAATTAAGATCAAAGAGAGTCCCCGGGTGGGAATTACTTTCCAGCTGTCTTGGGGACACATGTTCATTTTGATGTGTCTGCCGTGATAATTGGAAGGAATGCCACAGTTTCCTTGGCAGAGTAGCGTGAGTGCAAATTGCCACAAGTCACTATATAAACTGAACATCACCCATTTCTTCTACATCTAACCATCTGAGAACAAAAATCACCATTTGGAATGCTCTGTTCGTTTAGAAAAATCACAGTGAAGCTAAAGGGAGGACTTTTGGTACAGGAGTAGAGGGAGAGGAGGCTGGGATGGAGAGGACTTACGGCTTACTTACGGCTCTGCTTTCTGTCCTACAGTGATCTGGTAACTTCCTAGGAAGCCAGGATCCATGTGGTTGCCGGACATCAATCCCACCATCGGTCCGGACAAAAGTGGTTGGGAATCTCTGTGGTGTCAAATGCCGTAGTTGGACTATGCAGTAGGGCTGCACAGTCCTAGTTTATTACTAATCAGCTGTATGTCTTTAAGAAAGATACTTGATCTACTTAAACCTCAGTTTCTTTAAAAATGGAGATGATAGTGTCTACCAGGATTAAATGAAATAATGCATGTAAGACATGTGCCACAGTGCCTGGAACATAGTAAATTTAATAAGTGTTAGCTATTTTCATAATCATAATCATTAAAATTGCTTCCTTTGGTCAGACACTTCAGCATAAACAAGGTAAACTTTGCAAATTATGCACTGCTGAAGTTCTGGTAAGAGTTTCGCAAAGTTTGGAATGAAGACCACCTGGGGTGCAAGCTAAAGGTGCAGATTCCTGAGCCCTACCCAGACCCACTGAATTAGAGTCCCTGGAGTTAGATGCAGCAATCTGGACTGTTAACAAGCAACCCAGGAAAATGATTTTTGTCACACTAAACTTTGAGACCCACTGTCCAGGCTGAGGCTCCTCTAGGTGTGAAGTACCCTGTACTTGAGTTAACCAGGATAGATGATTTAGCAGAGAAATACTGTGATTGAAGCGAGAGAGGCATTCCAGGAATAAAGATGGCGTGTAACCTTTTTAAAAAAAATTGAACAATATTGTCAATTAGTTATATATGTCTATAGATAAAAATTGCTTTTGGCAAAAAATGAGATCACAGCTTTTCAAGCAAGAAACGGTGCAATAAAGAATTTAAAATATGTTGAAGGCCAGGTGCGGTGACTCACAGCTGTAATCCCAGCACTTTGGGAGGCTGAGGTGGGAGGATTGCTTGACATCAAGAGTTCGAGACCAGCCAGGGCAATGCAGTGAGACCCCCGTCTCTAAAATAAAACTTTTATTAACTTTTAATTAATAAAAGTTCTTCACGAAACACTGTTGCATTTGATTCTCACAGCCACCTGTGACATAGATTATTTTTGTTTTTGCTTTAACCGAGGAGTTAAACTGAGGCTTGGAAAAGTTAAAGGACTATCAGAGATGGGCCTGCAGCCAGGTCTCAAGCTGGGGAAGGAAGGAGGCCTTGAAACTGCATCTGCTTTGGGATCTAGCATGCAAACTTACATTCTCACTATTTACTAGTTTCCTGATCTCTGGTGGAATCACTTGATCTTTAGCAATAAAGTAGAATTAAAAGTACCTACTATAGAATATTTAAATTAAATGATATTCTCAGCAACAACAACAACAACAACAAAAAATAACCCAGTTAATAATAATTTCTCAGGCACTATTGTAGACTCTGGGGACATTCAGATAGTATTGAACAGTTTGAAAGAATCTAAATAGCTTCTTTCATGAGATGCTCAGATAAATAAATACTATGCAGATATTATAGTGGTTTTAATCGAGGCACAGAAAGGACCTACTCCCTCTGAGCCCAGGGGAGTTTATGGAGTTTTCGTATCACAAGAGGTGGTATTTGAACTGAATGTTGAAGAATAACTTTACCAGGTTGACGAGGGTCACAATGGTATCCTGGAAAGAGCAACATTTGCTTCAGCCCTCCTTACCCAAGGCTTTGTTTCAGCGATTTCAGTTACCTGTGGTCAACCATGGTGGGCAAAATAGGTAAGGACAGGACAATAAGGTATTTTGAGAGAGAGAGAGACCCCATTCACTTAACTTAGAGTATATTATAATTGACTTATTTTATTATTAGTTATTGTTGTTAATCTCTTACTGTGCCTCATTTGTAAATTAAACTTTATAATAGGTGTGCATGTATAGGAAAGAACATAATACATATAGAGTTCAGTCTGTCCATGGTTTCAGGCATCTACTGAGGGTCTTGGAACAGATCCCCTGGGGATAAGGGGGGCATGGTTCAATTGTACAGTTACATAAGGTACATGTGTAGCAAATGGGGAGGCTTCGGCATGGCTGGAGAATGATCATGTCAGAAGACAGAGGTGGAAAGACATGTGGGTTGAGCTGGTGAATGGCCCGGGGTTGTGTTGTAGGTGATGTCCATCTCTGATCACATCTGTGTTTCGGTAGCAGAGTGGAGGATGGATTAGAGACAGGGGCACTGGTGAGGAAACTGTCGGAGTAGTTTCGTGAGCAGAGAGGAGGGCGGGAACTGAGTGAGGGAGGAACAGGTTCCTCCTGGCATTGAATGACCGACAGTGTGTGACTGTCCGTGGAGCTCGAAGAGCAGGAGGGAGAGTTAGGACACCCGGTGACTGGTGGCTGGGTGTGTCAGGTATCCTAACTAAAGTAAAAAAGGAGTTTGGGGAGAGAATTGAGTCATGAAAAAAGTGTTACTCTGCATTCCGATCCAGGAGCCTTCGGGTGTCGTGATTCTCAAGGCCCTTGGCCTGTGGATTTGGACCCTGTGCTGTCTGCAGGGCCTTACGATGTCAGCGATGCTGTGAAAAGACGGCTTTCTCCACCTGCTTCCACTAGAGAACAAACCTGGGACCTTCTTCCTCGCTTCCCATTCCCTTTCTCCTCTCCTCCCTGTTCGCTTTGCCCTCTCTCTACAATGAAAGCCAAAACCAGCATTAAGAAATAAACTCGAGCCAGGCGTGGTGGTGCGTGCCTGCAGTCCCTGGCACTCAGGAGGCGGAGGCAGGAGATCACTTGAGCCCAGGAGTTCAAGGCTGCAGTGAGCCACGGGGTCCGTGTTGGTGGTGACAGCCCCTCTGTGATGTAGGGGAGGCAGGAGAGGTGAGGGACATAGAACATGGCAGGGGAGTGCCATGGAGTTTATCCCCACCATGTGGAGGTGAGCTCAGCCTCTATCTAGTATTCTAAGTCTACGACAGTGATTAAATTTTTCTTAAATAGTGTTAAGTGCTTTTTATGTTCATGGAACTGGGCTAACAGTATTAGGTGTTCTCTATGAACTTGAATATATTTGCATTTGTAATAAATGACCTCATCAGTCTGTAAAACAGGTGACAAGGCCATGGCTCACCAGCTGTGGCCGAAGCACCTTTATCATCAGTTCTACACACGCAAGGACGACTTGAAGCATCTAATGTTGCTACTGTGCCCCCTTTTACCTCAAGGGAAATAAGAAACAAATTGTTCAAAATGTTTAACAAATGTCTGAACTGTTTCCTGAACCCCAGCACAAGGCTACAGCATTCCAGATTACAGTAGTTTCTTATTTTTTTATTTTTTGGAGAATCTTTAAAAATTCCTGAACAGCTTTTGATGAGTCACTTGTGTTTCATTTGTTATCAGAATTCCACCAACCACTGAAGATTCCTACAGTTTAAAACCTTACATCTTAAATGAAAGATGCAGCGCGTTTGTAAGAATGTAACATAGTGTTACTATTACTATTTATTTTTTGCCTAAGAGCCAAGGGAAGACCTACACAGAAATACTATGTATTTATTAACACAGTAAGTGATGTTTCTACCATCCTGTAACATGCCTGGTCTGTTTCTCGCTCAGGACCTGTCTAGACCCAGGCCAATCCCAAATCTCAGTCCTGGGAAGGGGAGAGATGGTTTAAGGATGGTGTCTGTCCCTTTTCAGCATGGTTCCTGCTTTGCTATTTACTTATTTCAGAAGCAGTCAGAAGCCACCCCCTGCTCTCCTCCCACTTGCTTCGGCAATTTTGCTCCTAAGGAATTCCCTCCCCTTACATTGCTTGTTCCTCAACTAGCCTGAGCGATATAGGAAGAGACACAGGAACCAGGGGAAAGTGTCGGAGGGAGGCTCGGGACACCTGCGTGGGGGTGGGCCCATTTCTGGGGCCCCTCCCTGATGCTGGACTAGTTCACCTCCACTGCCCCCCCCAACACATGCACCCCACCGAGGGCTGCAGGAGCAACAGGCAACTTTGGAGACAGAAAAATCGTTCCACCTACTGGTTATAAAAATTAAGGATAAGAAACCAAATATGATTCAGTAAATGAAACAAAATTGACTCTATTTCAGTCCTATGTGTGATCAGGTGAGGGGAAAGGGTCAAGGCAGTATGGGGAGAAGGGAGGGAACAGAGGAAGGAGTGAAGCAGGACATGTGGGCTGGGAGGAAGCAGTGTGGAAGGGTCGGGCAGGTGGGCATATCCATGTACGAACACACGCTCACGAGTTTTGGAAACCATGGAGCAGCAGGAACCTCAAGTGCGGAGCTGTGTCAGCGATGAGCTCATGGAAGCTTTTGGGGAGCGGCATCAGATGGTCTAGTATTTTTGGAAGTGGCTGCTGGGAGTTTTTACCATAAACTGTAAAACCATTTTGCACCTTTCTTACCTCCTGCTGCAAATAGAGGGGTCATGTCTAGTGCCAGCTTTGCAAAGATGAAATTAAATGAAGTGCCTGATCTGTCTTGCATTGCTCTTATCCTTCAGTAAATCCATTGCCTTCTTACCTCTAAAATGGATATAATAATGTCATCTTATCAGAAAATATCATTTTAGGTATATGTTAAAGCAATTGGAAAATGTAAGATTTCTAAGTAAGTGTAACACATTACCCCTTTGGTGTTAAAAATACCACAAGAATATGGTAATTCTTGTGGGATCTTATGCGTTCCATATATTTACAACACATGATAAATGGGCCTTCCTGAATCAGAGACCAGAGACAAAAGGAAAAGAAAAAAAAAATGGGCCATGCAGGGTCTTTTTAATTGTGACACATTAATTTTCATTTAAGGGAAATTAGGTAATGAGGTATAGTTCTAAATCGTGAAATGCTACTTTTTTGATTTTGTAAGATAAGAGGCCTAAGATTTCATTTCTCTGGAATTGGAGCCCACGGCTGGTCCCACAGGCTACTCTTAAGTGATGTTATGTATCTAGCCTGGGAGTTTTAACCTGGGTTTATCCAAGGACATGGGTGGAAATCAGGAAGTATGGATTTTATTTTTATTAACCTCTAGCTAAAATGTAGCACTTCCTTCAATTATGAATGTAAGCATCAAACCAGAGCAGCTTTAACAATACCTGTAATATTATCTGATCACAGATCTTTTTTACATTATATAACAGGTTTTGATGATTTTTTTTTTTTTTTTTACTTTTTTAAAGACAAAGTCTTGCTTTGTTGCCCAGGCTGGCACAATCAGATCTCGCTGCAGCCTTGAACTCCTGGGCTGAAGCGCTCTCCCACCTCGGCCTCCCGAGTCTCTGGGATTACAGATGTGAGCCACTGAGCCCAGCGGGTATCTTGAGATGTCTCTTATACTCATCAGCACTTCAGAATGTGGCAGTTATTAGACCTAGCACTAGTCTTGCTAATTTACATGTGGCATGTATTACTATATTGCCTCCCTCCATCAGCTTACCTCTACCATCCTCTCTTATGTTATTTTGTGCATGTAAAAATAGGATTCTGAGAAGGGGTCTGTGGATTTCGCCAGCTTGCCCAGGGCACACATTTGCAAGAGCCTCTGATAACTGTCCTTCCCTTCTCCTCCCTCTGAGCCTTTCCATCTAAGGGAAGGAAGGAAAACCTACAAAGTTCCATTTTCCTTTTGCAAAAGCATATGCCAGGGATGCAGGCTTGCAGAATGGAAAGCACAGAGGTTTGGAACCAAACAGGCTGGGTTGTACAATGGGCCCTTCCCCTTTCTGGCTCCATTAACGTGAGCAAGTCATTTCATTTATTTTAGCCCCAATGTCTTAATACGGCGATAAGTAGTACCTGCCTCCTAGGGTGGCTGTGAAGATTAAACAAGGTAAGGTGCGTGCCTGGCATAGGTCTGGCGTGTCGCAGGCATTCAGAAATTGCAGCTTCATTACCGCCGTTGTTGCCGTCGCCCGCAGCCTCTGCTGCCAAGGTGTTTTCCCCGCTCACCTGCGTCTCTGAGACCGTGTCAGTGGCCTGTGGCATTCAGGACTGTGGCGCTCTAGGAAAGCCTGGAAAGGTTGCTTGTTGTGTTAATATTCATCCTCAGAAAACCTTTGGCTTGTTCAGAGTCCCTTGGCTTTATGTTTTTTTTCAAATATTCATAAAGCATCTTTAATTTCCTTGCCTATAATATTTTCTTATGAATTAACCTTGCTATGTTAGTTTCCAAGGATTGCCACAACAAAGGACCACAAACCAGGTGGTTTAAAACAACAGGCATTTATTCTCTCACAGTTCTGGAGACGAGAGTTTGAAATCAAAGTGCCGCCAGGTCCATGATGCGGCCAGGGCACTAAAGGAGGGTTTTTCTTTGCCTCTTCAGCGTCTAGTCATTGCGGGCAGTCTTGGAGTTCCCTGCCTTGGAGATGCACCACTCCGATCTCTGTCTCCTCCAGGGCTTGTTTGTCTGGGTCCAAATTTCCCTCTATTTGTAAGGACACCGGCCATTGGATTGGGACCCACCTCGTCCAGGGTGACCTCTTTTTAACTTGATTACATCTACAAAGATCCAGTCTCCAAATAAAATAAAAAGTCACATTCACAGGTATTGGGAGTTAGGACTTCCAACATCTTTTTCAGAGACACAAGTCAACCCACAACGCTCTGCCGTTTGACCGTCTATGCTTCATTTAGGTCAGGCTTCTTTCTGTTTGTATATGCATGAAATCAAGTTAATAATTTGCTTTCACTGTATTTTCAAAAAAATGTTTTGAAGTGGCTGGGCACGGTGGCTCACACCTGTAATCCTAGCACCCTAAGAGGCCAAGGTGAATGCATTGCTTGAGCTCAGGAGTTCAAGACCAGCCTGAGCAAGAGCGAAACCCCCATCTCTGCTAAAAAATAGAAAAAAAAAATTAGCTGGGCAACTAAAATAGAAGAAAAAGTTGGCCGGGTGTGGTGGCGCATGCCTGTAATCCCAGCTACTCGGGAGGCTAAGGCAGGAGGATCACACTTGAGTCCAGGAGTTTGAGGTTGCTGTGAGCTAGGCTGACACCACCGGACTCTAGCCCGGGCAATAAAGTGAGACTCTGTCTCAACAAAAAAAAAAAAAAAAAAAGTTTTGAAGTGCCTATCTGGAGGTAACAAAGTCTATATTGGCTTTTTGTTTTCATAAAGTGAAAAAAAGAAACTTTGTCTAGGGAAACATGTAATACTAAGGAAAGCACTTAAAAATATACAGAGAAGCAAGAGTTAAAAGGGCGCGGACTCCACTGAAAAGTCTGTTTATAAAAGTTTACGATTTGGGTGTGAATTGGCTGTTCAAGCTGATAGAGCCAGGACTGATCCACTGGACTGGGCAGAGCTGTGGCGTAGCCACGTAGGCAGGACGCCAGAGAACATGGACGTGGTCAGCTGCCTGCTCCTTCAGTGTGTCTGTGGCCACCCCCTGCCCCCGCCTGAGGTAGGTTCTCGGCTCCTTGGAGAAGGTTGGTGTGTGTCTGTAGATCCCAGTACAATCACCGTCAACTGTGTCCCTGGAGTGAACCTGCCAGCATTTCAGCAGTACGGGAGCTTTCCTGAGGATGTGGTTGTAGACTATGCATCAAAGCTCAGATTTGTTTGACAAGGAATTTCACGCTCTTCTGGCTAGCAGTCAGTATTTGAATGTGAGCTTAAATTGAGGGCTTCTCCCCATCCTACCTTTTATAATTTTGCTTGGAGTAAAATGACAAACATTTCAATTTTATGTATTATTCTGATACCTGATTTTTGCTATTGCTAGAACATCTGGTACCTTTCAGAGGGCACATTTTCTCCTTTTGTATCTTCAGTGGACCTGTATAAATACTGAAGGCAGAATTACAGTGGGTCTCTCTACGTGTTCCACTGTGCCGACACTGAGGCATGATGTGTGAAAGGAATAATCCTGTGCCCTGTCCCCTGCTGTATACGGGCCTGCTTTGAGCACACCTTCCCCTACCCAGCCTCTGGGTACTTCCTAGAGTCTTCCCTTATTTTTGGCACCACTGAGAAAAAGCAGGCTGCATGTTGCTTAAGTGCAAAAATAAAACAGACCAAGATGCCCAAAAAACACAAAAATAACCCATAAAACTGCACGTACATTTGTGAGCAGTTAGATTTCTTGCCTGTGATTTCATTGTACTTCTGTTTTTCTAGCATGTTGTTTTTGAACCTTCTTATCCCAGGTAATAACATAATTGGGTTTATTCTCACTGTGTACTGAAGTTGTACCATTTGATTCAGTAACTTAAAGTATTCATAATCATTTTCGTATGTTATACAGAAAGTAACATTAGCTTTTCCATGATTTTTCTCATATTTTCTGATGGTGATGTTGGGAAGGAAAAACTTCTCCTCTAGGCTCAGTTCTTGGGGACCTGTGAATTAAACTGACAAAACACAGATGCTTATTCTGTGTATGTGTGTGTGTGTCTGAGAGAAAGAGAGAGTTCACAGAAAAATGGGACGCAAAGAGGCAGCTAGAATTGGAGGCTCATGTACCATCTTGATGGGGGAGGGGGAAGAGGTAGGGAACTTAAGGGGAAACAAATGACTTTTAGGAAAGATAAATGGGCTTTTAGGAGAATGGATGAGAGATATGATGGTTTTGTGACAATGTTTAGGTGAGGGTTCTCCTCTCTTCCCTGGCGGAAGCAACTCCCATGAGGGGATTTACGACAGTTGAGTTCTTTTGGGAGGTTCTGCTTTTAGGCAGACAACAGAGTTCAGAAAAAAAGCCTATTCTCAAATGCTTTCAGCTCAAAATCATTTTCATGCAACAGCGGCCTATTCCAGACCCCCTCGGTGGTGACCTGGGTTGATGACAGCACCCCAGGCGGTAGGAATAGGAGACGGCAACATCAGTGGAGGTTGCTAGGACAACCTTTTTTTGGAGCAGAGGTGATGATGTGGCATTTCGGGGAAAACTTCTGAACAGAAATTACCAGGCCCACCTTTTTGTGTCTTTGTTGCCACTAATTGGCTGTGTGGCCTTGGGCAAGTCACTTGGCTTCTTTAGGTCTCAGTGTTCCTACCGTGAGAACTGAGGGATTGGAGTGGAGGACCCCAAGTTCCCTTCCTGCCTCCTCGCTCCTCGTCAGTTCTTCACCGCACGGGGTCTTAGTGAGCGTTTAGACACATCGGCCTGGAAGCCAGAGGTCTGCGTCACAGGTCTCAGGTCTCTGTTGTCACTGGCCAGCGGTGTGTCTTCCTGGGCCACCACCACCCACCGCCTACCCTTGTTCAGGCCCAGCCAGTCTGGGGGCAGGCAGGGCTCTGGGGCTGCGTCACCAGCTCTGCGGACGCCTCCGGGGACGCCTACCGCGGCCCCGCTGTCAGAGTCTGCCTTCCCCCTGTTCTGGTGTTCCTCTCCGTGCCCGTGGCCTGACGGCCCTTTTTGTTTTTATCTTTAAATAAGGATCAGGGATGGAAGAACTGCAGGTGCCCAGGCGTCCCCGCAGGCTCGCCGCTGGTGCCCGCCGCCGCTCTGCTCCCACGGGGCTCCGGCCAGACTTTGAGGAGTCTGCCAAGATAGCCCTATCTCAAGGCAGGCCTGAACCCTGGGGACGGTTACTCTTCGGCACAGCTTTTCAAGAACGATCATTAAATCCGCTGATAAGGGCTATCTTCCCACATGGCATGTCATCCTTCCAAGGACCTGCTGTTCCCCAGTGAAGAGTCGCAGAGTCAAATTGCAGAAGTTCAGTAACTTGCCTGAGGTTACACGGCCCAGACACCATCACCGTCACGACACAGGAGTCTGCCCAGTTCCAAACCTCATGTGTCTTTCTAGCACATTGTGTTGCCTCTGAAAAAATTACTTGAAAAATTAGAAGTGTTGCCTCATGTAAGATCATAGAGTCTTGAGCTGTGGGATTGCCCAGTCTAAACTCTGAGATGCGCTGTTCCCGTCAGACCGCTGCCCTGAGGCTGCGGCAGGAGCCAGGGGACCCCGAATGCTGAGTGCTGGGTCCTGACAGCCATGCACTTAGTCCTCTGAAAGCACCTTCCGGTTTTGCGCAGTGCGCAATGTTGGAAGGAAGGAGGTCCCCCGGAGCAGCGGTGGGTAGCATCACCCAGTCATTTCTCCTCCTGGCTGGCCTTCGGGCCCCAGGCTGCTGTCATGTATATTTTGGGGGACACCTACCCTCGTTACAAAGTGCATTTTATAAACTCACGATGGTGCTGATTTTCCTAACGTCTTTTATCGTAGCTCATCATTGGACGCCAGACATCACTTTTTAAATTACAGTTTAATTCAGCCTAGAATGAAAGATGGTTTTGGTCGTTTTAATCCAAATAGTTTTAATTGTATTTTCACTTTCTATTACACAAATAACTGTTTTAAATAAGCAAGAAAGCCCCGAGGCAGAGCTGGGGTGGGTGGGTAATGCGTACAGCTAGTTCTTTTTTAGCACCTTCTTGGATATTTGTGCTCACCTAACCTGTTGGCGTTTGAAAGGTTGTCACTGATGACCCCTGGAGGGGAGGCTCGTCCCAGGAGGAGGAAAGGCCGGAGGCACAGAGGATCAGCAGGAGGAGATGGGGCTCCGGGCGGCGGCCGCGACCCCGGCCACTCTCTGACTACGGTCAGCTGGCCAGCCGCAGCCTGTCTATTCCTGAAGACTCCATTGCTGCGGACCCCCAGGAGGAGGACCGAGTGGACGGGGACCCCCAGGCGAGCGTGGCCGCTGGCGGCCCTGCAGACCAGAACACCTCCGTGGGCTGCACCAGAGGAACGCGGAGAAGACGCCCCATTTCTGTGATAGGTGGGGTCAGCTTCTACGGGAACAACCAAACGGAGGAAATAGAGACTCTTCTGACCCAAGTAAGACCTGGTGTGCGCCTCCCACGGCCGGCACTGACCTCCAGCCTCCTGGCCTTTGTTCCCCTGCGAGCTAAACAGGATGCTGCCTTTCCTCCTCCTCTCTCCCTCAGGGATGACGTCATCCACTCACTGCCTCTTCCTCCTGACTTTGTTGAAAACATGCATGAATTGAGACTAACCACCTGACACGGGACACCTCCTACTAATCTTTCTTTCTTTCCTGGACTCTCGGTAATACGCGAAACTCACTTGTGTTTGCTCTTTTTTTCTGAATAACTTGAGATTTTAACCAGGGGAGGGTAGCAGTGCATATCTAGTGAGCTTCCTCAAAGAAGTCATTCTTAAAAAAGAAAGTGTTGTTCATTGTTAAGATGTAAAGAAGAAAATAAAGATGTGTATTTTTTTAGGAGATAAGAAAGTAATTTTTTCTACCATTTTCTTTATCCTCAAGTTGCAACTTTGCAACTGGTTTGACGATAGATTAAACGTTTACCATTGGTCCCTTGGTATATTTTAGTAATTCAGAAAGTATCAGGTATCCAGTGAGCACTTTGAGGATATAAAACATTTAATTAAAGGCCCTGTCTTGGAGAAGTTTATAACTTATTTGGTGAGGCTAATACCCTGGCTGTGGTCAGATGTTCACAGAACAGTATGTGAGTAATGTATATGCCCAATTTCATTTTAAAACCTGCTACCTGATGTCATAAATAACCTGTAAAATTCTCCTAAAAAGGAAATTCTATACAGCATTAGTAGTGGACCGTATGTTTATATTCTCCCTCTAAAGCCCAGCGCAATGGTTTATAGGAGGCACTCAGAAACTCTTGTTTAATTCAGTTGAATTGAATTGAATTCTTAAGGTAAAAACAAACTGAGTCAAAGGATACCATGAAATCTTTGATAACTTTTTTTTGTTTTAAGATGCTCCACTTGCTAGGAAATAATTCTGAACTAAAGCAAATTGTAATCTGTTTTTAACTCAAAACACAGTGTAAAAAAGATCTAAAGTGTTTAGAAATTATTTCACTTCAGAGCATCAAAAAGGAATGTAGTGAAATAATTTTCTGCACTGTAACCTAATTCAAGGAGTTGGGTGGGGAAAATCCCAAGAAAACGTAAGGAAAGCTCGACCTACTGGGTCTCTGCTACATAGTTACAGGGATCGTTACTGTGGAAAACCAGAAGGGCATTGTAGACAGTTCTAAAGAGACCTGGGTGAATATGTGAAAAGCCAACTGTTCTTTTAAATAAGCTCAACTGTCATGTTAGTTTAGTGAAGCAGGAATTGTCTTCAGGTCCACAAACCATTATCAAGGGCCTGCAGGTGCCAGCTCGGTAGCAGGGTCTGCAGGTGGAGTATAACCAGGCTGAGTAACAGGCGAGGACTGCAATCTGTCACCTGGCTGGGATCTTTAGCTCCTGGGCAGGCATCCTCCTAACCCTCTGCCGCTGCCTCTGTGTGAGAACTCTCCCCCTTTCTAAATCTACCTTGCTCCTCTCAGACACCTCACTTTTACTTAGGGTTACCTATTGGTGGCAGCATGTCGCTGTCAAACGAGAGGAAGTTTGATGCCGCGAGGCCAGTGAGCTGATAGCGATTGCTAAAAACCGTAGAATAGCGAGTCGCCACTGAGCCTCGGTGCAGCCTGCAGCTCTTGGCAGGGCTTGGAGAAACCACTTCACATCTGTGAGTGGCTTCGAGGTGAGAGCGTTGTGCATGTGAATCGCTTGCAAGAGCTGCCACTTCCTGGCACCTCTCACAGCTTTCTGCTTCCCTTCCGCAGCCAGCAGCCAGGCCCCCCGTGCCCGCTCACCAGGTGCCGCCCTACAAGGCCGTGTCGGCCCGGTTCCGGCCCTTCACCTTCTCCCAGAGCACCCCCATTGGGCTGGACCGCGTGGGACGCCGGCGGCAGATGAGAGCGTCCAACAGTGAGTCTGAGCCCCTCTCCTTTCAGAAATTGCTGGGGAACCGTCCGTTTGACTGTTTCCGGTTCACCCGAGGTGCCTGGGTGATTCTGGACCTTCGTGCCTCCCTCTGGGCCAGGGTGTTCCCTGGGAGTGAGGACGGCTCATGCCGAGAGGAGGGTGCACTGTCAGCTGTCCGGGGTGGCTGCTCTGTGCACCGTCCAGGTGGGTCTGGGTTTGAGAAGTTTGTTCCTCCCTCGGCGTCTGCATAGCTGAGTTCCAGCAGGTGGCAATCCCCAAAAGAACTGAGTCCCAGGCTCAAAGTGTCAGCGGGGCTGGGTCTTGTGATGGTTGTGTGGGAGGACCTGTTCCAGGCCTCTCTCCCAGCTTCTGGTCGCCTCAGGCGCTGTGTGGCTTGTGGATGCGTCACCCGTGTCTGCCTTCATGTTCCCGTGGCGCTGTCTCCCTGCGTGTCTGTCTCATGGCCAGATTTCCCTTTGTGTAAGGACACCAGTCTACCGCGCCTGGCCCCACCCCAGGGACCTCATTTAACTTGATCGTCTACAGAAATGATGTTTCCAAATAAGGGCACACTCCGGGCACTGGGAGTTAGGGCTTCACCGCCATCGGAGGGGACATAACTCAACCAAAAACATACACCATGTTTGTAACCTTGTGCAACATGTACCCATGTGGTCAAAGATTTTAACAGAATAGGCAGAAATAAAAATAGGCTGTGGGCGTGGTCGGAGTGTAGGGGACTTCTCCAGCTCACCCGCATGCACGATCAGCCTACTCTGTGTTTTCACTAACACTGTTTTTTTTGTTGTTGTTTTTAAAACTTTTTAAAATTTAGGATTCTTCTGTTGAAAAGCAGCAAAAACTAACCGGCTAGCTTAAGGAAAAAGGGAATGTTTGGGAAGGGTGTCAGGTGCTCCCAGAATTGGTGGGGTGGCTGGGAGCCAGGCTAGGAAAGGGATGGCAGTCAGGCTGCTCCTGGGAGCTGAGGACCACAGGCAGGCGTGTAACGGAAGACTGGCTGTACAGGTGAGGCCACCCTGTCCTCTGTCGCTCACCCACGAGTCAAAGTCCCAGGATGGCGGATTCAGCGCTCCGTGTCCACCAGCTGGCGGTGCTGGATCGGGGAGAAGGACTGGGTACCTCCAGGGACCCCCGGCCTTTCACAATGGAAGCCGCTGCCTGGGTTCCCTGTCAGCTGAGGCTGAGTACGGGAGAGGGATGGAGGTCTTGCTCCCAGAGGAGCTCGAGGTGTTGTCAGAAACACGGATAGATTCTGGATGGATCTCACCTTTGTTCACTCATTTTTGCATTCAGTAACTAGCGAGTGCTCACCGTGTACCAGGTGGCAGCAATGAATGGAAAAAGCCCCTTTAATCACTTACATTCTAGCGAGAAGATCATAAATTAACAAGCATTTAACGGGGCAGACAGTGCTATAAAGGAAAATAAAGCCGGGTAGAGGCATGCATTTCCAAAGAGCGTCTCCCTACCGTGACGCACCTATTCCACGGATGATCGAACCTGCCCCCCCTAGTAATACCGCAGGGCCTCGAGGCTGGGACTCCGAGTAACAGCCATTCCTTCCCCAGTTCCCTGGCGAAGTCCCTTCAGTGTTTATGGCCTGAGGTGAATTTAAGCAGCACACTCACCATAATGGGAGGGGCGGCAGGAGGGAAATGAGAAAATTTGGGATACAGCAGGGAATAAAGCATCGTAAAAAGTTTACATTCCAGCATTCGAACAGATTCCATAAGTCTGTACATAGGATTCTCTACGGCACCGGTGGTTACTCTGGGGAAGACGACGGTGGGGAACATGAGCAGGCAGGGGCAGGCGAGGGGGAAGGCCACCTCCCCGAGGGGGTGACGCAGGGGTGGAGAGTGGGGAGGTGCATGGGGGCAGCGAGGCGGAGCCTGGAAGGAGGAGAGGGCCCAGCAGAAGGAGCTTCAGATGCCCAAAGTCAGGCAGGAACACGATGTGTCTGAGGTCCCCGAGGGGGCCAGCGTGCGCCCAGAGCTCAGGGAGCAAGGGACGGAAGAGGATGCTACGCAGAGGTAGTGCATGGCTAGGAAGGGCACTGCAGGTCACGGGGAGGAGCTGGATGGTTCTACACGTGGCGCAAAGCTGTGGCCAGCAGGAGAGTAGTGTGTGCCGATCTCTGCTTTCCAGAGGGAGGGTGGTGTTGGGGATCTTGTTGGGGGAAGGCAGAGGAAGGGAGGCTGATTTGAAGGCTGTCGCATGAGTCCGGTTGAGGAACGACGGTGGCGGTGGCCACAGAAGCCATCCCTGTTTGTTTCGGGTGCTTGTTTTCCCAGCGGTTCCCACTAGAGCCAGCCCCGGTTCCAGTTCGGTGGGGCCAGGGCTGTGAACTCCAGAGGAAGTACATTTCCCTTGGGGGACTAATTTCAGCTTCAGCAGAGGGAAGAAAACCTTTTGCGAGGGTATCGTTAAGGGAGCCTAAGAAGCTACTTCTATGTTTACCCTCGGTCTCTGGGCCCACGTCTTGGGCTGTGGGTGGGCCTCACTGTCTTAGTCACTGGTTTGGAGCCTGCGTCCACCAGGGCCACAGGGCAGGCTCAGGGCGTGTCTCCAAGCTGCCTCTGTAACTCCGTTTTTATTAGGCCATTATCGGGTGTGACACGGTCGGTCACATGCCTCTCACCGTGGAGTGCCGTGGACATCAGTGTTGTGTAAGACACAACAGTGTAGTAGCAGCCTTCAGTAGGATCCCGCAGAGGCCTGACAGTTAAGGAAAACAAATCCGAGTCCAGCATAAGTGGCTCTTCCAGTTAGGACAAATCGTCGCCCCTCTATTATGGAAGGTCGCACTGTAATCAGCTTTCCGCAAGCAGCTATCTGGTTCCTTGAAGGAACCGTGTCATTAGCTTTGTTGAGGGGAAGGCCCTGGCTTCCTGTGGTCTAGCCCAGGCTCAGCGTCCATTTCTGCCACCATGGCCTTTTTCTTTTTTCCTTCTCTTTGTGAACCCACTGAGCAAGCATCGGGGTGACTAGCAAAGAAGACTGACATCTGCACAGAGGGACACAGCGCTCCCACCAGTATCAAACAGCCTCTTGTGCAGTAAGGATTCACACAGAACAGACATCTTCGCACGTTCTGAGTATATTCCCATATATCCGATCCAACCCCCTTCCCCAAACCGGTCCCCAGTCCATTTTGCTCTTTCCACGTCCCCCCAGGGGACTCCTAACCTGGAGTGCACACAGCTAAAGCTCTCCTGAGGCTATCTCTCTTTGCCACTGGGGGGTTCCCTGTCTTGGGGACGCAGCTACCAGGTCAGTTCCTCCTCCCTCTCAAGATCTCCAAATCCATAGCGAAAGGTTGATGAACGGATACAGAAGTAATAGCTAGGAGGAGTGAGTTCTAATGTCCTGCAGTATTTTAGGGTAACTACAGTTAACAATAATTTATTGTTTCTTTTCAAATAGCCAGAAGAGCAGATTTTGAATGTTCTCAACACAAAGAAATGATAAACGTTTGAGGTGATGGGTGTGCTAATTACCCTGATTTGATCATTACACAATGTATACACATTTCAAAATATCACTCTTTACCCCAGAATTATGTACAAGTATTATGTGTGAATTAAAAATGACCCTCCAAATCAAGAAATACCCATAACTAAATTTTTCTCAAAATATAGAAAATTGAACATAAGCAATTTAATCTTTTTTATTTTAAAGAAACGAAGACCTACTCCTTCTAGGTAAAAAGTGAGCTCCCCCTTCTTGGAACCTGGCACTACTGAGCTGTGTGCTCTTTCCTAGCACTTGGTATTTTTCTCTTGCCCTGTTGGTACCTGTCTTATCCCTGACGAGCCCATGCAGTCCGTGGAGGAAGGTCACGTGGAACTGGCTGAGTAATGTTTATTGACTCCGTGGGTGTGGTGTATGAGATAATAGAATCAGGATGATGAATCTCAGTGGCACTGACATGTGCCTTCGTGAAGCTCACAGAGGGAAGGCTGCCAGCCTGTAAAAACTCTGTTGCTTTTCGGTGATGTTTGTGGCTTCCTTTTGCCCGGCTTTAGGAAGGGTACCTATGCTGTTAGGACTTTGTCCCAGAACATTATCTTTGCTGCCTTTTGCTTTCTTCTTTAATGAAGCTTTTCTATTACATTTGAGATGACTCACTGCGTCGCGGCTTACCTGTGCTCCCAGTTTTCCCATACTGTGCATTCCAGCAATATTTCCTCCCTTGCCTAGTTTGTATATTTGGATCAGAAGTCAAATTTGATAGCTTTTCGAAATTCTTAGCTTCATGTCCATTTCCCTTCTCTTCCTACTTATTCTATCCAGAGTTCAGATTACTTTGTTTCTGTGATAAGCCAAGTGACTTATCTCAAGTATCTCCTCAAAGGGAGAAGACCCAGTTTCCTGAGCACGCACTAGAGGGGTTCTCTAGCAAAGCACTAAAGCCAGCCCGTGCACTGAAGTCAGTAGATTTGGGTGTACCACTTTCAAAAAAAAGATATCTATCTGTTACACTTTTCTAAAGCCCTTTGGTTAACCAATAAGTACTGTATTAGAGCATTTAGTAATAATGCCAGGTAATAAAGGAGAGAAAACAGGAAGATTAGATACAGTAACAACTAGACATAAACACTAGAGAAAACGCCCTTCTAAGGTGACACAAACATGGTGGTTGGACTTTCTACAGCTTTAGAACATTTTTCTAGCTGAAATAATTGCTTGATTTGATTTTTAAATTTGTTTACTTTTTTTGTGTGAACATAGTCACTTTTTGCAAGCTGGGAAAGAGAATCAAATTAATGCAGCCCTGCCCTCTGGTGACGTGGGCTGAATCTCTCAGTCCTCACGGGAAAGATGTAATAACATGAGTTGCTAATTAAGCAAGTCATAGAACTAAATTGTAACCCCTATCCACATTTTTCGTTAGGAAACAATCAAAACCCCAGTCCATACCCCAGGCATGGTATAGATAAGGAATGTCTTAATCTACATAGGGTGGCATGAGCCAAATTGTATCGGGACGACCTGTCTGTGGAGCACAGCGGAGCTGGCCAGGGACGCTGAAAGGAAGAACTGTTTTGAAAACCTTCTCTGAGGTCCTAAAAATGCCTTGTTCTGATGTCAATAAGAAAACAAGTACAAAGTTATTGCAGATGCCCTGAAATCGATCGTTGTTTCTACCAGGGTCTGCCGCAAGAACACAAAGCTAGCTTGGGGAATAAGATACTTACATTTTCAAAATAAATTCCTGAGTAATAAGAAATCCAGCGTACTGCGTTTTTCCTTTTGCCACAAGAACAAATTAAGGACTATTTTAAAGAAATAGTTCAGTTCTAAAAAAGGTGGCGGCAACACTTTCTAGAACTACAGAGAAACTTCCTGCTTCCCCATACAGTTGCTGTTGCTGTTCTTCCACTGTACATATCCATGTGGAAAACTCAATTAGGAGCTTTTTGCCAGGACCAGGGATAGATAAACTAGAGCGTGCCCTGGTTAGCTAATTGGATGCTCAGTTACCGTCTTCTGGGATGGACCCATCGGTATGAGTAAGCCGTAGTTTCAATAAACATCTGCAAACTGCCCTGGGGCACTGGCTTCAGGCCAGTGTCTTAAACTTGGCTTAGTCCCTCTGTGACCTCCTGCCACCAAGCTGGGTGCTGGTTCTCACAGGTTAGCCCCGGGAGCTTTGGGGTACCACACGGGTACGGGGGGGTAAACCCTCGCTGAGCCTGTGAGAACCAGAAAGGCCCAAGCAGAAACGAGTGAGCTCTCGAGGCTCTTAGGAGGTTGCTTCTCATAAAGAGATCCCTGAATCTTCCCGCCGCAGTCTGTGGTGGGCTGGGTCCCCGTCCCAGAGCGGGTTGGGGCGAGGGGTATCGGCTCACGTGGCTGTGGTCTCCACCCACCGCCCCCCACAACTACCCCAGAGCCTCACTTGTGCTTTCTTCATCTGGTAAACCTTTACACAGATTTAAGGCTTATTAGTCTAAAGAAAAAAAAAAAAGTACCAAGACATTTCCCAGTGTGCTCAGGGCCCAGAAGCTTCCAAGTCCAATTGGGGATTTTTATTAAGAGGGCGACATTATTTCCGAATCTACAACTCCCGTTTCTTCTGTTTGATTTCATGCTGAAATGTATATAACCCTCAGAAACAGAACTACTAATTTATGTATTGATTTATTTTTCCCTATTTAGGGACTAGTGTTGGTTGCAAAAGCACATGCATTCAACGTTATTATGATGCATTAATAAGCTTACAATTATTGGGAAATGCTATAGGATCTGCCATTAGGGCAAAATCAAGCAGTGTCACCTCAGGAAATGCTCTGAAACCTTTCTGGGGTGGATTTTCAGTGTTCTCTTGGTTGCAAGGATACTTCCTTGGTTTTATTTCACTTAATACATGTATAATATATCATGTCCCCATCAAGACTGAGGCACCGCACTGGGGCTGGGCTGTCAGGAGGAAGCAGAGAGTGTTCTTACTGGGCTGCCAGGAGGGTAGATGGGAAAAGCCACCGCAACTGTATAAAAACAGAGGGTGACTGTCAGGTCTGGGGCGTCCCAGGACTTCCTGGGGGAGATGACATCAAAGTGGAGTTTCGGGGATACAGGGTAGTTGGATTAAGTGTGTTGTTAGGGCGAGGGTGCATTCCAGGGTGAGGGAACAGCGTGTGCACAGGTGGAGGCAGAGAAAAGAGCCCCTGGAGACTCTGAGAGCAGGGCAGCCAGCAGACACCACCTACCTAGACCACCCCGATCAGGCCAAAGCTATCCTCCGTGCTTCTGCGAGGCCAGCCGGCCGTGCCCGCGATACGCCCCGTGCTTACCTTCCTGGGCTGCTCTCTGCTGCTCTCACTAGTTGTGACCTCACCTGGAGTCAAGGGCATGACCCCAAGCCTGTTTGGGCAGTTGTATTTGTCATTGTGATTACGGAACTTATGTAGATATTATGTAAGCAAATGAAATCTGACTATGAGACTGAAAAGAGTTTGGCATCTATGAAAATGAAATAAGAAACATTGGGGAGACTCAATGAAATTGAATTGTTAAAAAACTTTTCTGTCAAATTAGATGAGAATTGACAGCTTGGAAAAATGGAAGAATGGAGGAGTCTGCACTCTGATTGCTTCATCAGTGTCTGTGGTTTTATTGCTAGACTTGAAAGAAGCCAGAACTGGAAATCATAGTTGACTCATTATGGGTGTAGATTGTGCAAGAGAGAATGCAGAATTCCAGTCGGATGATCGTGCACAGAGAGCCCCGTCCCACATCAGGACAAAGATGAATAGTTGCACCTTTATATGTTTTAGGTTAAAATGTCCATGTCAGGAACGTGCGGATCACTTTTTCTGCCGTAGGACTTTTAGGCAGCCCGATTGCTCCAGGTGGGAGGACCTCAGCTGTAGGTTCCTGTGGCTGCAGCAGGATGCAGGTGGGAGTGGAGGGGGAAGGCAGGTCTCCACTGGAGGTCTGGCTGCCTGAAAAGAAGGAGCCTGGGGCAACCAGGAGCCACGAACAGCTTGTAAGTGGAGTGAGGTGGTCAGATTTGCATTTAGACAGATCACTGGTCAGGTTGTGGAGCAGAGACAGACCTAAGGAGTCTGTTGGCTAATCAAGTGGCAGCCGAGCCCCCACCTAGGAAAATGACAGTAGTACTGAAGAAATGAAGAACTTGGAGGTCAAGCTAATTGCCTGGATGTTTGGGACGAGGGAGGAGGAGTCCGCTCTGACACTAATGCCCGGGATAGGGAGCATGGGAGAGGAGCGCATTGGTCAGGGAGCTGGTTCCGATCCAGGCAGGTGGAGTTGGAGCCGCCTCTGGGACAGCTCAGGGAAGATACCACCACCCTGCCGCTGGCTGTAAGTCTCTGGCTCGAGGAGGGAGACCCCCGCTAGAGGTGAGGGTTGGGGAGGCATCAGCAAGATGGATGGCTCTTAAAGCTCTAGAAAGAAGTGTGGTCATGGAGTGGGTGGGCAGTGAACCCTGAGAAGAGGCTCTCAGGCAGTACTCTGAGGATCAGCAGCTTTTGGGGACCAGCAAAGGAAAATAAATTCACAGAGAAGATAGAAAAAAGTAGCGAGACAGGTAAGTGGTGTCCCAGATGTCAGAGGAGGTCAGGGCTTTGAGGAGCAAGTGGTTGACGCTGTCCGATGAGACCAGAGTGTTAACAGTGAAAAATAGCCATTGGATTGAGCGGCAGGGAGTTGCCGGGTGACCTTAAGAAAAACAGCCTGGGTTCAGCAGTTCAGCGCCAGGGCAGAGCCAGAATGCAGTGGGAGGGTGTGGGGGGAGTTAGGTTTCCAGATTGAGGTATTTTATCTATTTTGCTTAATCCGTGTTGACGGATTTCTGATTTTATAGTTGAAAATATCCCATAAAAGCTAAGGACGGGTTGAAAATGATTCGTTAGGCAACCATGTTAAAAAAATTGTCTTATTGTCTTGGCTTTATGTTCCCAGTATCTGAAAGCTCGTTAACATGAAAGTGTCAGTGTTTATTCAGAAGAAATAGTTAAGGTTAAGGAGACATCAGAAAGTTTTATTTTTTGATGTAGAATTTATGTAATACCCCAACATTTAGGAGTGGGGAAAATTTAATCAAAGTAAGTGCTTATATAATTTCAAATTTGATTTTTTTTGATTACATACATTGAATAAGAAATTACTGCAGCATATTTATTTGAAAATTCTTGTAGTGAAGAAATTTATTAAAAGTCTTTTTTTTTTTTTTTTTGCTTGTTTAAAACAAAGAAAGTGGGGGGGGTTCTTTTTTTTTCTTAGTTTTTTTGGTGGTGGTTTTAAAAACCTCTAATTTGTTAGGAATAACAAATTTACGCATTGATAGTTTCATTAAATACATCGCATGTTTCTGTTTTTACTTAAGATAATCAGTAGAATAAAGCAGCAAGAATCCCTGATAGATCTAATGACTCCCCAAAGAAAGGGGACTCATACAGTTATTCTGGCATTGTTCTGGTCTAATTATTGCTGAGAAAGTTAATTTCCTTATTAGCAGCCTTTTGGATCAAAAAGTGAGACTGTAATCCCAGTCTTCTATTGGCTAGCTCTGTGACCTTGGGCAAGTCTCTTAGCCTCAAAGTATTAATGTCTTTGTCTGTGATGGAAGAAATTATTAATAATATCTACCACACAGATGTGCAGAAATGGCCTAGTGCACCGTAAGCATGCAGCAAATACTGCTAATTAGTTGCACAGGGGAGAAAGGCAATGATGAGCAGGGAGCTGTTTATGGCCAGAGTTCCAAGTTTACGCATTTAACTGCACTAACCAGCAGCTTAACCTTAGACACGTGACCTAATCTGACAAGTCAAGCCCTAGAGCACTAGGAGTCTGTATGGAACAATATTCTGTTTCATTATTATGCAAACGTAGGTTAAGCAAATTTAATATATATATATATATATATTCAGGTTATTAGGGGCAAAAAAACTTAGCTGACTCTTTTCCATTGATTTTCTGGACTCAAAATTTATTCATTATCTAATGCTTTTTCAAAGTATTACCCAGAGACTCCACTAAATTTTTTTCTGAAAAGGAAAGAAAAAAAAGAAAAGGAATAGCAGGTGTTGAGGTGTGTGATGCCTTTGGAATGATTTTAAGCACACCATAAAACCTTTTTGTTTGATCTCTTGTGTTTTGGATTATCTCTTTCTGCTTGTGCATTTGCTTCACATCACTTTTCACAAGTTTTCTTTTAATAAAGAATCAGGGAGAAAATCAGATCTTACTTGCTTAGCACCTGCTGAGAGCTCTTGGGGAAGCTGGTTGCAGAGTTGGCCACCAAGAAGTCTGATTGTGAGGTGTGAGTGCCACGCGTCTTGCCTGCCTCCCTTCCCCTTTCTCACCCCACTTTATACTCATGCCAAGGAGTATCGGGTGTTGATTGTACAGATGCCCTTCATTCCCCAAGGAGGGTTGGTTTCAGGACCCCTGAGGGTGCCACAATCCGGGAATGCTCACATCCTTGCTATAACATGGTGTGGTATTTGCATATAACCTACACACATCCTCCCCTGCACTTTAAATCACCTCTAGATTACTTATAATGCGTAATACGATGTAAATGCTATGTAAATGGTTGTTGTACTATATTGTTTAGGGAATAATGACAAAAAAGTCCTGTCCACATTCAGTACAGATGCAATTTTTTTTTAATGATTTCAATCTGCAGTTTACTGAATTCACACATGCGTAACCCATAGATATGGAGGGCTGTCTGTGTTAATTTATAAAACAAGATGAATCATGTTGTTCACTTATCAGTAGGCAAGTACTTGTAATAAAAGTGTTTTCCTGACTGCTAAGACTGTACACAGTAAAATCCCTGCCTTCTGACCATGCTTTGAGACAACATGGATTTCACAGAGGCGGAGGAATTTAGAAATTATAAAAGGCTTCCATATGCAGGAACAGGGATTACAAAAATGGGCTTAAGTGCCTGAAACCATATTGCCTGCAAGTCTCAAGATTATATTAGCTCCAACAACAATTATCTTAGCTGATATGCCATGCCTTATCATTGCCTATCATCAAGGCTTTTAAAAAGGAACATGGTGTTCTATTTATTCCTTGCCTTAGAAAAACATAAAATCTTTAACATTTTTCTAACAAACTCATGACATTGTATCTCCTAGCAATTAAAACATTCTCAGTTCTAAATCTTATATTTGTTTAGATTTTTCTAAAGTACTAAAATTAAAAAGTAATAGTTCTTCAAAATATCATGTGTCTAATTACTAAGTTTCAGAAATTGGATTTTGAAAGGAGAAGAAAGAATACCAAAAGTCAGAGGAAGAACAGCAAAAGATCTGAACATCTAGCAAACCATCACCAAGTACCAATACTCTGCACAGGCTACTGTGGCCTGATCTTATAGACCAAGGAGCCCAAGGCTTAGAAAGATTCTGTAACTTTTCCTCCCTCAACTAAGCAAGATTTAAGCAGGAGATAATGGGGCTGGCATTCAAACCAGATCAAATAGACTTGCAAGTACAGATTGCTTCCTGTTCCTCTCACTGTCTCTCATGTGTCTCCTCCATCACCAAACACAAAATCATCTCATTTACTTGCACAAAGGTTTATCTGTTTGGGGGGAGGGGTTGTTAAGACCATGCCCTAATAATTGCCTTTTACTAAGACAAAGAAAAAAGTGAAATTCGTTCAATACCTATTGTATTCTTGTTTTGTTTGAAACATGTTCAGTTCTAAGGATCCAAAAACAAGTAGATACAGAAAAGAGGTGAAATCTTTACTAGGCCTTGAAGGATGAAAAACCCATAGGTGCTTTCAGAGAACAGGAAAGCAATGGCATTCAAACAAAGGCGGCACCTTTTCTTTTAAGCGGCAATTTTATATTTGTTTCTGCATTGATCAAGGTTCTAGGCAGTGCCCAGGTACAGATTGTCTTGTTTGGAGCAATTTTTGGAGAGGGTGGGGTGTGGAGTTAGGGGGTCAAGGATGAGAGGGTTTATTTAAGCCTCCAAGAGCAGATGTTCCACAGTTTTGTGTGTTCAGGTCCACGTTGCTCCAAGTTGAAAAACAATCGCTTTGAAGGCACAGAGCGGCACTTTTTCCTTTTTACTGTGTTCAAGCGCTCACCCGGCAGTTCTCACATGGTGTGTTCTTGCATCTCGGGCTCCATTTCCTGTGTGCTGGGTGTGATTGTGTCCTCTGTTTCAGTGTGACTATTGTGTGGCAGCTGAGTGATGTTTCTGTCACACCTGCACTGCGCCTGCCTCTGCCGTGCAGAAGCTGCCAGCGTGCTGAGACAGGGGCCACCGCCGTGCCTCAGCACATGCTGTGTGTTACGTTCCATGTCTTTCAGATTTCCCTGGAAAACAGCATAACTGTGACCTGTAGATTAATAATAATGTTTGTCTTTAATCCATTCAGAATTCAGGGATCCCTCTGGGCACTCAATGATTTATGCTAATGTACATTGGCATAAATGTCCAATGTCATTATTCATTGGTCTGAGTAACTGACAGCAAATGTAGCAGATTATTTCCTGTTAAGGAATCGCCCATCCCAGCTTTAGAAACTGCAGCCCCACATCAGCTGGGAGGTGGCAAGTATTGTATGTAGGTCCTGGTTATGTCACTCTTGGTTCTGAGCAGTCATTGCCCATGTGGGCACTTGGCCCATGGCCCAGTTCAGCCAGTGGCAGCCAGAGTTAGGGGTCCTTGGCTGGTGTGGTGCCCATCCTTGACCCATTTTCTAAAATTGGCAGTAGTGCTTTGCCAAAGAAGAATATGACTCTAGCCCCTGGGGCCTTCCCCTGTCTAGCACCTGTCCTGCAGTTCTCAGTATTGGGGCTATATCTAAACCTAGTGGGGATATAAGGTTCCTAGGATATTCCCGGGTTCTGGATATCTCTATACCCTGTAGGGAGGTTGCTGGTTTGAGGAAACAGCAGAGAAGCAGGTACTCTTTCTGCACATGATCAGAAAACAGTCATATGAGAAAATACATGCCATATTGTACTTACCATAAAAGGATATCAGAAAATTAGAGCTGAAAGGAACCTTAATAAGCACCTAGCCAATCTCAAGAAATAGTCCAGGAGGAGTAAGTGGTGACCACTGCTTTGAGTTGGAGGTATTGCTACTAACTTACCTCTCCTATAGTTTTATGACATTTATTTCATATATATGGGGTTTGAGGGCTGCTTTGCCAAAAATAACTTAAATTCCTATATCTATAGAATAAAAATGATCATAACATCCTATGTGTTTTCAGCATTTATTTTCTTCTCTCTGGTTTCTGAGTGTTTGATGTTAATCTATAATTTGGATATCTCCACTCTTGTGGGACTGATCCCTTTGCATAATCCGTTCAGTGTTGCCAGTAGTGTTTGCAGCTTCCCAGTCCTGTGACGCAGTGGTATCTTATCTAAACAGAATAGATTAATTTGGGGGCGTTAGAGGGAGCAGGATTTTAAGACTTCTTTCAACTAACTATGCATAAGGTTTCTGTTGTAGCTTTCTTATTGATCTGGTAAATGTGGGCTCTCATCACTAAAAACTTTTTAAAAAGCTAAAAGTCAGATCTCTTTGTTCTATCATACTCCTTTCTACATTAGTAATAGCATCTTCCAAAAATATCTTGAAAGGGTTGTTGGGTCACATCCTTTGAGAAGACACCCCGTTTCAATGCAGTTTTTGTTTATTTACCTTTTTTTCCTTCTTTTTATCTTCATTTTGTTTTGAGTGCACAGTAAAGTAAGTTTACTTAGTGAGTGCCTCTGGTTTCACATCCTGCGATCTCAAGGCTCTTAGTCTAGGGCCCTGACCCCGTCTAAGTCCTTGGGAAACAGAAACTCTCCTTCTTGTCAGACACCAGTGAAAAGTGAAAGTGAGCAAAGAGACCTGTAAGCCCGTTCTAAGGAAATGTGTCAGTGAGGGCGTTTGCTTTTTGAAAACCAGTAATTTTAACAACAACAACAAAAAAATTAGAAAATAAAAACTCTCTGAATTTTATTTGAGTTCTGGAATTTAGGCATTGTTAGAATGGAAACCTTTTAGAATTAATTCCCACTTTTCACTGCTTTGTATCTCAGTATTCCACATTTTACCTCTTGGTTCTTATTAAAACCAGGCCTGCTCACTCATTCCTGGTGGAACTAAACTCCATTAGTTTGTGAATCGATGAAGAAAGCACACTGGCATTCAAGGTTTTGCCTCGCAGCAGTGCGTCTCAAAAGATGTGGCACAGTTTCCTGAGTTGCTAAAACAACCCTTCCCAAACCTGAATGTGCATTTGGATGACCTGGGATCTTGTTCAAATGCAGATTCTGATTCCACAGATCAGGGATGGGGCCTGGGAGCCTCATTTCTAACCAGCTGCAAATCATGCCAGTGTTGCTGGTCCATGGATCCTACTTTGGGGAGCAGGGCCAAAGAATACTTTCTTTGGCATAGTAATATGTGTTATTGTAAAAAGGGAGTTTTGTGCCCAAATGAGATTGGGAAACACTATTTTAAACATGATTACACAGTTATCTATTTGGACTTCTTAGAGCCTGTGATTACTAGTGAACCCTGTGGGTATCCAAGAAGTAGATACAGTATACAGTGGTTTTCAAACTTTTTTCATGAAGCACATTATGCAACTAGTATTCTATGAGATTTTCTTAGGAAACTTTACATGATAGGGTAGTCTGCTGTGAAAAAGTTTCAAGGAGTCTTTTGAGTCTTATAATTCAATAAAGCACCACCTTTATTGATATTAAGTAATAGATGCATCCCTATTGAATGACCTATCTATTAGACATCTTAAATATTTGTCTCTTTTAAATCATCTTTTAAAAATACTTGGAAAGATTTGAAGCTGATCCAGTTGTGTGAGTATGTGTGTGTTTCACCTTTATTGTGAGTTATTGAAGCTATGAGTTCCCCAGAAAATTTCCCCCAGCTGGACGTAAGGGTGGGATGCAGCAAATCAATAGCAACAGCCACACATAATTGGAGGTAAGAAAAGCCTACAGTATGGCATGTGGTCAGCACGGTGTTGTAACTAATTATGCAGCTTTGCTTTCAAACTAATTATGTAGTTTGTGCTCTGATTTCTGTGCAAACTAGCATGTTATTAAGGGGCCTCAGGGTTTTCGGAGCAACAGTAGCAGCACGGCAGTTAACGATTATTAACCCCTCATGAGGCGCCTGTGCTGTTTGAAACCCTTTGTGATACGTTTTTGAATAACTTTGGGGATTTTTGGTGGCCCGGTCGTCCCCACTCTGCAGATGAGGAAACTGAGCTGCCTGCAGACTTGGAAACTTGCCCTAACTTAGTTATGGGAGAGCAGATTTGGAACACAGGCAGTCTGATTCCAAAGCCCATCGCTGTAAAGCATGCATTTTGCTAATTGGCACTGTCCCTTGTTTTACCCACATTTATTTAGAGGTGACTGTGAGGTCATTAGTTCTTCTTGTTCATAAAGTTAAAAAGGCAGCATCTTCCTGTTATGAGGAAATTGAAGGAAGCACATTACTTGCTAATTGCTGTTTCACAATATGAAAGAAAGACTTGCTCATTGCAGTTAATTTGGGAAATGCAGAAAAGTTTAGAGGAAATAAAAATAACCGATAATATATTATCTATAGAGAACTTCTTTTAAGAAAAACAATTTTCTTCATTATAGAGGATATATACTTTACATTACAAAAGATAGACATATTCCTTTCACATAGTAGAATGAGTAAACACATATTTACCTTTTAAACAAAATCCTTCTTTTAAAGTGATTTTATAAATGTACAGCTAACTTAGTATCATAACTCAGATTTTTGTCATACCGTAATGTGAAATCCTAACTCCATTTTTGAACTTAGCCACCCCTGTGCTTTTCTCCTGTGAAATAAATACCTTTTGAAAAGCTCTCTGAAAGTCTAACTCAGGTCTGGGGATTGCAGTTAAAAGCAGCAAACACGTTTCCACGCCTCCCTGGAAGGCTCTCGGCTGCACCCGATAGGCTTGTGAGTATGTTTGGGTTTGGAGTGTGCAGGTGTAGGTTTTGCCTTGGTTTCGAATTTCCTCCCCGACAGTCCCCACAATGTGGCCAGAGTCACTCGCCCGCAGTCACAGCGAGCCAGGAGCCAGCTGTCAGCTTCTGGGCAGGCTCTGGCGGGGAATGCACACAGCGTCAAAGCAGTGAATAAGCGATTTCTGCAGTTTCCGGAGCTGCAAGCCTGTGCGATCTCACTGAGGCTCTGAGGACCAGCTCCTCGGTCACACCCCAGCCCTGCTCTGAATGTGGCTGTTTTCCAAACAGAAGGATGGTGGCTAGAGGGGAAATAGCAAGATTTTGGAGTCTGGAAAGCCTTCACATGGGTACGTGTACAGAGAACGGATTATTCTCTCCTGCAACGTTGCTGATTCGACTCTTTTCCTTTCAGAGTCC
>VBSM01003176.1:78982984-79045667 GCA_008086735.1 Cheirogaleus medius | reverse complement strand
TTTTTTTTTTTTTTTTAAATGATATAGAGCCATATACAAGCCAACTTCAGAGCAAGCTTTGACTTTAGATTTAAAGAAGGGAAAATTGCTTACGGGGAGTTTCCTTGATTAAAATAAAAAACTGATTAAGCCATTTGTAGAAAAAGACGCCCACTTTCAGGGGTTTAGTATAACTTAAGCTCAGCCATGATGCCACTTACTCCTATCAGCTGGGAACAGCAAAAGTCAACACGGCCTTAAGTTAAATGCCGATGTAAAGCTATACGTTGGGAGAATTATTTTTAAAAGGCCCTTAGGTGTTGTCAAAAGGTTATCACTGAGGGTTAACATGTACATTTTTTGGACTCTTTTTTTTATCTTATTGTTTTTTATCATATTGTTGTCTATATGTTTTAAAGTTTCAAAATTACTGTTTATGGAGAATGGCTCGAAAGTCTAGGTAGGATATACTAGAGACTTTTCTAGCAGTAACAGTTTACATTCTAAGGTCTGAAAGATGAATGTTTCATGCTTTAATTCAGTCAGCCAACACTGACTAGTTGGCACATTTCTTGTCCTTGAGAACGCCATCGCTGGGGTAGGACTGGCGTATGGAGGGACAGGCCCATAAGCAGCTAACTTAAATATAACAGCTGTAATGGAAATGCGACAACTATTTTAAAATTGGTAAACCTAGAGTGTTTCTAGACCATTAAAGATAAAGAGCATTATTGCACTGGGGGGTGGGGGGGGGTCAGGGAATAATCGGGAAGGAGCTGAAAAATCATGGACTCCCCCGACCAAGAAGTGACAGTGAAACTTTCGAAGGAAGAGTCAGAATTTGATCAGCAGTTTTGGGTGGGAAAGCTGCTCCAGGTGGAGAGGTCAGCGTGGATAAAAGGCTTTTGTCCTTTTTGTTGGAACAGGGAGCGTTCACTCGTATGAAAAGGCTGACTCAGGGGTTTTCAACCAATGCAATCAGCATCTGTTGCCCTGCAACCTGTGGCTCGCTGCGTGGCCAGGCAACAAAAGGCACGCATCGGGGAGCAATCCATGCATGTGGCCGAGTTAAGGAAGCTTAACCTGAGGGTGCAGTGGTTAGCCAGGTGTCAGAATTACTTGGTGAGCTTTTGAAAATGGATTCTCAGCAAATATCCCACCACCCATCCACCCACCCACCCACCTGGTTCAGTGGCCCAGGGTGGGGCAGGATCTTTATTTTTCTAAACATTCTCCATGTGACTGGGTGCCGTGGGCCCTGGGTGTTTGGGAGCCACTGCAGAGGGGTGGGCCAGGTGCCCTGGAAGTCGTGCAGAATGTTTTGACGTTGTGTAACCTGGCTTGTCCTCTCTGTGTGCATCTCCCTGGCTTGAGAGTCACCCTGGGGGACCAGGATTCTGCCCCACAGTTGAGCCCACAGAGCAGCAGCCTGCAAAAACTGCCTACGGCCGTGAGCTCAAGCTGCCGTGAACATGAGCTGCCGGCCTGGGCCTGCCTGCCACTTCCGTTTTTTGACACGAGAAGTCAGAATGGCTTATCTCCACCCTGAGGAAGTCTGCGCGGCCGGCAGGAGGGGCTCTGCAACACATGTTTTTAGCAGATTACTCTAAGTGCGGGAATTTCCCTGAAGTCTGATGAGGGGAAGTCCCCAGCAGGGAGGGCCGCAGCTGGGGACGGAGCAGCCCGTTAGCAGTCAGTGCTGGTGACGCCGGGCCTGTGATGGAAACAGCAAACGTCTGCATGGCCTTCTTGTCCCTACACCTGATTGCTGGTTCGCATCTCCCTTTTGTCTAACAAAACACTTCCACCTTCGCCCTGTCGTCACACCCTCGCCGGGGGCCCCCAGCACACCGAAGGCTTCCCCATGAGAAAGATGAGAAAGTGAAGGTGCAGAGAGGCGTGGCTGTCCCTTAGAGGGTCGCTAGGACTCCAACTGAGGCCTTGGGACTCCCGGTCCAGGGCTTTTGAGAGCTAGTCACTCTGATCAAAAGCCCTGAAGTGTGCAAAAGTAAGCCCCACGGGAAAGAGTCCTGCTGTTTGTCCTACGAAAAACCCCCTCCAGGCCAGCGGCTGGGGGCCTGTGTTCTGCGTGTGCTGATAGGAAGGTGTGATGAAACAAAGTTCCCTGCTGTGGATGGTGTGTGATATTTCCTGTCATAAAAATTCACCTTTAGAATCGGTTGTCAGGGGTGGTCCTGTCACAGATGTAAAATCTAAGTTCAGACAGAAGAATGTTACTATCCTGAGAGTATAGAAGCTGTTTATTGCTGGCCTTTTTTTTTTTGTATGTCTTCTCTGAGTGTATTTGTGCCAGTCCCCCCGACCAGTGTGGCATGTCTTCTGTGGCTGCCACGCTGCTCTCTGAGGTTTTCCTAAAGCAGTTCCAGCCAGGACTGGGCAGTTGTCCCCAGCCGGCGGCTGCAGCCTGGGGCTGTGGATTCATCCAGGAAGAAAACAGAAGCGGGGAGAGCAGAGGACATTCGTGTGCGGGCAGGGCTAGCGAGGCTGGGTGCTGGGTGCTGCCGCGGGCAGGGCTAGCGAGGCTGGGTGCTGGGTGCTGCCGCAGGAAGACAGGCCCTGGCACCGCGCCCAGGAGACCAGGAGGACAGCAATTAAAGGAGTGATGATTAACCAGGAGCATCATAAATTCGTTTTATTACGTATCTGGAATGGAGAGTACACCGTGGAAAGATGTGTGCTCAGAGTTGCCCCCAGCCAGAGGGGCGCGCGGGCCAGAGTGCGCAGCGCTGCCTGATGCTGAAGGATGTGCTTCCTCGGCCTGGCGGGAGCTTTGGGAAGAGTTGTGGGAAGAAAGCTCACGAGCCCTCTGCTCGCATATGGGTTATCTAGGAGTCGGGGTTTTAAAACTGATTTCAATTTGGAGCAGTCTTTGCTCCATGTTTGCAAGATTATTTCCCAAAACAGCTTGTCCACACCTACATTTTCGGCAAAAGAAACGGTACAGTTGGTGAGGATGGAACCCTTGTACACTGTTGTGGGAAGGTGAAGTGATGCAACTGTTATAGAAAACAGTACGGAGGACCCCCCAAAAAATTAAAAATGGAGCTAGCAACCAGCAGCCCCACTTCTGGGTATATATCCAAAAGAATTGAAAGCAGGGTCTTGAAAAGATAATAATGGCATCATTCACAATAGCCAGGAGGTGAAAGCAACCCCAATGTTCATCCATGAATGAACAGATAAACAGAAAGTGGTGTTTATACACAATGGAATATTATACAGCCTTTAAAAAGAAGGAAATTCTGACTCCTGGTACATACGGGTGGACCTCAGAGACATTATGCAAAGTGAAATAAGCCAGTCACGAAAGCACAAGTACCGTATGATTCCCTTCATATAAAGTAACTAAAGTAGTCCAAACCATAGAAACAGAAAGTAGAAAGGTGGTTGCCCAGGAATCGGGGGAGGGAAGAAGGGGAAATGAGTGTTTAATGGATGCAGCGTTTCAGTTTTGCAAGATGAAGAAGTTCTGTCTGTTGTGCAACAGCGTGAACATACTTAACACTACTGAGCTGTATACTGGAAAATGGCTAAGATGGCAAAATTGGCTTTTATCACAGAGGAAGGAAGAAAGGAAAAAGAAAACAGAATAAAATTTACATTCTTATTATTATAATATATTCATTTCCCCTGATATCGCGGAAGTACACTTTGAGAATTTTAAAAGCTCTACACCATGGAAAATTCCCCTAGAGAAGAAGCCATCATCATTAGCTGTAACACGTAGTTGAGGATTCTGCAGCTGATGGACGTGAGTGCGGCGGCCGCGGCGCAGGCCCGGGGTCTGGCCATGGTGCAGAGGCTGTCCAGCTCAGGGGCTTTGGGCTTCGACACTCTGGGCATACGGAAGGTTTCTCATCTGAACTGGCAATTGCTGTTTCCCCGTGATCGATTTGTAGTTTCATTGAAAAACACTTACTGGAAGTGTTTGGCACGTGTCAGGTTATTTAAGCACAAGGGAGTCGGGGTACCGGGTGCTTAGAACCAGCAGCTTGCAGAGTGCTCAGTGAATACTCGTCCACGGTGGTGCAGCAGTCGCTGTTCAAAGCTTTCTCGTGATCCACCGCGGCCAGAGCCATTTTCTGAGTGTTTGTGACAGCAACTCAGAGACCATCCGTGTTCCAAGTCCACGCCTCTTTCCAGAGGGTTTTATTCTGGCACCTCCTATAAAGGTTTCACACTTTGCAGTGGATTCCCCTTTTCATTAGACTCCTGTAAACTGTGGATTTGTGCATGATTATTACTGGCTTTCTTTTTCTGTACTGATTTTCATAGTAACAGCTGGATAAGACGGTAGAGAATTGTCCCTGGGAAAGCACTGTTCAGTGGCTGTATGAGGAGAAGATGTCATTGTCAGCACTTTGCTCTGTGAGCAGGGCCCAGATACCTTTATTTCACTGAGAGCTTCACTTTTTCTTGGCTCAACCGTGGCTTAAACATGTTAAAGAAAAATGCCGTTGGTGCCGGGCAGTGCCAGATCGGTGCTTGCTGCATCTGAAGACTCCTGCTGCTTTGGGCCCCTGACAAACCAAGCGTTTGTGTATACTCCCCTCGCCCAGGAGCGTTAGAGCATTTCAGCCGTTTAGCAGTGCAGTCGTTGGGCCTCGTGGTCTGGACGCTGCTCCGGGCTTAGGGGAGGCTTTCGGCCTCAGTGCTGTTTGCTTTGTAGTCTGAGACACACTCATGCATGGAAAAATTGTTTTCTTCCTCAAGACTTCCTCCCCTCACCCCCAAACACACACACACACCAGGACAGTGCACTAGACGAGGTAACCTCATGCTCTCCGCCTGCAAGGGCTCTGCCCGCAGCCTAGGAAGCGGAAGCTGCACTTAAAAAGAAACAATCGCCATGCGTTGTACAGGCCGAGTACACTCCCCAGACAGCACCAGGCCTCCCACCACACCCCGGCAGGGCGCACCGGGACACGCACACACAAGCACACACACGCAGCGGCTCGGGCTCCCTGCAGCCCACCCGCCCGCACCCCCACAGTGCTCTCCCCTCTCCTGCGGGCCAGGTCCTGCCCTGCCCCTGCCAAGGCTGCCCCCTCTCCCTGGGGAGGCCAGTAAGAAAGCCAGGGGCCCAGGAGGCAGCGCCAGGACTGCGGAGAGCTTTCGTCCACTTCTTGGCTTTGTGCTCAGGTCCAGGAACCTGTCCCTCCCTGCAGCCCCCGTCTCTAGGCAGCTCACTCTCACTTTACCTCCTAGACTCAGGCCCTGCCCTTTCCTGGATGAGGCTGGGGACGGGCATGGGGGGAGGGGGGTGTCAACGTGGGGAGGGCGCGGCGGGCACCGTGCGGTCAGAGCCCAGAAACCCAACTCTGTCCGCGCCGAGCGCTCTCCCTCGCCTTCATCACCGTCAGCCCACCTGAGGCTCCCTGGCTGTCCCGATGCCCGGTGCACAGCTGGGCGCCACACAGCCGGGGCACAGATGTGCAGACCCAGGGCTGTGACTCAGCATGGCAGGTGCTGTCATAGAAGTGAGTGTGGAGGGAGGGCAGAGGGTGCACCTGGCTCCCCCTGGGCTCACAGGAGGGCTCCGGAGAGGAGATGACTGCAGCTGTTTCGTGGGGGTTTCGCTGCAGAGGGCACACTGCAGGCAGCAGGGCAGTGGTTGGAAAGTATGGTCCAATGAGCACACCTGGCTCCGCGGGTGCGGCTGAGAGGTGCTGCGTCCAGAGCTCGGGCACCTGGACGGGGGCAGCTGGGCGGGAGGCGGACGCAGCGCAGTCTGAGAGGAGGGGCTGGTGCCAGGCCGGGAGGGGGCCAGTGGCTACGCGCCCACACCTTTCCGCCCTCCCTCCGCCTGCTTCACGTGCTCTGGGCCGCTCTCTGGTTCATTGCCTCGAACTCCTCGTGGTCACGGGAAGTGCTGAGAATGCAGTGCATGGAATAGCACCCTGTGGCTTATCTCATGGCACTGATAACCCCCCATCATTGCGAATCTTTTTCGACAGTTTTCATTTCTCTAGTGTAAGAATTCCAGGTGCTGTTTACAAAATCTGATGTGGCTGAGTGACAAGGGGACGGAGGGAGGTGTGAGGGCAGCCTGGGGCTGGCGTGGAAAATGCACGTCGGGGTGATCAGAATATAAAATAACTCCCCCCAAAAAGCGTTCTTCAATTTAGAAAGTGGACCCAGCCTCCCAGGGTGAAGTCCCTAGAAAAGTGGATTTGCAAGTGGATTTGAGGAAAGCAAGGACAGTGTCGTGCCTTCCTGGGCCATTGCCATCCTTCCTGCCATGCCGGCCCCTCCCGCCGGCTTCCCTTTTCTGTTCATTCTCCCAGGGACTTGGGATTTTGTGAAACATCATGGACTGGGTTCCTTTGTTGCTCCAAGCGTGGATTTCAGTTCACGATTTCTCCCCAGCCGTCCACTGTGGCTCCAGGCTCGGCCCACCAGCCCTGCCTCCACACCGTGGCAGCCCTTCCTTGGTCCAGCCCTCGTGGCACCTGACACCGTCACCACAGTCCCTCTGTCTTACTGAGGCCCAGCTGTGGGTAAAGGAGACTGGGGCCTAATTCTGCAAAGAGAAAGGACGTGAAACTTAGAGAGATGTAGTTGCCTGGTTTGGGGCCTGTGCCTGCAGAGGGACGGGGCCGGGATTCAGACCCAGGCCTCCACGACCCTGCAACCTCTCCTTTTCCTGTGCTGCGTCAGGGGACTCTACTCAGAACCCTGGCAGAACAGGCCAATGGTGAGCTCTCACCGGTAGGCTCTCCACAGCATGTCCCGCCTAGTCTGTCCAGCTCATCTCTCACTAGATGCACCTGAGTCCCTGTCACGTGTGGTTCAAAGTAAGTCACCTTCAGTTCTCAGTCAAGGGACACCTCAATCTCTGAACAGCCAGCTACCTCTTCCATGAAGCCGCTCCCTGTCCTCTTCACCAGGCATGGTCCCTTTACCTTTAAAACCCTCCTGCCATTTGGTGTGGACCTCCCTTACTGGATTACCATTTTCTGGCTTGAGTCATCAGCATTTGGGTTTTATTACTTCTGTCCCCCCCCCCACCCCCCAGTGTCCACTCTAGCCTGGCCAGAGTACTCCTGGCCCCTTAAGGACAGGGCAGTCTGTTGTAGCTTTGTGTCCCCCAGTCCCTGACAGTCATTCCCCTGGAGAAATAGTGATGGAGACGTCCCCGAGCTTGTGCAGGAAGGCTAAGGCCATTGTCTTAAAGGAGAAACAGATCTCTGCTCTGTGACAAACTATGCCTTTAGTGAGAGTTGCTCATTGGCTGGTACAAGAAGGAAAATTTGACTATCTAAATGGTGGTCAGTCTAAAACACTGTGCCCATCCTTAAAAGATCTTTCTTTCTTTTTTTGGCAAAGGTGCTATATAATTCCGAATTTTGATACTGAGAGTTCCAAGCCTTTCATCTATGGACAAATAGTAACGACAACTGCATGTTTTCATTTAGGACTTTTTGATTTTACTAATACTCTTGGTCTTGCAGGTAAAAAATGGAAACAGAATTTTTAATTGCAGTTTTCACTGTCTTTACCCCTCAGGCTTAGCAACACATTGCTTGGAAGCATTGTTATCTGTATTTATGTGTTTTATATCCACTTTGGAGAACAGATTTCCGGTTAAATCAGAAGTAATTTACTCGGTGTCTTAACTCCCGCAATAACATTGTATGGGCAGTACATCCCACCTCTCACTGATGTGACACTTAACTCCAGCTCTCGGCATGAGCTGCTACCTTTGGATTAATAGATCCGTACAAATTTTCTAACAACTTCTTATTCTGAGTAAGATAAAAATGCTTACTTTCCCTGGGAAATATGTCAGCAAAGGTCATTTATTTTGTTATATGGAAAATTTTTGTTAGCTGTGTCTTTGAAACCATGACTATTTTGTTTTGTTTACTTAGTTTCTGCAGATGGAGGTACTGAGTCCTCTGCCTTAGTGGACGACAACGGCAGCGAGGAGGACTTCAGCTATGAAGACCTCTGCCAGGCCAACCCGCGGTACCTGCAGCCGGGCGGGGAACAGCTGGCCATTAACGAGGTACTGGGATTGCACAGGACGGTGGTGGACATTGGATACCTGATTTTCAGGGTCCACGACCACTTCAGACTTTGCTCTCTGACAATTTTTTTAATAATGTATTCTAAAACCTAGAACTCTGATTAGAACAACACTGTGGTTTTCTGGCCATTCATTGTCCAGGAAAATTTAAGTGCTTAAGCTTTCAGGATAAGTGAGGCTCGTCCCTTTCGGTAGTAAGAGCTGCAATCCTCAGCATTTGGGTAGTGCTTTCCAGTTTATGAAACGCTCTCCCTTTCATTATCTCACATAATTCTCACAACTTGATCTAAGAGGTAAACGTTGTACTTGTTATCCACGTTTTAATAAACACTCAAATGAAGAGGTTAAATTACTTGCTAGCAAATGGCAGAGCTGGTATTAGCCACGTATTTCTCACTCCAAATCCGGTGTTCTTTCTACCACGTGATAACTTCAGCCCTTTTTACAGAAATCTTTCTAGAAGACACCTTCAGCTTTTGGCATTCTTGAGCAGAGTGTGTGGCGCGTAACTTCTCCGTAAGTTAGCGTATTCCCTGAGGTCACCAACGCTCACTGTAGGTAGGATGTGTTACAGTAGGTTCGTGGGAGCTAAGGACGTGTCCAGAAACACCTGGCCTGCAGCCAGTGAACGGACGAGCCGTGCCAACTGCCACATGTCCCTAGATCATGCTGCGATCTCCTTAACTGCTGTGCACTATAACGCTAGATAGAAAGCCGACTTGAACTGTGAATAGTATATGGATGATACATACTGGGTGACGATGTGAGGGGCTTCCCGTAACACCTGCATGACTTTAGAAGGCTTGGCTCTCTAACACCTAGTTTGGCTGCTCAGAAACCGTTTTTGGAGTGAATATTCCAGATAGTCAAGTTTATTAGATAACTGAACCACAGCTTGAGCTGTGTATACATTTTTTAAAAGTGGATTTGGGGTTTCCTTTAAGAGCAGGTAAGAGATGCCCGCCTGATTTTGTTTTCCCCAGCACGTTCCCTCAGTTCATTTTGTGTGACCCGTCCAACAGTCCACCGGTGTATCCCAGTGAGACCTAGAGGATGTCAGTGCCACCTTCACACGGTGGCTCCCTCGCTATCCTGCCCACCTGCGTCTGCGCTAAGCACACCCCCGTCTCCGTTTCAGCTGATCGGCGACGGCAGCGTGGTCTGCGCGGAAGCCCTGTGGGACCATGTGACCATGGACGACCAGGAACTGGGCTTCAAGGCCGGTGATGTCATCCAGGTTCTGGAAGCCTCCAACAAGGACTGGTGGTGGGGCCGGAATGAGGACAAGGAAGCCTGGTTCCCCGCGAGCTTTGTCAGAGTAAGTGGGTGGCACTTTGCGCTGTTCGCAAGCACCTGTTGGGGAGCAGAACCGTTTCGGGCCAAATCCCACTCTTTATACAGACTCGCTTCTCTTGTCATTGTCTCTAATCCGACTGTAAGAAATTAGGCCAGGTCGCAGTGAAAATTTTAACGAAGGGAAACGAGTCGTTTGGCGTGGCCGCTATGGTCCTCGGGCCGACGGGCACGGCCGAGGCTCTGCCAAGCCCGTAGAGACGCAGGCTGAGGCCAGGCTGCCTCGTAACTAGCCCCAGAGAAGTGGAACCCCGGGAGGTCTCCCGCCTTGGTTCTGGTGCCGCCTCCCCGTGCCCCAAGTTACCTGTCGCCTATCTATGTGTGGACCACAGTTGCGAGTTAACCAGGAAGAGCTGTCGGAGAACTCCAGCAGCACCCACGGCGAGGAGCCGGACGAGGACGCCGGCCACGGCCACCACAGACACTCTGAGAACAAGCACCAGATGAGGACGAACGTCATCCAGGAGATCATGAACACCGAGCGGGTGTACATCAAGCACCTCAAGGACATCTGCGAGGTAAGGCGCCAGGCCCTGGCCCTCACCATGCTGGCACACGGCTGCGTGATGTGCCTGCGGGGTCTCCTTCCCGTGCCCCCGTCCCGGTCAGACCCTCGCAGGTACACGTGTTTCCACACTCCCCATTTCTCTCGCCTCCATCCCGGCCATTCCCCCTGCACAGACTGGCCAGGCACCTGCCGTCTGCACTGCTCAGCGTAGGTGACGGTGGCTGTCCTACCCGGTGGCATGGTAGTCCTCTCCTAAGGGCACTTTGCAACTGTCTCTTTCAGGACTTAACTCCTGAGGCTATTCAAAGTGAATGATTTTCTGCCAGGCGCGGTGGCTCACGCCTGTAATCCTAAACTCTGGGAGGCCGAGGCGGGTGGATCGTTTGAGCTCAGGAGTTCGAGACCAGCCTGAGCAAGAGCGAGACCCCGTCTCTACTAAAAAAATAGAAAGAAATTAGCTGGACAACTAAAAATATGTAGAAAAAATTATCCGGGCATGGTGGCACATGCCTGTAGTCCCAGCTACTTGGGAGACTGAGGCAGGAGGATTGCTTGAGTCCACGAATTTGAGGTTGCTGTGAGCTTGGCTGATGCCACGGCACTCTAGCCCGGGCAACAGAGTGAGACTCTGTCTCAAAAAAAAAAAAAAAAGTGAATGATTTTCATAGGAGGCCACACCCTGACTCGACTTTATAAAGAATCACAGGGTTGTCACTGTCTACAACCCCACTGCAGCCAGCCACTGGCTCACAGGCGAGACTCTGAGTCAGTCAGACACAGACAGGGGTGGGGATTGGTTTTCTCTGGTGATACCCAGGGTTCTGTAATGTCATGGTATTCTACTTGGCAGTAAGTTGTATAGTCTTGTCCTGATTTCAGAGAACTGACCATTAGTAGATGTGTGTCTCAAAGGGTTTTTTTCCTCCTATGGCATTTTTCGTGTTTACGGATTTTATGTGAGCACCGCACTAAGCCGCTGTTCACCCAGCACAGTCGTTCCAGCTGCCCTGGCCGTGGGTGCTGATGTAGGCTCTATCGATTCAGCCGTGACCGCTCAGCACCGAAGACAAGCTGAAGTCCGAGAACTGCCCGTCCTGTAATCGGATCAGCCAGCCACATAGACATGCCCGTGTTTAGCTTATTCGTGCCAATTATCTTATTCCGTTTAAGTGTATGGGGGAAGAAGTGTCCTTAAGGTGGCATTTTAGGAAAATTAGGGTAATTGCTAATAATCATTGAGCATTGACTGTATTCCATCCCTTTACCTGGATTAACTCAGTTAATACAGCATGCTCACCAGGCAGGTCCTATAAGCTCCCTATTACAGATGAAGAAACTGAGGCATAGGAGAAATTAATTGGTGGAGTCGAGATTTACCCCAGAGCCTGTACTCTGAACTATCACATACAGTATATAGTTTTTCTGTTGAAATTCATATCCAATAGTCAGTGGTGTGTGTTTTACCATGTGGTCAGTGTAGTCTATTTAATGACATGATGCTGTTTGGGAGGCGACTATTACATATATGGATAGCCTTTTCTTCCCGGCCCACTGACTCCTACCCCAGCCACAGAGTATAACTGTGGTATTGTACATAGAAAATTAATTAGTGCTCTTAATTAGTCCAGGCTTCTGATAAAGATCTGCAGATTTATGCTGTCCATAGAAAGTGGGTGGTGGTAGAACCCTTGGGTAAGACGTCCTTGGCTGCCCGCCCCGGCCGGCAGTACACAGTGAGGAGCTATTCAGCAAGTGATGACACCGCGTTTGACAAGTCTGCCCAGCTGTGAAATGGAATTAGGGATGGGAGAATGACTATCTTAAGAGTTTGGGAAAAGTGTGACAATACCAATTTCTGAGCTATGGTATTTAAAACTTGTTTCTGGAAACGTCATATGATTTCTTGGATTATATTAATAGATCCAACCGTGTGAAGCCTTTTTGCTTTCCTTTTGTTTTTTAAATATCTATGGCAAATTATAATCACAGAAGTATCTCATCAGGGACCCACAGAGGTTAAAATAATTTTCACTCATTGAAATCCACTCCAAGATCATGGCTTTAGGCCCCCAAAACTGTATTATTCAAATAAATATTAATAATTTCTTTGAGTTTCCGAAAAAAGTTTACTTCTGTATTTTGCAGGGCTACATTCGACAGTGCCGCAAGCACACGGGAATGTTCACTGTTGCACAACTGGCCACTATTTTTGGAAACATTGAAGATATTTACAAATTCCAAAGAAAGTTTCTGAAAGACCTTGAGAAACAGTACAATAAAGAGGAACCTCACTTAAGTGAAATAGGATCCTGCTTTCTTCAACATGTACGTCACCGTTACTTCTCTACTACTAACATCTGACTAAGTAGTAATTTTGTTTCCTTTTTTTAATTTAAAAATTAAAAAAAAATGTTTTAACTTAACATACCCATGTCATAAAAAAGTAATTCTGAAACAAGTCTTTTTTATTTTATTTTATTTTATTTTTTGTTTGCTAGATTAATTTTCCATCAAATGGAGATGTCTTTTGTAAAATTAAGTTGATTGGTTTATGTGGTTAATCTTTACCCAGATATCCCAAGTCTGTCTTTTCAAAATCCTTTTATGTAGTCTGGAATTAGGAGGTTGCATTTGGAGTAATTTCTAATACTATCTAGAGTCTCTTATATTTCAAGCACTCTTTTGGGAGTTTTCTTATGATTGACTATTACTGTTTAATACTAACAGTATTAAAACAGTACTTCCTCTGATTTCAGAGGAAGATTTTATTTGGGGCCCAAATAGAGAACAATAAAAGTAATAATAACAATGACCAGCAATACCATCTCCTTCACTTCCTGGGTGCTGGGCCTGGTAGCACCCTAGAGCTGGCCCTCTGGGTGGATAGATTTTAGTAGCTGAGGATGAGGTTTTGGTGGTGGTGCAGGTGAGAAGATGGGCCCCGTAGGTGGCCTGGGCATATTTGGGACCTTGTAACAGGCCTGCCTTTGTGGCCAGCACAGAGGGTTCCTGCAGAGGAACAGAGAGAGAAGCTGTGGACCAGGTCAGCTCGGGCTGGGGGCAGGATGGTGGCCCCGGGAGGTGAGTCCCAACGTGGAGAGCAGGAGAGGTTGTTGCTGCCACTGGGGAGGGGCCAAGGTCGCCTGGCCTGGGGAGGTGGAAAAAGAGAGATTGTTGAAATGGATATTTTTAAGGAAAACCCGACAAGACTGATTGTAAGCAGCAGAGAAAAAGCAGCAAACAAAACTGCATGCAGGGTTTTGAGTCTCAAAGAATTAACACGTGGATTAGGAAAATCTGTTTCCTTAGGGAAACCAGAGTTTGGTTTTGGGCGCGTTGAGTCTGAGCACACGGAAGCCCCAGCCGTGGAGCATGGCACGGGCAGGAAGGACGGCCGCCCTGGGCGGTGTGGACGCTGCGAGTGCGCTGCCCAGCGGTGGGGGTGGCATGCAGGCCACACTCAGGCTGAAGTGGCACGGGGACTGCACCTGGACAGTAGAGGAAAGGCGGGGAGCCCAGGACACGTGGAGGGAGGACGGGGGAGAACTACGCTCCGGAGCCCAGGAGCACGGCGGGCAGGTGGTGCAGTGGAGGGCGGCAGCAGCCTCAAAATGAGAAGGTGGGGACACGGGGGTCAGCAGAGGCCTTTCCATCTGAGGTGAGAGGGTGACAGGGTGACGTGTGTGGCAGCCAGACCCAGAGCATTAAGGAGGAGGTGCGTAGTGAGGAGGAGAAGGTGTCTGGTGGCAGCCCCTGGTCAAAGAGTCTGTTAAAGTGACATGATGAGGCAGGAGGGAGCCGGGCATCAGAGCAGCACCCCTTCTGGTGGCTGGAATGGGACAGGTGTGCAGAGCCCCAGAGCAGCTTCCCCCCGGCCCCCGGAGAGCCTGAGGGAATGCCCCTTCCTACCTAGGAGACCAGGGCAGAGCAGCCTGGGGATCCGCCCTCCTTGCAGGAAGCATCCCCCTCCTTCCCAGGAGTGTCCCTTAGAAGGGGCCGGGGTGTTACCTGTCCCTGTCACAGTGGAGCCACTGCAGAAGCTGATGCAGCTGTGCTTTCCCCTTTGCAGCAAGAGGGCTTCGCCATCTACTCCGAGTACTGCAACAACCACCCGGGCGCCTGCCTGGAGCTCGCCCAGCTCATGAAGCAGGGCAAGTACCGCCACTTCTTCGAAGCCTGCCGCCTGCTGCAGCAGATGATCGACATCGCCATCGACGGGTTCCTGCTCACGCCGGTGCAGAAGATCTGCAAGTACCCGCTGCAGCTGGCCGAGCTGCTCAAGTACACCACGCAGGAGCACAGGTGAGGCAGCCACAGTGGCCTTAAGCCTGCAGGTAGTGCCTCCTGGGACAGCAGTGACAGGCGGGCTTCAGCGTCAGCCTTGCCCCTTTCAGCCAGCTCCACGGGAGACGTCTTTGGATCATTTAGAATGTGTTAACTATTGAAATAGGATCACTGAAGAGCCTCTGGAACAGCCATTCCTAGGGATGTGAGAACAGAGGGCTAATTCTTAAGCCATGTCATGAGCCCGTACGTGGGGATTTTTGCCGAGTTGTTATTCCTTACAACTTACATGTGTAAATACTGCTTTGTAGCTACGCGACAGTTAACAAACAGACCTTTTTAGAAGAAAAGGACCATGTGAATACAGCTTCAGAAAGATGTTCCTCCTCCCCCTCCTGTACTGCTCAGGGTGATGCCCAGCAGCTCTCAGGGCAGTATTATTTATGGCTGAAAACTTACTTTCTAGAAGGGGTGAGGATGCACAAAAGTTCGAACCATAGCTGGGTGGATGCTGGAGTAGGGTCATCTTAGCAGACGCCCACGCCGAGATGCTGATGCTCTGAGCCCTGCCTGCTGGGCGCCGTCTTCGGTCCCTGCTCCCCTCTGCCCTCGCGGGGAGCACAGGGCCACTTTCCATGACTGCCTGAACTGAACGCTCCGTGTCCCGTTCAACTTGCTCTGTGCCTCGCCAAGCCCCTCTGGCTACCCACAGCGCATCTGTGCTTTGAATCGCAGCTTCTTCTGAACAACAACAACAAAACACATTCTCTTTACTGAGTCTGCCTTGATTATTTCTGGATTCTTCTCAGAGCCTCGTTCCCTAGCCATATGGTCTCTTCTGGAGGAGCCAAAAAGTTATCCCTTGCTTAACTTAATGGCCAACTGTCATTTTCCCATGTGCACAGAAGCCCTGCCGTGATTACACCTAAGATACGTCCCCCATTCAGTACTGGAGTGGGCACGCCCATTTTCCGTGACTTGGGAAAATGTCACTGCAGCGTGACCCAGCTGTTTGGTGCCTTGAGGTGGCAGGGCTTGGTTAACTGAACAGGTTCTCACCTGGCCAGCGGGGACAGGACACCTCCTGTGTGCTGGACTCTGAGCCGGATGCACAGAGGTGCAGGGTTCTAGGCTAGAGCTTATTGTTCCAGGGAGAATCGAGCCAGGCTTTTCCTGCACCTGCATCCCTTGAGCGGCTCCTCTTGCAGGGTCTTGGGGAGAGGAGGGAGCAATACCCAGAGGAAATTTCTGTGGCAAACCCATAGTTCTGGGATTTAATAACTAAATATCTCCCCGGAGGGAATGGAGAATGGGTCGCTCTTTTGCCCTCTGAGCCTCTGAACTCCTGCAGAGGGACAGGGCTTGAAAAGGGAACCTTTTTATGATTAGATTGGAAGGTAAAGCTATAAGAGGTCTTTGACCCATGGCCCCCAGATACGGAGTGTTGGTTTAAAGAATTAAGATGAACAGAATAAGAGAAAAGAGTTCATCAAAATAGATAAAAGAGAGCTGTATCTAGTGTTTTCTTTTTCTGACAGAAAAATCAGAAAAGTTTAGTGGAAAAAATTAGGGAAGTCAAGAGAGCCACAAATTCAAAGAAATTTTTTTTTTTTAGTTGTAAATATGTCTATAAATTGAAGAAATTTTAAGGAAAGAATGAAAAAGCATCATGATAAGGACCCAGAAAAAAATAAATAAGAGAATTAAAAGCAAAGTCTTCTTGGAAGACTCGGATGGGCAGCTTAGTGCATTCTAAGGTGGAGACACTGTGGCCAGAAGTCCACACATCACTCTGCAACTGTTGGTTTTTCTCTTTTCAGGGCATTTTTCACTATAAGCATTTGCAAATTAGTTGAAAGGAAATGACAAAAAAACCAAACCAAAACAAAAAAACACTTCCTTAGGTAAAACAAAGCAAAAAAAAAAAAAATCTAAAAACCATTATATTCTGCCTCCTTTCTGGAATTGTCCAGTAAAACTTATTTTGCACCCTTTCTTCATGGCGGAGGCCTCTTTGGGGGTTTTGCGCCCATTCTTTCGGCAGCCCCCGCGTGGCATTTTTGTTCCTGCTTTCTGCTCTGCCTCCGAGTGTGAGCAGGCCCGCCTGAGACAGCAGGGCCTGCGTGGTGGGGCAATGCCCAGGGACTTCCTGGGGCTGAGCCGAATTGTGTTTGGTAAATAGACAACAGAATCTGCTTTTAAGGCTTTTCCCCCCTGCCGCACAGGCTTCTAATGCATTCCAGCCGAGGTGCGTTGGCTCTGTCCGTCCTGGAAGTCACCACAGGGAGACAGGAAGTGCAGCTCATTAGCTGGGGGGTTGGTTTACACACCCCTAAATTATTAACACTGAGCACGACCTGAACGTAAAACTTCCAGATCCTGGACGTGCTCTGTTCTAGCCTGCGTGTTTCAGTTTTCCCAGTCCCTACAGTTTCAGCAGGCTTGGGGGCAGGTGCCTGCTGGGGAGGACATTTTAGCGTGTTGTGACTGAGTGTGCAGAACGCACCAGGAATGCAGGTGTGTTGGTGAGGCAGGTGCCACGTTAGCATTTCCATAACTCCCCTGTCTGCTCCTGAACAGCACGAAAGATGAGACTGGGAGCAAATAATTACTCTTGAAAATGGTCAGTGATTTTTAAAGCACTTCATATAGCAAAACTGGTTCTATCAGAATCAAAGCAGCGATAGACTGTTCTCTCTGTGTTCATGAAAATAATCCATTATCACCGTGACTAAAACTTATTCCTTGTGGCATTTACTTTCATTCATTGTGATTTCTGGGAAATGAATGAAAACATTCTTATTCCAAAGAATTCTGAATTGCACTGGGTCAGCTCCCTCAACCTATGCAGACTGTAGTCTATTCATGGGGGAATAGGAAAAGGGAAACAAAGGCTGTTATTTAAATGCCACTTTGCCCAGACTGTGGGTCTAGGAAGCAGGGATCGAGTGCGTCATTTTGTCAGCCCTCATCTGCAAGGTCCATGTTAGAAGATTAAAATTAACTTCCCGTTTTGCAGCGATTACAACAATATAAAGGCAGCATATGAGGCCATGAAGAACGTGGCGTGCTTGATCAATGAGCGCAAACGCAAGCTGGAGAGCATAGACAAGATAGCCCGCTGGCAGGTGTCCATCGTGGGCTGGGAGGTAAGTGGGAAACGCCCCCCACAGGGTGCAAGTGCTTGCTCAGACAAATACTTTCTCTCTGTCCACATATTAATATACGCGCACACACACACACACGCATATATTTCTTTATAAAAACAATGACAATAGCTAACACCTGTTTTGTGTTTACCATTTACATATATGAACTCATTTAATCCTCTCAACAATCCTATGAAGTAACCACTGTTAACTACCCCCATTTAACAGATGGGGAAACGGAATCACAGAAAAGTTAAGTAGCTTGCCCGAGGCCACACAGCTAAAAAGTGGCAGAGCTGGCTTCAAACCTAGGTGGGCCTGACTTCAAAGTCCATGCCAATAACCTCTCTGCTCTACCACTGTTACTAAGAACAACAAGCTGATGCCATTCCGATTGGTTTTAGACGAAGTCGGATTATCCTACATCCATTAGTTGAGCAGAACTCATTCTCCCAGAGGAATGAGAAAGTTTGGAGTGAGAAGTCAGGTTTTTAACTATAGCAGTGAAAGTTGGTGGGAAATACCAATATTACAAGGGCCGTACAGACGTCTGGAGCTTGGATGGGACCTCAGAGAACACGAGTGCCAGTCCCTTGCTTCGTGAGGGAAGAATCTAGGGCACGGCATTGCTCTGAGCAAGTAAACAGAAGAACTATTTTGGAGTCAAGCTCTTTTGCCTCCAGAAAACATTGTGTGTGACTGGGATTAAAGGAGAACAAAATCTTATAAAACAAACCCAGTGTCATCCCAAATACCCTAAAGTTACCCTGGATCTGTGTTTTTCCTTTTGATCTCGGATTCTGACATTTAGGGGATAGTTTGTCAGAAGTTTACTATTTCTTGTTGACATTTTGTCATCTGGCCTTTCATTTTCAAGACCCTAAACTAGTTGTTATTCCAGGGAGCTGCTCTATACCTGGCACAAAACGAAAGTCTTTAGTACTGTGTTCCCATACACCAGAGCCTCCTCATTGCTCGCTTGTTCTAGGGGGTCAGGCTGGGTCAGTCACCCTTTTCAGATCTTAGCTGGATTGCATGAATTCAGCGGGCTTCAGGTAAGGAAGACACTTCAGATAGCATAAGGGTACTGTAACATTTTCTCATTGAGTAAGAAAAAAAGAAAAGAAAGGAAATGTCATGCCCAAGGAGACCAATAACCAAGGTTTCGATGGCCTTGGAGGCCCTGCCCACCTGCGAATGGGGGCAGGTGGCGGGCAGCCTCAGGTAACCAGAAAGTCTGAGAAAGCTGTGTCAGGGCCTCTCCCACGTTCCTGACACCTGAGGAAATCAGAATTGGAAGATCCTAAGGTGTGTTTTTATCCTTCCAGGGACTAGATATCTTAGACCGAAGCTCAGAGTTGATTCATTCTGGGGAACTGACCAAAATCACTAAGCAAGGCAAGAGCCAGCAGCGGACGTTCTTCCTGTTTGACCACCAGCTGGTGTCCTGCAAGAAGGACCTGCTGCGCAGGGACATGCTCTACTACAAGGGTCGGATGGACATGGACGAGATGGAGCTCGTGGACTTGGAGGATGGGCGGGACAAGGACTGGAACCTCAGCGTGAAAAACGCCTTCAAGCTCGTCAGTAAGAGCTCGGACGAGGTTCATCTGTTTTGTGCCAAAAAACAAGAAGACAAGGCCAGGTGGCTGCAGGCCTGTGCGGACGAAAGGAGGCGGGTGCAGGAGGACCAGGAGATGGGTGAGCAGCCTCGGCCCCCGGGCCCCCCCAGGCCCCCCTGGCCTCTGCTTTCTGGCCTCGTTCTCTGGCCCCGCGTGCCTGCTCTGCCCCAGCCCTCTCCATGAGAGACCAATCCCGCCATGGGGAAAAGAGACGGGATTTGCAAATCCTAAATACTTGTAACCTTGCTGAACCAAGACAGGCCATGACAGGTGTAGTTACTGCACATTCATGGAGATTGTCTCATTGACTCCCTATGAAGTGGCAACTATTGTTATACCTACTTTACAGATGAGAAAATTGAGGCTTACAGAACTGGCCCACTCTTGAGACAGGGCCAAGTAGCATTTAAAACTAGCTCAGTTGTCCCCAGAGACTGAGCCACACTGTGGTCACTCTCGCCCAGGCCCCCGGAAGTATCAGATCATGCTAGAGGCTTCCCCCAGCTGTGCCTTTGCAAAGCACTTAAATTGACCTGCTGTCATAGCCGATTCACACCCAGCGACTCCGCCTGCCGTTTCCCCATCTCTCGCACTTGCAAAACTAGGGACCCTGCGTCATAGATTGCGGTTAAGGCAGTCACTCCTTCATGCTCAGGATTACGCCTCTGCTCTTCGGTCTGTCTGCCAGCGTCTGCCGGCCGGGAGGTGTTGAGTGGCCCCGGGGGATGGAGCTGCTGTGCCTGGCATTCAGGATGGCAGCTCCACAGTCTCCAGTCCCCTGTCCCAGGGCCTCCTGAGCTCCTTAGGGTTCCAAGTACAAACTGTTGAATGGAAGTCAGCCCAAGTGAGCCCAGACCTCAGGTCACGTGGGCCAGGGTGGAGGCACAGACATGCCCCACCCCCACCCTTACCCACGGCCGCGAGCAAAGCCAGGCTGAAGACCAGGAGGTGCCTTATCGGTCCTCCCCAGCCCCCGCTCTAAGCTTGGCTATGGATCTTGGTCTCACCCAAGGAAGGTTTTGTGGGATCCTCTGTTAGAGTCGGAAGGGATTTACAAGTGGGTCAGGCTAACTGCTGTCAGTAGCAGGAATCTTCTTAGATACACTCTCAACAGGTGGACATCGGCCTGTACCTGGACCACTCCACGATACGGGGCTCCCCACCTCACAGGTGGCCCCTTCCACCGAATGTCGGGGTGTCCTGCAGACTAAGGAAATCTGAGCCCCAGCAACTGCTGTGTATTATTGGTGCTCATTCCGGACCCACTGGAATAAAGCTAATCACTCTATCATGCTCAGAATTCTGCAGATAGTTGCACATTAAAATGCAAAATCACAACATCCTAATTTTACCCATCAGGTAAAATTCTAGTGTAGGCCCTGCGATCATTTGTAAGTCGGACTGTTTGGATTTGCCCTGAAACAGCACTGCCTGTTCACAGGGGCATCCTAAACACTTTCCGCTCTGCCCTCAGTGGAAGAGAAAGGAGGGCCCTGCTGTGCAGTGCTCAGAAGACGCGACTGTCTGGGCGAGTGTGGGGTAAAACAGGGCACAGGTCCTTGCCTGGAGTGTCATGCCAGTATGATGTATCAGTGTCCGATACATCACGTGTGGCTGGATACTGGAAAGAGTGCCGTAAACCAGGGGAGAGCCAAGCCCCAGGCCGGGCCCGGAGGGCCTCCGAGGCCGGAGATGCCAAGGGCGGCCATGGAGCCCAAAGCAGACGTCAGGACCAGTCAGGGACAGGTGGCAGGGCCGGATCAGCTCCACCTAGGTAGAGCGAGCGCCTGCCTGCGGGAGGAGGCTTCCCTCGGGAGAAGGCAGCAGGATCCAGCATTCAGCTCAGCCTGTCTCGGCTCGGTCCTTCTGTCTGTCCCATGTCCTGACTGCAAGGCCGAGGCTTGGTCCCCTTCCGGTTTTCCAGCTCTGGTGGCTTCACGCATTTCGCCCACTGCACGTGGTGCCGCTGCCCTGCAGAGCTTTACGGCAGAGCGGAGTTCAGGGTGCAGGCTGTGCACGGCTGGGGTACAAAATCCAGTCCCCGTTACTCAGGCCGTGCCTTTGTCAGGGTCGAGCCGCTGACTCCCAAAGCACCCGCAGCACGTGGGCGGGCAGGCCTGGCACCCTCTGCTTTGTCCTCTCCTCCCAGGACCTCAACCTTAGCGTTATCACTGGGGTGACCCCGTGCGAACATTTGCCCGGGAGGGTCTGACTCTACCCAGTCTGTGTGCGTCATTATTAACAGCACCCGTTTCACTCTTTAAAATGCGCGGGTCTGGAGGGTAGTTCTGTGGCCATCCCAGTGATGATCTTGCAACCGCCCTGTCCGGCCTTCAGCCTCCCCTGGGTCTGTGAGGAGCAAGGTTCTTTGCCCCGGGTCACGGTGAACACCTCGGTGCTCACACGGGTTGTGGTACGAGTCGTATTCCAACACGTGTTCACTGGCTCTGAACATGTAATTTCTTTCTAAACCCAGGAATGGAAATTTCAGAAAGCCAGAAGAAACTCGCCATGTTAAATGCTCAAAAGGCAGGACAAGGAAAGTCAAAAGGTAAGGTTTGGAGAAGGCTTCATCTCCTCAACGTGTATGAGTATTCTGATAAAAGCCAGGGGGAGTCGTTAGCCTATGGCCAGCTCGGAGCAAAGGAGAGAAGTGCGATTTAGAACTCACAAGGACAGATCTGCAGTAGGGGACAGTTGAAAGATAGCCTGCGTCTGGTTTTGCACGTGCACCAGTGTTTGCTCCCATTGGAAAGTGGACACAGGAAAGGTCTTTAGAGGGGGTACCAGAGGGTTGCAGACCTCCCCGCCTCTGAGGGATGATGGTGTTAGCTCCACCAGGCCACATGGCACTAGTCTGAGGCAGACAAGGATGCTTGCATTTTGGGGGCATAAGAGGAGGAAATCACCAACCCAACCTGTTTGTCAGCTATAGGCTGGCTACATTCTAGTTTAGGTGAGAAAAAAGATCTAAGAAAGTTCAGTACATCAGGCAATGATGAGCCTAAAAGAAGACATGGGAGCTTATTTAAAGCAGTGACTCACTGCCCTGTGTGCACATTAGAGTCACTGGGCAGCTACTCAGAAACACTAATGCCAAGGCCACATGCCCAGGGGTCCTAATGCACAAAGATTTTTCCACAATGCAAATGACACAAATGATCTATTCCAGCCCAAAAGGAATTCAATAATAAGGATTTTGTTCTAAAAATATAATGCATTATATTCTTAAAAACTTCATTCAGGTCAACTTTCTACTTTAAAAGGGATATCCCATTCAGTATTTTCCTAACTGAAAATGCAAAAACAAGGGCCAGTTAATCCCAGGACTGTGACAGGCCATCAGCAAATGGGCCAAGAAGAATCCATCACCAAAATGACACTTGCATTCCGTTGCTCTCTCCACACAGATACAGATCTCCCCCCACTACCACCACCACTGAGTTATAAACTTCTTCAAGGCAGAAAAACCCATTTTTTTATTTCTTTTTTTTTTTTTTTGTATCTCCACTGTTAATGGCAGATGACTAGTAAGTATCAGTTTGTTAGAACTTGTTAGTTTCTGTCCATATCTTCTAAGAGTCCCTCGCCCGCAGCTAGGCACTGAAGAATAGACTGAACACTAACGTTGATGGGTGGCCACCTGCTCGGGCACTGTGTGTGGGTTATCTTATTTCTTCCTTCCCATTGCTTGGAAGATGAGGAAGGCCTTATGGCAAGTCGGGGGCAGGGTGGTTTCTGAACCAAGTCCTGCCTGCTTCCAGAACACACCCTCTTCCATCACGTCATGCTGACTTACACAGTTACCTTTTGATCTAATAGCTGATTTTAATACACCTTTTAAATGACCTGTGCACAGATTTAAAATGCCTACTCTAGGCCAGGTACAGTGGCTCACGCCTGTAATCCCAGCACTTTGAGAGGCCAAGGCAGGAGGATCAACTGGAGCCCTGGAGTTGGAGGCTGCAGTGAGCTATGATCGCACCATTGCTCTCCAGCCTGGGTGACACAGTGAGACTCTGTCTCAAGAAAAATAAATAAATAAAATGCCTCCTCTAGTGAAACAGTTTGATGAGAGCAATCAGGTACTGGGGCACTGTTCTGAGCACCTCCATTAACTCATTTAATTCTCATAGCAGCCCAATAGATATTGTGATCCCCACTTCAGAGATTAGGGAACTGAGGCACAGAGAAAATCAAATGATTTCCCCCAATCATCACAGCTAATAAGTGGCAGAGAAGGATTTGGGCCAAGGCAATACAAGCTCCAGGCTTTCATTTAGAGCATTTCGCTGTTTCTCATCCTATCAGTGGGATTCTAATTCTGCCACTTATTGCTGTGTGGCGGCAGGGAAGCCACATGACCTCCCTGGCTTTCAGCTCCTTCCCTGTCAATTTAGCATAACGGTCCCCTCCTTGGAAGCTTTTGGGAGGACTCAGTGAGATCTCCTATGTCAAGCTCCACATACAGCATCCAAACATAATGAGTGTTTCTGGTGTAGCTACTAGAAGTTCTGTTGGTTAATGTGAATTAAGAATCAGCTAAGAATTTTGAGTCTTGGCACTTTTTTTTTTCCTTTTCAGTTAACAAGTGACCCTCAGTCCCTGTTCCGTCTTTCTCCCCTTCGATGCAGGCTACGGTAGCTGCCCCGTGGCCCCGCCGCACCAGGGCCTGCACCCCCTCCACCAGCGCCACGTCACCGTGCCCACCAGTGTCCCCCAGCAGCAGGTCTTTGCCCTGGCAGAACCCAAGAGGAAGCCTTCGCTCTTCTGGCACACCTTCAATAAGCTCACGCCTTTCCGGAAGTGAAAGCAGGAGGGCCATGTTCCAGTTGAGCCAATTGCAAAGAGGAGAACCATTTTTGTTTCTTCTGTGCTTAAATCCAAGGAAAGTTTCTTGGACCCAGTGCTGAAAACTTCTTTTTGGGGATCAGTGAAAGAGAGAAGGACTTGGACTCACCTTCAGCCTTCAGAGACCCAGCTGCCTTCACAGAAGGGCGGAGAAGGTCGTGACGCACAGCTTCATCCTGCATGAGAACCCCCTCGCCCTGCAACCCGCTCTGAGGTGGCCGAGACTTGGGACCCAGTACCACGCTCCCAGGGCGACGCTGAGACGAGGATCCCGGCGAGCCTCGCCCACCAGTGATGAGCAAGCTTCCGCTACGGTTCCGGCATAGGGTGTCGCGAGGTTTTCAGTTCCTAAGGAAGGACTAGATTAGAGGATCCCTTTTGCATTTGAAGGGAGTCATGGAGACGAGGTTGGTCCCATGCTGTCTCTCGCTAGCACGTGGCTGGGCACACCTGGAAGGTGAGCTCTTACTGCTTTCCATAGTATCCGGGAACCTACCGCTGCTATGAGATGGCCGTGGTGGTTCCTGGTGTCTTCTGAGTCCACACAGTTGCCAAATGGTAGTACAGGCTTCGTCCTGCAAGATTCCTCTTCCTACAAGCAAAGGGGAGAAAACAGTGACACATCCATCACCTGGCTGCGTATTCTGCAGTGCAGAGTGACTTAAGCATCCTCAGGATACCGCTGCTTTCAAGACAAAGAGGGAAAAATCCTACTGCATGCTGGGTTTGTCCTTAGGCAGGTCCTCTGCTGCCTTGAGTAACTCCACAAGCAGAATTTGTGTCTTGCCCACACGCCATAACCTAAGAAACTCTGCCATTCAAACTTTTTGAGATATAAAAGCCCATTTGCTCTAATTTTTATGATAAAGGAAATGTGAAAATGCACTGTTGAGAGTCACTCTCCAAGAGCATCCCTGCTCTGCTCCTGACAGCCTCACCAGATTGTAATGAAATTACAAAGACACATACATTCCACGGAGAAAACATGAGGGGAGTGAAGCAGTCCTGCTTCCTGGGGATTTGAAACTGCCTTTGTCACATAAACCCAAAACAAAAGCACATAACCGTGCCACCATGAGAATGTTGGCAGATTTCCGAAGACTAATTCTTTACAAAAGAGATCTTAACAAAATGTCAAGGCTTAGAGATAGCAGCCTCAACGAAGGCCACATGGGCTGATACCTGCGGATAATAATCTCTTTTATTTGTTTATGTTGTGCATTTTGATGAAAATAACTTTTAGCTATGTCTGGAGAAGACAGGCTCTGCAAGGGACATGCCATTTTAACCCACTCAGTGCCCTGGATGGAAGAGGTTGTGTTATACGGTTTTTGGATTTCTGTTTGAAAAGCTCATTTTTGTATGCTACTCCTGCGAAGTTCTTTCTTCTAGTAGATCCATGCTTGGAGAATAAACAAATCTGTGATATCAAAGACAAAGGTGTAATCTCCAGTCTCCAGTGTGTGTTCCTCCATTCTTCCCAGCCTTCCCCCACATCCAGAGCTATTCCTTAAGGGGGTGACATCACACATCAAGAAAACATACCCTGGCCCTCTCTGGTGGGTCATTAGAGCATTCCATGACTGTTCACGACCCTGCTCTGCACGTGGCATGCCTGCCTGTAGGCAGCAGGGCTGAAGCCTTGCGGTGCCCTGCGGCTAGTAGCCCCGGGGCTGCTTCTGGGGACTTTCACACTGCGTGTCCTGAGACAGAAGTTGCTCGGTGAGGAACGTTCTTGGGAGGTGCTATGGCGTGTGACTGGGTATGTGTGCGTTTACTTCTCAAATAGACATTTCAATTTTAGTTGTATTTATATAACTGACCTTTTTACTAACGAAATACAGTGATATATTTTGAAAACTATACTTAATGTGCTTTTCCTGGACACCCCAGCAATAACCGTGGGGGTCTCTGTGCTACATAGAGTTGTTTGTATGTACAGCAATTTTGAACAATTTTTTTTATGTAATATAAGAAGTGCTTTAAGGAAGTAAAAAGAATCTTTTGCTTATGTTACATTTTCAGTGAGGATTCAATTAAAGAGTCACTCTTAGGGCTTCCATTTCCTAATATTCACTCATGGGCAATGAAGAAATGCTTTAAATTTTGTGAACAGTCCTAATTTATTTCCCGGCTGAGCCCTAACTTCCGGTTCCCACCTACCTCCGTGGACTTCCTAACATAGAGTCATGAATACCAGGATGTGTTTTTGTTAAGTCAGGTTCAATTCAAGTCCCAGGGTTGTCCCTGTCAGTTTTATACAGTGTGAGAATCACTCAATCAAATATCTGACCAAGTAGGTCCTACTTGGGTTTTCAAGTGGTTTTGAAAACTGCTAATGTATTTTTTAAAGGATAGAACATCCTTTGACTTCTTGAAAATCTGTATGTCTAGCTTGGATTTTATTTACCAAATACCTGAGTTCTTCAAAGAATGGAAGGCTCAGTTTTTGGCTTGAATTCTCATTTTTGGCTTGCCAAACTACCTTCTTGATTTAAGTCACATGTTCCACTTGAAAAGAAGAAAGAAACAACAAAGAGCCTCCTAAGTGGATCGTGTGTGAATTTCACTGGGAATCTCACTCCTTCCTGTCTTTCTCTCTTTTTAACCTTACATTACATAATATGGGTAGGCCAGAAAAAAAGGTGATATAACATTTTGACAAATGTCACCTATTCTTTTATATGTCTTCAGGATTTGTCAACTTTGCTGAAAGACAGTTGAAATGGCCTTGGGTCAAAAACAACCTTCTCAATTTTGATCACACTTAAAATGCATGACAGTCCTATAGTAGATTATAACCAATCATAGAATGGAATATTTGCAAATTCCTGGAGTAATGTCATTCTTTGTCTTTGGCCTGCAGACTAGAATGAGGGTGGCAGCAAATTGCCAGAGCTTTCCTGGGACACCATCTGTGTAGTTTGCTTTCATTAGATCTGATTTTTGTTTCCCACTGGTAGATCTGATTTTGTAGTTGAAAACATTTCACTACCATCTAATGCTATTTCTAAATATTGTCGTGCCTTTTTATACTTAATCCAGATGAAGACTAACACCATGCCTGTTCAGGAAATCCCTGCATTCTACATTGCTGTTATCTAGACACAAAGCAGAGGTACATTTAATTCAAAATTTGGTTTACAGTATAAATCTTTTGTAAAAGCCAGGTGATCCAGAAATCTCTGCATGCCTACATTCCTGATATTCCTCAATACAAATCAACTTAATTTCCTAGCCAGAAAAGAATAGCCTGATTACATGGAGTTAGGGAGAGTATTTCTGCATTATTATTTCATCAAGGAGGAGAGAAACACAGAAGTGTCCGTCACAGGACAGGGCCAACAAGTATGAACAAACATCTTTTCATTGGCTCACAGGCCAGGGATGCTGGACACAAACAAACTTCTAGGTTAAACTGCCAGCAGACCAGTTTTCCTTATGATAACTTTAACCTACAAATTGTTCTCTCTGTTAAAATTTCCCTTGGCTAATGGCTATTGTTTCCAGAATGCAATGAAAGTGGAGTTCAAAAGGCCTTGAAAAAAATAAGTGGAAACCAGTTGGTATTGAAGGAAAAAAGCAGAAGCTTCAATATATGTGATGTAAGTTCACCCAGCTGCAACATACTTTTCATTGTTGCCTTTAGTCATCTCATAGGCACTGACATTTTGTGCTTAGAAAATACTTTGATTCTGTAATTTAATAATTGGTCGTTTTTGTAAATATTAACATCCCTTGTGTATGACTTGCTGACCTACTTCGCAAGGCTTTTGGCAACCTTTTAACTCATCAATGTCACGGTGATGTTTTCTGTGTAAGTCAAATGATGGCTTCCGAACCGATGAATTAGCTGTTGACAGCTACAGTATGGTGTACGAGATTGCTTTAACTTGATATGTATTTTTGTTGAATGAAGTTTTTTTGTAAAAAAAAAAATATATATATATATTTACAATGTTATTTGAATGATTTCTTGTAAATGCTGTGAATCTATATTTGTTGTTTTGTATCTGGATATTAAAATTAATTTGCCAAACTGGTTCTCGCAATGAATGCATTTGAGTAGCAAAATAAGATAGATTTAAAAGAAAGAAGTAGCAAGTGCCAGGAGAGTTTCTGGGGTTTGCAGATAGATGCTCTCCTGCCCTGACATTGGTTAGACTTCTTTGCAGTAGCAATTCGTCCATCATGAGCTCCCGCAAACCACCAGGGAGGTGTGGGAGAAAGAAGGCTCTGAGGGGAATGAAGAAGGCTTCTTGACTTGAAAGATGTCACTAGATGTTGGAGTAAGATTGATACAAGTGACACTAGAAGTGAGCCCTCCTTGGTGGCTGCAGCTTCTGCGAGGAGTGACCAAGAGCAGGTGAACAGAGCACATGTTCTGTTTGTGCCCTTGGACGCCACAGCTGCCGACAGTCCCCCTCCCACGGGAGGTGGGCTAGTGGGCCTGGACTCCCCCTTGCGGGGTGGGGTGGATAAGAATTTCCTTCTCTAATTAACAGCGCAGAAAAGCTAAGTCAATAGCCCATTGTTTGCTGTGACTAATCAGAAAAGGGTTCCTATAAAGGTTGCCAAGCGGCTACTCCCCACCTTTTGTTTACTCCTAACATCCACCTACTTCCCACAGCAATCTGCTGCCCCTCCTAGTGCTGGACCGAGGGGGGCGGTGGGCTCAGGTGTGGCAGAGGCTGAGAGAGCCCTGGAACCCAAAGGATGCCTCAAAATGGCACTGTGTATAGGAAGGAGTGGAAATAAAGAGCGTGCAGTGGCATTTTCTTCTGGAAGAGTTGTAAGGAAGATGGACGCGTGGACATGAGCCACTCACTCTGTGTCCTGGAGAGACTGAGTGGACACGTGTGAATCGTCCAGAGGAGACACGCGTGATGGTGTGATGAAGTGGGTAGCTTCAGGGAATTGTTTCTTCCAGTGAGGATCCAGGCCAGGGGTCCCAATCCCTGGGTGGGCTTCACACAGGACCCCAGGCCCCAGCAGGATCCTGGGGGCTGATGATCCCACTGGGTTTGGGGGTGTCACAAAGCCAGGCCGCCTGGCGGGGTCTCGTGTGGCTGGAATGGGAGTGAGAGATGCGTGTGAGAGCCCAGTGCGGCGGGGCACAGGCAGCAGAGCTGCGGCCACCGTGCCTGCCTGGGAGATGGCCCCGGAGGCAGGGGGCGCCTTAGGGACGCAGCCCAGCCAGGAGCACAGGGCAGGAAGGATACCGGCGGTCAGGGCAGGTCCCCACTGGCGGCAGGTCGGTGACACTGGGTGGGCACTCTGGTGGGGCGTGAGGGGGTGGGAGTGCCACAGACTCAGGAACGAGTGGCATAGACAGGGGCGGGGGGACCATGCCAGGGCTCCGAGCTGAGGTCAGTGGCTGCCCCTCAGAGGGTAGTTGAAGGCAGTGCGGAGGTCAGGGCTGGACACGCAGGTTCGAGTAGGGGTCGAACCCTCGGAGCCAGAGGGGAGGGCAGGGGGCATCAGGGTGGCCCACATGGTGGAACAGGCAGGCAAAGGGGGCTGGGAGACGCCTGGGCTGGAGAGGGTAGGAGATGAGGCCGCATGGGTGCAGAGGAGCAGCCGGCCACTGCCGACCAGAGCCCACCTGCTACACAGTGAGTAGAGGGGTCTGTGGGTTTAGCACCCGAGGCCGAGCCGGCAGTGGGATGGCCACGAGAAACCAGATCTCGGCTCAGTTTATGCCATCTGTTTGAATCCTCCCGCCACCCTGGGCCCTCAGCATTGTTTTGGCGGCTGTACCGATGAGGAAATTGAGGCAGAGTGAGAGTAAGTAGGGGGCGGGGGTCAGCTCTGCCCAGGGAGGCTCCATCCCCCTGTGGCCTCTACCCCCCAACTCAGGTCTCCTCTGCACCTGGGGACAGCCTTGGGCACATTTATCCTCTTGAAGCTAATTTTAAGTTTCAGATAAATGTTAATAGACACTTATGAGGAAAAGTCAAGAATCATGGTTACAGGGCGTTGAACAAATGGTTGCACCATGTTCTTCTGGGTAACAGGCAGGTATGCATGAGTGAAGGGAAGGGGCACTAAATTGTTACCTGCACAGATGCCTAAAATCAAAGGAATTACGTACACAGAAGTTTGAAAATCCAATTCAGCGACAGCAGTTCCAAGGTTCCAGGATCCAGATAAGACTGGGCCATTGTCACTGTCTTCAGTTTTGTCCCATCACCCATGATTGCCCCAAGGTCAGCTGAGAAACTGCCAGGGAAAGGCACAAAAATCACTGGGAGCAAGAAACCTGCCATGGGAACTCCTTCCTCCAGACTCCACTTGAGAGAACACCTTGAGTTCCCTCCTTTGATCAAAAAGGAGCTAAGTTTTCTAAATTAAGTGCTGCTGGTAGAAGATGCTACCTGATTCAATTTTGCTGTAATTCTTGAAGCTCTTCCAAGGTATCATGGGCCTTCCTCTGTTCCCTCCCCTTCCTGCTATTTTGCAGATACATCCACCAGAGAATTGTATGGCAGGAAGGCGTGATTTTATTTAGTTTGCCCTTGATTCGTGGTTTGCACAGCACCTGGGTACAGCCTGCAGCCCTGGGGTTCAGGTAAGTGCACTGGGAAAGGATTTCTTTACATTCAATCTAAGGCATGTGGGTCCTAGAACAGCTCTTACATTATTAGTGTTGGATAATCCTGGTTAATTCTTTGCAAAATAGTCAGATATCTGTAGAGTTTGGGGTCGGGGTAAGCCGGTTCCCAAATGCACACTTGAGGAAGAGGCTAAACAGGAGATAAATGCAGATTTTTGAATTCTTCTGCCAGAACTCTGCAAACTGTCTGGGAGGATGAATGAAAAACCATAGAATAAACCACACGAATAGCAGACCTTTTTAGAGAGCTTTCTAGAGAAGCTTATAGATTATTTTGCACAGATTGCAATGTGTACATTTTTATATTTATAGCTATGCTAATTTACACAGCATAGTACAGAGACCCTCAATATATACTGAAGAAGAAACACATAAAGTGTACAAAGTATACAGCATGTGGAAGAAAATATATTAAATGAAGACAACTTAGAGATATTTGGATTTTTAGACTGTCAAATGTAGGAGGGCGTTAGTTCATTCTTTGCATTTTATGCACAAGGAACCCGAGGCTCAGTGATCTGGAGACCCTGGTTTCTGGCAGGTCTGTATTAAATCCTAGTATTTAGGGAAGTAAGATTCCTGAAGGGTGGTAACCCTTAACCTTGGCTGTGACTTAGGGACATGATGTCCTTGGAGAAAATTAATCAGGAGGGCACTGGGTGACCCTTTATCAAGAGATTCAGTAGTGAAAGAGAAATACAGGTAAAGCATAGGAGAGCAACCCAGAAATATGAAGCTAACTAAGAAGCTAACTAAATAAGAACTTATTTTATTTGGGACAAAACAACATTAACTCCAAAGTCATTTACAGCCTGTGTCCCTTTGCCCCTCCCAAGTCTGTGTGTCAGACTTGAGATCCCAGCATTATGCAGAATGTTTGCATCTGTTCTCTGTGCGTTCACAGTGGTTGTCTTGATCTATCTAAGGCAGTGGCTGTTGTCAGTTTTTAAATATGTTACCTGAAGGGTTGGATGACCAGTGAGTCCCCGGCAGCTCTGCCCCCTGGGCTGACCACAGATGCCCCCAAGCCTTCCTCACTTCTGATGCACAGCCTCACCTTGGGCAGTGGGCGCCTTGCATTAATCAGCTGTGTGTCACAGAGACCCCCCCAATAATAGTGGCTTAAGCAAGTTAGAAGTATATTTCTCCATGCTGTCATGTCAGATCTGGGCTGGGAGGGAAGGTCTGGTCTGCGGAGTCATCCGAGATCAGGATTTTTCTATCCCCAACTGTTGCCCTCCTTCGAGGAGTCCAAGCCATCCCCCACCCTGTGCACACCAGACACGGGAAGAGGGAAAGAGCCTAGGAAGGCCACACCCTTTCCCTTTAAGGTCTGGTCCACAACTGCACACATCACTTTTGCTCGTTCCCACAGCCCATAATCTAGTTTCATGGTTGTATACAGACTGCAAGGGAGGCTGGGAGGTATAGTCTATCATGGGCAGTTGGTGCCCAGCTAAAATTTCTATTACCATGGAAGAAGGTGAGAAGGGATGTTGGAGATGACTAGCAATCTCCACCAAAAGCATTGACAAGGGTCAGGTTTGATACCCAGCCACCTCCCCAAGTGATGAGCCACACGCAGTTGGGACCAGGATAATATTCCTTGCATTCATTCATTCATTCATTCAATAAACATTTGACTTGAGGTACTGAAAACAAGGAACTGGAAAGATGCAGTCACTATCTTCAGAAAGCTCCAACCCAGGTTGGTACCTACTAAGTGATCACTAGTCTTGGCGTGATACGGAGAACACGTGGGCTTGAGGTGGCAGGAAACCAGGTGAGAGAAGAGGGAGGGAGGGAAGGTGGGAAGCAGAAGGGGGTCCCAGCTCTAGTCCCTTCCGGAGAAAGACCAGACACAGGACTTAAAAGTTGAAGGGCTAACTGTGGTTGAACTAATACAACTGAGAGTCCAACTCATAGCTTTGTGAGAGGCACAAATATTGTTTTTTATTTTTCAAAATAACATTAATATAATTTCTACTATAGTCCTAGTGCACTGAGGTGTAAGCCTCCAGATTTTCTTATTAGAAAGTGCCACAACTTTGGAAGTGCCACTACTTATTTGGAAGCAAAGTATGTTGGGTTAATCAGAATCATTTGTGGAAGGGTTTCCATGGTCTCTAGGCAAACTAGACACACTCAGCGCCTGCATGGAGCTTGCAGAACTGGTGAAAAACATCACAGAAGGATAAATGTTTGCTGTCACGCTGGCTCTTCCCTAGCTGGAGAACAAAATGGAGTTTGTCCTAACTTGATACCTTTATGATCTTGGGATCTTTTTATTGCTGGAATAATTGTTGTACTGCACATTTTGAAAAGTTGGAAAGGAAAATTATAGAACCCTCAACAAAGGTTGGTTGGTGGCATTTAGGTTTGACGGCTACCAGCCCCTTCTGAGTTAAACAGGGAGGCCGGTGTAGATTATTCATGGAATTTGTTTCTAAGAAATCTCAATTTCCTGAAATGGAGTGAGTTTGTGACTTCAAAGGGAAACATCTGTACTTCCTTTTCCAAAAATGCTCTATTTGCATCAGACTGCACCCCGTGAGATTTCCACCAGATGGTGATATAGCCCTTTGGATGACAGAGACTTGCGCTGGTTTTAAAAGGTGTATCTCTAGAAATATTTGTATAGCACTGTAAAAAGGCATTTTTTTAAAAAAAAGAAAAGCTCCCATAACCCCACCATTCTACAGTAACCATATTCATTTGCATATATTCAGTTCTAATTTTTGTCAATATGCAGATATACACAGGTACATTCACAATATACATGGCATTTTGGTCTATATTTTAAAAATCCAACACAACATATATCTTTTACGTATTTCTATATGACCTTCATAATTATTTCAGTAGTTACATACTCTTCTACTTGCTAAGCCTCTCCCCTATTGTTACACATTATGTAGTGGGCACTTTTTCACTATTATAGATAATGCTGCTGTTAATATCTTTGGCACACAAATTTTGGATTCTTAAGGAGAATTTTAGGGATGGGTCAAAGATATAGACGTCTTTTAGTTCTTTAACTTTCCAAAGGGCTGTCAGATTACACTGCCATCGGCGTTATGTGAGGGTCTGGATACTGCCCAGTTACACCAAGTTTTTATGTTTTGATTTGCTTCTTAAGCCCTAAGATATCTACCGTGATTCTTCTGCCAGAACTCTGCAAACTGTCTGGGAGGATGAATAAAAAACCATAGAATAAACCACACGAATAGCAGACCTTTTTAGAGAGCTTTCTAGAGAAGCTTATAGATTATTTTGCACAGATTGCAATGTGTACATTTTTATATTTATAGCTATGCTAATTTACACAGCATAGTACAGAGACCCTCAATATATACTGAAGAAGAAACACATAAAGTGTACAAAGTATACAGCATGTGGAATCATTCCATTTGATTAGTATTTGGTCAACCTACTTTTCCAGGTTAAATATTGAGTATGGGCAATACAATAATGAGGAAAATAAAGCCAGGTGGGGAACTAGAGTTTTAATCCTACAATTATATCAACAAATTTAAAACCCCCTCATGACAGGTGCCATGGATGAGAGGACATGGTGCTGTGCACCCCTTAATGAAATGCGGGTCCTACAAACCAAGTTTCATATTCCTATTCCTTCGAGGTCTTGCATATGCTCTTCCCTCTGTCTGGAACCCTGCCCCATCACTGTCTCAGCCCCTGATGAGGTCAGAACACAAATTAATAAGTGCAGTTGGGGGGCAGTGTTTATAGAGGGAAGGACTTGAAAATGCACTTCTCCCAAACCGTGGGGACGTCTGTGTGTGCACGTGTGTGCGCCCTTCTCCGCAGTGACTTCCATAAAAACAAGACCTTAAAGAATACATCTAAACGTAGTAGGGCTGCTTGGAATGCTTTACTATTTTTTAAATTTTTAATGTTGTTAAAATGTACATAACATAAAATTTACCAGTTTAACCATTTTAAGTGTACAGTTCGGTGGCATCAAATACATTCATGCTGTGCGGCCATCAGCACTGTCCTCCTCCAGACCTTTCCATCTTCCCAACCGGAAACTCAGAACACATTAAACAGCTGCCACGTCCACCTCTCCCCAGCCCTTGGCAGCCACCATCCTACTTTTTCTTGTTATGAGTTTGACTACTGCAGAAACCTCGTATGAGTGAAATCATACAGATCTGTCATTTTATGACTGGCTTATTTCACTTAGCATAATGTCCTTAAGGTCCATTCATGTTGTGGCATGTGTCAGAATGTCCTTCCTTTTTAAGGCGGAATGACACTCCATTGTGTAGCTAAACCACATTTTCTTTATCCATTCATCCACTCGTGGATGCTTGGGTTGCTGTTGTGAGTAATGCTGCTATGAACACGGCAGCTCTGTTCAAGTCCCCACTTTCAATTCTTTTGGGTATGTGCCTAGAAGTGGAATTGCTAGATCAGATGGCAATCCTGTGTTTGCTTTGCTGTTTATAATGTACTTCCCTGCGCACTGTGACCAGAGTTGGTCTTTACAGCAGTCCTGTAAGATAAGTAAGCATTCTTCTCTTCTAGGTAAAATGGTAAACGGAAGAGTATCCTGGCCTTAAACTTGGCTTTCTTATTGATTGTTCATCATTGAGAGTGGTCTTGATCACATGTGTCACCTTCCAAGGACAATGGTATTCTGATGTAACCAGCTTGGTCTGCTACCAGGTTGCCCCGTCCCCCTGGTCCTGCCCACTCTGTCCAGGCCTGACCAGGTGTGGGTCTGTGGCAGGGGACAGCCCATCCACTCCCCACTGCAAGGAACAGAGGCTGTGTCCATGGAGCCAGCAACAAAGTCTTCTCCTTTCAGTTTCTGTTTCCCTCTTTCAGTTCAGAGTCTGTCATCTGAACCATGAGGATCTGCTGGCTTCTGCTTGCCATTGGCATCTGCCCTGGGAACATAAACGCGCAGGACACATGCAGGCAAGGGCACCCTGGCGTCCCCGGGAATCCTGGTCACAATGGTCTGCCTGGAAGAGATGGACGAGAGGGAGCAAAGGGTGACAAAGGAGATGCAGGTACTCACCACCTGGCTGCGTCAGCTGCCCTCCACCCATCCCTTCCTTCCTTTTTTCTCATTCATGCATTCATCCATCATCCGTGGAGTCTTCCGCCCATCCACTCACACCTCTTCCAGCCAGCCACCCGCCGCCCAGCAAACACTCCCCGAGGGCCTGCTCCCTGCCAGGGTCTGTGCTGGGTGCTGGGCAGAGCACCGGAGAGGACCGACATGAGGAGGGCTAGATGTTGGGATGACCCACTTGGAGGCCCCAGAGTACCCAAGGGTGCACTTGGAGACCAGCTCTTATGACACCCAAGTCATAGTCTGTCCGTGTCAGTCCTCTCTCGGGACCTACAAGCTGGCCCAGCCTGCTCCTGTCACCCTGCAGCCGGGGGCAGTGGGGCTGAAGTATGGGGGTCTCTGCTGCTCTGGGAGAGGCCAGAGTCTGAGGTGACATGTGGCCTAGTGAGCTCTTCTACTGCCATGGCTAGAGCCACCTCCCACCTGCTGACGTCCACCTTGCCAAGTTGGAACCCAGGGCAGCCTGTACCGGCAGGAGGGCTTGCCTGTGGTCAACGGAACCTCACTCACCTGCTGTCCCAGGGGGCTCCCCTGCCAACTTGATCAGTGGCATTTACAGCCACTCTCAGGTGCTAGAGAGATCCTTCCAGAACCTCCCTTCCATCCCAAATAGTGTCTCGAAACCATAGTCAGCTGTGTTGTCGTAGGAGGCCAGCAGACCTTGCACTCTCCGCAAGGGTGCTGGGAACGCAACAGAATGAGAAACCCGCCGGCGCCTCCCATGCCCGGCGCACTTCCCCAGGCCTCGGCGCCGGAGAGAAATGTCAGCTGATTTCAACTCTTGCCCATTTTCCACCCAGGAGAACCAGGACATCCCGGCAGCCCAGGGAAGGATGGAGCGAGTGGAGACAAAGGAGAACGAGGTCAGAAGCTACCGTGCTCTAATTCTGAGCTATCCAGGATTTAACAATAATTAAGTGCTTCCTATGCACCGGTCCTTTACGAGGTGCTGAGCATGTTCCAGCAATAAAGGCGACGCAGTTCTTGCCCTCCAGAAGCAGGGATCGGTGTGGGGATTGCAAACTCTTTCCGTAAAGGGCTGATAGTAAATATTTTTGGCTTTTCGGGCCATGTGGTCTCTGTCACTGCTGCCCAGCTCTGCCACTGTGATAAAGAGCAGCTGGAGGTACTGCCTAACTGGGCGTGGCCGTGTTCCGGTGGGGCTGTGTGCGACTGCTGAAATTTGAAATTTGAATTTCCATGACACATGGAAACCTACATGTGACCATTCAAACATGTAAACCATTCTGCTTGCGGGTCATGCACAAGTAGGCGGGAAGCTGGCTCTGGCCATGGCTTGCTGAGCCCTGCGCTGGTGCATGAGCACCGAGGAGTGAGACAGAACTGTCACTCAGTGCGTCTGTAGACACTGCGTGGAGGAGGTGGCCCCTGAGGGGGAGGGAGGACTCCCACAGCTGGCAGGGAGGGAGATAGCACGGCAAACACGTGTAGCCCTTTGTGCTGTTCATGTGATTGTGCTTTTTGTGTGCTGACTCACTCCGGCAGCTCTCTACGCCAGGCGGTAGGAGTACCCCGATTCTCTAGATGAGGGAGCGGGGGACGGGAGGCTCCCTGGCTTGCCTGGCATCCCACGTGCGGAAGTGGTGGAGACAGGATGGAGTCTAGCATTTACTCCTGGAATCCGCGCCTGCAACCCCTGCTCTCCAGTCCACGTGGAAGGATCGGGAAGCGGCGAGCGCTTGTGTAGAATGATGAAATGCGCCATGTAACTGGCAGGTGCACGGGCTGGCTGCACGGGGCAGCAGAGAGCCAGGAGTGCCACCCTGAGGGATTGACCTGTGTTCACTCCTGTGAGGAGGTTTGTAGGGGCAACACGCAATCAGGGCTGAGTGTCTACTAACCTGACTTCTGCAGTTCTCCCCTGCCCCGAAGAGCGTTTGCTTTCAAGCACCGGCATTACTGAGTAGCCAACACGTGGACTTAGGTGGTAAAGAGGTGTAATTTCCCACGTGAGTCTTGATTCGGATTTAGTAGACAGGAGTCAACTAAATTCGGGTGTGTGTGTGTGTAATGTGAGAGTAAGTGAATTCCAACCCCTGTGCATACACTGAACCTGTGAGCTACTTTGTGTTTCACTTGTATGCACAATAATAGAAAAAACAAAGTTGTTCACAAGAGACTGTTTCACAAACCATCTCTTTATTCGCTCTTTCTCTAATAGGAGCAGATGGAAACGTTGAAGCAAAAGGCATCAAAGGGGATCAAGGCTCCAGAGGACCACCAGGAAAACACGGGCCAAAGGGTTTGCTTGGTCCCATGGGAGAGAAGGGCCTCCAAGGAGAGACTGGCCCTCCAGGGCAGAAGGGGGAGAAAGGGGATGTGGGCCCCCCTGGCCGAGAGGGCCAAAGGGGCCACACCGGACCATTGGGCCCAACTGGTTTACCTGGCCCTGTGGGCCCCATTGGAAAGCCCGGTCCCAAGGGAGAAGCTGGCCCCGTGGGGCCCCAGGGCGAGCCTGGGGTCCGGGGAATACGAGGCTGGAAAGGGGATCGAGGAGAAAAAGGGAAAATTGGTGAGACTCCAGCCTTGCCCAAAAGCGCTTTCACGGTGGGGCTCACAGTGCTGAGCAAGTTCCCGTCTTCAGATGTACCCATCAAGTTCGACAAGATCCTCTATAACGAATTCAACCATTACGACGTAGCGACGGGGAAATTCACGTGCCACGTCGCCGGGGTCTATTACTTCACCTACCACATCACTGTCTTCTCCAGGAATGTCCAGGTATCTCTGGTCAAAAATGGGGCGAAAATACTGCACACCAAGGATGGTTATATGAGCTCGGAGGACCAGGCCTCTGGTGGCATCGTCCTGCAGCTGAAGCTTGGGGACGAGGTGTGGATGCAGGTGACAGGAGGGGAGAGGTTCAACGGCTTGTTTGCCGATGAGGATGACGACACCACCTTCACGGGCTTCCTTCTGTTCAGCAGCTAATGATGGAGAGTGGGCTTGCTGAGGACGTTACGAGAGGATTTTACTAATTCCTCCAATTGTTGCAATAATCGTAAAAAGATAAAAATAGGAAAGTGATTCCTAAAACTGATTCCATGTGACTTACTATCTTTTCAAGAGTGAATTTTAAAATAGCTGCATTGTTTACTTTATTTCATATTTCTCATCATTCCCATTGTCTGAAGAATCCTTCGCATGTATGTTTCTTGCGGGAAGAGCATTTTGATATCATTTTAGTGCCCTAAGGAGCCATTTATTGCTCATCTGTGTTCCTGAGGACATTAGGGAGAAAGAAAAGGAAACTGTTTATTCCATTCTGTGGCTAATAAGAGCTCTAAGCTGGCGACTCTGCAATACTCTAGAAAGCTGTAAACACTGTTCATTTCCTAATTTAGATTTTAATCACCATTCAATCCAAAAAATAGCTATTGGTAACTATTTGCCAGACTTGCATCTGTATTCCTTTTCTAGGTTTGCCGTAACAAAGTTTGCAAACTGGGTGGCTTTAAACAACAGAAATTTACTCTCCCACAGTTCTGGAGGCTGGAAGTTTGAGATTAACGTGTTAACAGGGCCATGCTCCCTCCGAAGCTTCTAAAGGAGGATCTGTCCTTGCTGCTTCCAGCTTCTGCCAGCCCCCGGCACTTCTTGCACTTCTTGGCTTGTGGTAGCATCACTCTAATCTCTGCTTCCATCTTCACATGGCGTCTTCCTTCCGTATCTGCCAGTGTCCGCATTCTCTCTTTTTACGGGGACACCAGTCCTATTGGATCAGGGCCACCCCTAATCTTGTATGACCTGTTTTAATCTGATTACATCTGCAAATATCCTATTTTCAAAAAGGTCACATTTATAGGTACCGAGAGTTAGGACTTCAACATATCTTTTTGGGAGACACAATTCAACCCGTTACTGTCTGCCCTCAGGCCTCCCAAAGTTGATTTCCTTCCCATGTGCAAAACACATTTTCCCCATCCCAATAGCCCCAAACATCTCAACAGTTTCGACATCAACTCCAAGTCCCAAATCTCATCTCTCCTCCACTCAAAGTCCCAAGTCCCATCATCTAAATCATTTAAATCAGCTAGAGGTGAGACCTAGTGCGTGACTCATCCCATGGCAAAATCTCTCTCCATCTGTGAACCTGTGAAACCAGACAAGTTATCTTCTCCCAAAATACAATGGTGGGCCAGGCCTAGGACAGACAGTCGCGTCTTAAAAGGGAGAAATAGGAAGGAAAAAAGAGATCACAGGTCTCAAGCAAGTCTGAAACCCAGCAGGGAAAGTTCCATTAGATTTCTTTCACTATTTACCTTCTAAAACTTTTAAATGAGCTACGCAAGATCAAAAAAAACGTTACTGTACAGAAACTCCAAACGGAGTTATAGTTAGAAGTGCGGGATGGGGATGGATTTACCGAGAGAGTAGGTTAGCGGAGAAACTTTTCCTTCAGGCCTGTAGTGGGCATTTCTTGTTTAGACAAGGAGCATCTATTTCCCTTCTTTCTGGGAAAAGCATCCTAATGTCCACTCCCAGGCCAAGCCTTTCAGATGGGGTGGACTCCACACTCTGTGGCGGGCATGGGATTCAGGCCTGGCTAATCAGAACAGCACCTTCTTCTGGCCATGGTGACTCTTTCTAGATGGCGCTTGATCCAATCAGAACCGATGAGATGCAGTCTGTTGAGAAAAAGGCATGCTCATTTTCCCTGACATTAGAACTGGCAGGATGGAGGCCTGAGGCTGCTGGCATAGAGCCTCAGCATAGAGCTGAATAGAGCTGGAGTAACCCAGCCCCGTGACGAGGTTTAGGCCCCCAAATCCAGCTGTACCTCAAGGCAGAGCTCTCCTTGGACCATCTTGTCCTGAGAGCCGCACATTCTCTTTGTTTTCTTCAACCAGTCTGATGCAGGTTGTTGTTGTTGTTGTCACCACTGCTTTCATCTGAAAGAATCTTACGTGGCCCATGATCCAAGGATAGGGGCAGAGTGATTATAGTGTGATTAAAGCTCCGTACTAAGAACTGAATTATATGGGTTGTTGTTCCAGCCAGGACAAAGGGATTTGGATCGGGCGAGTTATCGAGCTTTTCTGTGCCCCAATCTCCTGTTGTGCCACAGCGGTTGAGCTGGGTAATTCTGTATTGTCCCCAATCCTCCTCTAAAATTTTGCAAGTAATTACATATGTTTAAGTTAACTTGATACAATTTTTTCTATGCTAAGAATTTAAACCATATGTATTCATAAAAGTTGCCCAAGCAAATAAAGACTACTGGTGTCCTTTGAGTTTGAAAGAGTCATTCTTGCCATAATTTTCTAGTTCCTCATATCATCTCACCGTAAAGGCTAGCTTTCCCAAACCAAAAAACGTCGCCACTGGGTGATGGCGCAGATGGATTCTTTTCCTGGCCTGCCTGGTACCAAACGATGACAGTTAATTATTCACATGTATATTGATTGTCACTCACCTCGTGGTCACTCACCTTGTGTTAGTCTCTAATCCCTGGGGTAACACTGGAGGGCAACTAACGGAGAAGCGCAAGGACCCAGGCTCACTGAATATTAAAGAGAGAACATTTTCTAAGTCACAGCCTGGACATGTTGTCTGGCAGAATGTGCCACTTGAAATGGAATTGTCCCCAAAGCCATGTGATTTATAGTCATTCTATCCCTACTGCAACCAGGTCAACACGGACTTATTCCTCAGGAAAGTGAGATTTTTCTGAATTACCACTATAAGCAGGCAGCACTGCTGTAGATGTAATATTTAAAAATTACTTGGTAGTTATGGAAAATGTTGGAAACCTACAGAAATAGAAATAATGTCTGTTTCTAAGTATTTTATTGGCTTTCCTTAGTTTGTATTTCCCATGGAACAGAGCCAGGATAGGGTAAAGCAAGTGAGGCAAAATTGCACCCACAGGGTGCAAAATTCACGGAGGCATTGCTCTCACGCCTGGCCCCCACAGCGAAGGAGCACCCCTGAAACTCTGCACCCCGCTTCTCACCTGCAGTTACAGAATGACTGACCATTCTAGTTATTGAGGCAGAGTGTCCTTATTCCTTGGCTTTTCTGAGTTGTAATAACTCAGGTTGTTTTAACCCAGTGCAAAGTCTGATTTTGTTATGGCCCCAAAGGGGAATATATGTGCTAACTCCATTCTATTAGGAACAAGACTTTATAGGGTGAGACAGGCATAAGGAAAAAAAAAACACAGTTTATGACTAGGACAAAGGAAACAAGTTTTTATAAAACTCTTTTTGCAGGGTGAATATAGAAGATGAGATGTAAAACACATTTTAAAGGACTTCAAGAGATAAAGCTGACTGGGGAGGGTGTTTAATCTGCCATGTGGGATCATTTTTCATTGGCTGCCTGTGAATCTGGAATGCAGTTTTGAGCAGTCTCATTATGCCAGGCTCCCTGAGACACAAGATACCCCGTAAACCCTAGCACCAGCTGTCATTCACTGATGACTGAGGGCGGTTTTATGCTCAAATGTTTGCGTTATAAATGGTTAGTGTATAAAACATGTTCTGGGCTAAAGAAAGCCTCTCAGAGTTAAAACTTCTTTTTAAAAAATATGATAAAATAAGCATTTTGTCAAATCTATTGATGGGTTTTTCTTTCCTACATGACCCACTTGCCTGTTTGCTATACAGGCACGAGGTCTGCCATGACATGGGTCCCCTGAGAACCAACCAGTGATATTAATCAACATAGCGTTAGGAACTTGGGGGTTTTAAATAACTTTAAATCTTTGATTAAAAAAAAAGTAGAAAATGAAATCACAAGTTACCATACAAACACAATATAGAATTTATAGTTAAGTTTTAAAGAATTCTATAGGTACACTATGGTACTTGTGTTAACTATATTACAATTGTTATTTATCATCATCATCATTATCAACTGGGTTTTTCCCCTCTACCAGGCTAAAGTAAAAAAAAAAAAACCTACATTTTAAAATTCCTTTAACAAATGAGCGATAGCATGGAAAAAAACAATAAAAAAAGAAAAAGAATAAAGAAAAAAATAAAAATAAAAATAAGCAAAAAAATGTAAAAATAAAAAAATAAAATTCCTTATATTTTTAGTTGACATGTAATAATCGTACATAATATATGAGATGTAGAGTGATATTGTGGTGCATGTGTACAACATGTAATGATCAAATCAGGGTAATTAGCATATCCATCTCAAGCATTTACCATTTCTATGTGTTGGCAACATTTCAAGTCCTCTCTTTTAGCTATTTTGAAAGATGTAATACATTGTTGTTAACTATAGTCACCTTACTGTGCTATTGAACATTAAAATTTATTCTTCCTATTTAACTGTAATTTTGTAGGCATTAACCAACCTCGCCCTATCCTCCTCTCCCCCTACCCCCTCCTCTACAATTCTATTCTCTACTTCTATGAGCTCATTTTTTTATTTTTAGCTCTGACATATGAGTAAGAACATGCAGTATTCATCTGTCTGTGCCTGGCTTATTTCACTTAACATAATGTCCAGGAGGCTCATCCATGTTGCTCTGAATGAAAGGATTTCCTTCTTTTTATGGCTGAATAGTATTCCATTGTATAGCTACATCACATTTTCTTTATCCATTCATCTGTCGATGGACGCTGAGGTTGACTCTGTATATTGGTATTGTGAATCATGCTGCAGTAAACATGGGCTGTGGTGCAAGGATCTCTTTGCTATCCTCATTTCTTGTCCTTTCGATAAATACCCAGGAGTGGGAGTGCTGGCTCCTATGGTAGTTTTATTTTTAGTTTTGTTTTTTTTTTCAAACTCCATTTAAAACTGGAACTTTAGAGAAGCTTCCTAGACTGCTCAAACCCTATGGGCAATGTTAAAATGAGCAGAGCTTTACCCTAGGACTAAACATTCAGGGTGAGATAAAGCTCTGAAGGGACTTCAAATAAAGCACATTTTTTTTAAAAAATGTAGTGGTTTGCCACGGAATAAAAAGGTTTACTTGGGTTCTTGTTCCTTTGCAAAAAGTCACACCTCTGGTACCCAAGGCAAAAGAATCATCCTTTCATTAGTTCACGGAAGACCTCAGCCCTCCATCCCCTCCACATGCAGACACTGGTTTATAGGAAATACAGGGTGTCTGGTTCCCAGGTAAAGAAAGCTGAGGCAGAGACATGGCATTTAGAGCCAGCAGAAGGCTGCCGTAGCAAGACCTCCTCCTGCCTGCTCTCCTAGGAGGTCTTCCTGCCTTCCACCAGGCCACCAGCTTCCCTTGCACGGAAGGGTCGATTGTCAAGGGGCCGTCCCAGGAGGAGTCTCCACTCAGCAGCCTCACCCCACCGAGGCCAGAGAGGCGGTTCCATGGGGCAGCCCCCAGCTCGTGCAAGCAAAACCTGGGAGCTGCTCCAGCCCCCCGTCCCTTTCCTATAACCGCAGTGCCTTTTCCATCCATTGCCCACCCTGCCTACCCAGGGAAGCCTCTCAAAATAAAAACCTGTTAACAACCCCCCTTCCCTCCGTCCCTCATCCCTGCGCACTCTCGTACGAGCTCCTCTCTGCAGACGGGGCACTGAAGTTCAGCAAGGTTCTGGCTGCGATCCTGGACACGAAGCTGGGCCCCGACTCCCGGTCCGGCGATGTCCACTGTTGGGGGAGGCGAAGGCTGTCCGCAGGGCCCCCCGCCCCATGGCACCGTCCCACACGCCTGTTCTGAGGCCCTGACTCAGTTTCCTAACGCCTTTCCTCCCTCCTCCCCCCAAATCTTTTCATTTCTGTATCGTTGATTGAAAAGTATATTGTAGATTGTTACAATAATTTTAGAAATCAAAAGAGATGAAGATTCACAGGTAGTTAATTCACTCGGTTGCACACGACCGTAACGCGGATGCACAGTCATTGCATATATTTAGTTTAACCCATTTTTTTCAAGTGGAGACACATTGATTGGACAGACTGGCTCCACTGCGCGTCAGCGGTCCCGGGTCCTGCCCCAGGCTCCGTCCCTGAGTCACGTCGGAGGAAGCACCGAGAGGCTCCCGGCTCGGTTCTTCGCGCTCACTCCCGGCTCCTGCAGGAACCGGAGCCTGTAAGTCTTGCATTTGCAGACTTTTCCCGCCGGCTCGAGCCACGTGGGAAGGGAAGGGCAAGCCCTAGCCGTTCCTTACTCTGGGCACACGGGGGCGCTACACCTCGATGGCTGCCGAGAAGGCGGCAAGGCGACGCTCTTGCCCTCGGGACGTCGACGTGCCCACGTCCTGACGGCCGCGCGCCCCGACCAGGAAGCGCCGGCGTCACGTGGCGCGGCGTGGGCCGCTGCCTTGGAAACGCAAAGCGTTCGCGCTCCCGGCTGGGGCCGCGGCGCGGGGGGCAGGGGTCTCGCGGCCGGGGAGGGGGCTGCTTCCGGGTCATGATGCTGTGTGCCCGAAGGCTGGGCGGCCTTGGAGCCGGAGTAGCGGCGCTGCGGCCGGGGCGGGCGGGCCGGGGCGTCCTCGGAGCCGGGCCCCGGGCCCGGAGGGTCAGCACCAGCTGGTCCCCGGTGGGCGCCGCGTTCAATGTGAAGCCCCAGGGCCGCCGCTTGGACCTGTTCAGCGAGCGCCGGGTGAGCGGCGCGGGAGGGCTGTCCTCGCTCCCCCGAGCTCAGCAGGCCCCCGTCTCCGCGCAGCCGGCGGCGACGCGGCCCGGGCTGTCTGGGGCTGGAGGAGCCGGGCAGCGAGCCCACCTTATACGGTGGCGCGTCGTTTGCACTCTTGTCCTTGCCGGTCGCCTCCTCCGTCATTCAGGGGCTGGGTTTGAAGGGGGCTGGACAGGCGGCGTTTGGTGGTCCCCTCCCCAGACTGTGGGGTCCAGGACCTGCCTCTGCGTGAACCCCCAGCTCCACGTGAATCTAAAATAGGTGGTGGTGGCGGTGAATTCGGCCTGCCGGGCCCCACCCTCTCCCTGCTCTCACTCCCACCTCCTCTAAAGCTCACTTTTGCTCCGGCCTTGCGCTTATGCCGTGAGAGGCCCGGCCCTGTGCGTCACAGTCGCCATCAAGTTGTCTTTTTGCGAGGTCACACTTGCCTTCAGTAGTGTAGTAGTAATTTCGTCGATGCCCGGAATTCCATCACTCGTTAATTTATTATTTCATAGCGTTGGGCTTTCTTGTTTTCTTTTAAAACTCAGAACTGTTGAGTCTGATTTTCTACAGTGCAATGGAGTTGATCGCTTTGATTTCTTACCCCAGGACGTCCCTACACTGAATTCTTGGGTTCTTATTTATTTCTGTATCCACCCTGCTTATTAGCATGGTGTGTGGCAATAAGTAGGCACTCAGTAATTATTGAATGAATGAACGAAAGATGAAAAGAAGGCAAACTTAGAAAGAACTTACCTGATGCCTGTTCTACTTTGCATTTGCAGATTTTGTTCATTTTAGGTTAAGGGTTACGTTTATTTTTGTCTTTTAAAATTTCTTCGTTGTACCACTGCCTTTCCTATAAAAACAGTCTAGGTTATGGTTGCAGTGAGCTAAAGGGTGTGTTTCTTATTTTGTCACCATCATTAGCTTTGTCTATTTAAAAAAATTTTTGTGTGAAATTTACACCAGCTGACCTAAGAGTCTACTCTTAATGTTGATGTTAACATAGTTGATATTTTGAGAAGGAGAAAAACTACCTGTAGGTACTAGGGTTGATAAAATATAACTAATTTTAGCTTAATTACTTTTTCATTTGTGCATTATGATTTTAGGCACTGATAACAGATTTTCAAATTTCTGAATTGGTTTTTGCCTAAAAGAAGAAAAAGTTTATGAGCCTTTTTAGCATTACCCTTAGAGTCTGAAAGTTAGAATTCCTAAGAGCAGGATGGGGACGTTTTACTGGGAAGTAGAAATAGCCTGTTCTTGGATCAAATTAACTCAGTGTAAAGATTGAATTTATTTTTGGTCCTGATTCTACTCTGCTCCCAACTGTCTTTCATTTATTTTCTTCAACTTGTATTTTGAAGAGAGGTTAACAGCTTCATACATTCCTTCTTGTAGAAATAGTAGGTAGGCCTTATAAGGCTTGAAGTTTTACCTGTTGGGGTTTCCAAAAATCTATATGTAAAACACCTACAAAGTTAATTTATAACGGTTAGCATCTGCTCCATTCATTTGTTTCCTACGTTGAGTTAGACATTATGTTGGTTCGCTGGTTAAAGAAACGAAGGACAGGGCTCCTGCCTCTAGGAGTTCCCCTTCTCAGGAGAGAAGACTTTCAAACAGAAAAATCATTTAAAATTTAATAATAAAGAAGTATGGAAAAGTGTGGGCTTTAGGGATATACAGGGCATGTTCAAATTCTGGCTTTCCCACTATTAATTCATGACCTCAAACATGTTTTTTTCTGACCTCTTAAAGCATGTTTCCTTATCCGTAAAAGAATTATGTACAAAGTAACTGGCACATTTCATGGCATGCAGTAGATGCATATTAAATGGGTTTTTTTCCTGCCTTCCTGAGTTCTCTAACAAGTATAATTGCACTGGTACAAGAGGTGATCATTCCCATTAGATAAGTGATTTTTATTTTTGTCAAGATATTGAAATGCCTTTGGAAATACAACATTTGCTGCCAGTTCCAGCCTATGACTTGGTTTAATATGTTTAATATTAAATTTTTCTGACATGTCTATGTACTTGATAATCAACTCATCCCCACTATGTTATAGTTGTAGAATAATTGGTGCTAGGTCCTGAGATCTTATTCTATGTCAGACATTCTCCTTAGTACTTGACATACACTTTCTAACGTAGAACCTCTATCCACACTGTGAGATATGTGTTGTCATTTCTATTGTACCTGCTGAAAAAATTGAGGCCTAGGAGGAGAAATAAATTGGCTGGGGTTACAAGCTAATAATCATAATTATAACCAACATCTTTTACATGCTTTCTATGTGGCAGGGATTGTTGTTTTTAAAGAAAAACATGTATTATCTCATTTAATCCAGCCACTCTGAGTTAGATTCTGCAGTCGTGACGGAGCTGGATTTTGAACCACTACCATTCAATTTATGTTTTTTAGAAAATAATTAGAAATTGAAGAAAAATTATGTTCTTAAAGCATTTTTAGTCTAATTTATGGGGAGTAATATGGGGAGTGTGAAAGTGGTATCTGTGGTGACAGGTATAATTAAATGATTCAACAGTGAAAACCAAGATTTCCTTTATGAAAAAATTATTTTTAGTTAATACAAAAGAAGTTATAAATTGGACATGTTTTTTGGTTTTTAGGGTCTTTTTGGAGTTCCTGAGCTCAGTGCCCCAGAAGGATTTCATATTGCACAAGAAAAAGCCTTGAGAAAGACAGAATTGCTTGTAGAGCGCGCATGTTCTACCCCGCCGGGGCCCCAGACTGTATTCATTTTTGATGAGCTCTCAGATTCCTTGTGCAAAGTGGCCGATTTGGTAAGAAGCTTTGTTTAAGACTTGAAACTACCTCTCTTTCAAGCTATTAAAATTTAAGTGACGTTTATCCTTTGTTATTTAAGATTAATGTTAGACTATAAGGTTAAAAATGTCTGAACCTATTTGAGATCTGTTTGGTATCATTTGTTATGATGAAGTATGTCATTAAGAATGGGAAACATGTACAGGAAAGGTGACATTTAGAACTTGTACTTTAATATGTATATTTAATAAAATACACATGTAATATGTAATAAAAAGAGGATTAGTAATACAGCAAAGATTCTTTGGTTGACAAAGGTTCTTCATGTATGAAAGCTTGTAACAAAATTCTAATAGAACATTTTATGTGTACATTTACAACAAAATTCTGCTTTTTCATAAGAGGAGTGAAACCAATTTTTATAGGTCTTTTGAAGAATGGCTTTTCTGATTAAAAACAAAGTTTTGACATCAAACTGATTGTATTAAAGATTTTTTAAAAAACATTTTAAAGTTGAAATAGAAGTATACCTGGATTTCTTTACCAAGAACCTCCTTGCTGAGATAGCATGATTTTCTGTCAGCCCAAAAGAGCCAACTCTTAATTGTTCATGACAATGAAGGCAATTAGTGGTGCACATAATCCAAAATAGTGATCATTCATGATCCTGTCTGTGTGATATTGAACTATATTTTTTCTCACGTTCATTGAATGCTGAGCACCTACTATATGCCAGACACTATCTAAGCACCGAGGCTATAGTCATGGATAAAACAGACCCAGTCTCTGATTTCATGGAGTTTATATTCTGGTGTTAACTCTTTTTAGATCATACTAGGCCATGGGACCTGGTAAGGGGTTTCTGTGGATGAGCTGAGGTAACCTCAGCCTATCTCCATTTTCAGATGAGGAAAGAAAGGCCCTGGGGTGGCGGGGGCAGTGAAGTGAAATGCTAGATGAGCTAGAAATGCTATGTGAGCCAGTGTGTGGTGCAGCAGGGCTTGAGGTCTAGGCAGTGTGGCTGTCGAGTTCCAGTTCTCACCATTCCAGGGCTGGCTGCTTGGGTCAGACGAACCTTTACCTGGAGAAGTTGGAAAGTTAGTTAGCCTCCCTATCTTTTAAACTAAGTATTTATGTATTAGCAAAATTATTATACAGTAAAATTGACTTCTTTTGAGGGGTGGTACAAGTCTATGAATTTTAACTCATGTATGAATTTGTATAACCACTACCACAATCAGGATACAGAACTGCTACATCACCTCAAAAAAGCTCCCTTTCTAGTCACACCACCCCTGCCCTCTCACCTCTGACAACACTAGCAGTTCTCCATCCCTATATAATACTTTTGTCTTTTCTAGAATGTCATAGAAATGGAATCATATATCCCTTTTGAGACTGACTTCTTTCACCCAGCATAACACCTCCCTATTTTTGTTCTTTCTGCTTTTGCAGAAAATTCCCTTGAGTTGAGTAGTAACACCTTACAGATGATCACTATAAGCTTCCCAGTTTTAAGGAAACTGATAAGGTGTATTATTTTAAAGGGTTTTCCCCGACAGTGAAATTGCAGGCGCTGGGTTGTCAGTTCTGTTTTACTCGCCTGTGTTCTGTCCTTCTAGTAAGTACAGAGGAGATATTTTTTGGGTGATGAAGGAGCTATGGCCATGCACTGCCAAAAAAGAGATCTTGCACCTCCTTTCCCTGATTGTGTCACTGAAATCTGAAAAGGAAAATGTATGTCAGTAATGTCATTTGGGAATAATCAAGTACAGTCAACCTTCCACATCCAGGGTTCTGCACCAACCTTAGATCAAAAATATTTGGGGGAAAAAAAACACATCTGTACTGAATATGCACAGACTTTTTTTTCATTAGTCCCTAAACAATACAATATAACAACTATTTATATACTATTTACATTGTATTAGGTATTATAAAAATCTGAGATGATTTAAAATATTCATAGGTTATATGCCAATACTGCACCATTTTATATCAGGGACTTGAGCATCCTTGAGTTTTAGTATCGCCAGGGAGGTCCTGGGACCAGTGCCCCACAGGTACAGAGGGTTGGCTGTGTTGGCTTTGGCAATCAGAAGTCCCAGAATTCACGGTGTATTTGTTGTCTTAGTCTCTGTATTAATTAAACAGTGTTCTAGGATTTTTTTTTTCCCCACATTTTTGCTTTTGCTCTTCACTAAAAGAGTTTAACTTCTCTGCCCTATATCTTGTCCTAATTTTAAAGTTTTTTATATTTATAATGTATAGTAGTATCTTATTCTAAAAACTTAAAAAAACTGTAATGCGATTTATATATGTAACTCTCTGGATAAAGAAATTGAAAGATCCTTCTTCCTATTTGAATTTTTAAAATATTACCTGCAAGTAAGATCAGTACCATTATAAGGCAGTAGTTTTATAAACTATTTCTCACCAAATAGTCATTCTGCTTTGCTTTCTTTTTCTTTTTTAAATACAGTTGTTATGTAACGGAACTGTTTTCATCATCACTATTGCAAATCAGTTTTTAAAATGTATGCTAGAGTTTTAAATTTTCACGTTGAACGTAAATTCTACAACATAGAGATTACTAATTTACAAAAAATGTAAATTTTACATAGATCATTTTTCAGGTTCTTTAGTACTAATGTCATATTATTGTTACCTATTGTTACAAATGTATCAACCTATGGATTTAAATGTTTTTGTATTAAAAATTATTTGATAATAAAATTAGGAAATTTTATCTTGTGGTGATTTTATTTCATATTGTAGTCATACATGTCTTCTTGAAGAATAAAGAAAAAAAATAGTATTTCATAGTTCCCCTGCATTTTTCTTTTGCAATGTACTGCACATGTAAACTAAAATCTAATTTTATATGATTTCATCTTAAAAAAAAATAATTCTCAGTTTAATTGTGATGGTTACTGTAGCAGCAGCAATAGCAGTTGTATACCATGTTATGTTGGGACTGTGAATTCATATTTCATTAAAAGGGCTATAAAGACAATGTGCCTTTGTTTTCTGCACAAAGACTAGAATGTAGTTAAGTCGGTTTTGAAACTATACTATGTGTCAATTTTAAAAAATAGCCTCTAAGAGTTATTGTCTGGAGCCAGGTTAAATTAACCTGTGAGAACCATATCGCAAAGAATTTTAGCTAGAAAGTTTTAGAATATTTGAAACCAGTGTCTGCTATTTTGAACTGAATATGCTGGTGTTTATATTCGAAGAATATGCCTGGTGTTTATATTTGAAGGAGAAAAACTTTTCTGAAATAAGGTTAATAAAAGTATTTTCTTTGGAATGAGACAAACTTGGTTTTAAGGAGTAACAGAATCAATAAATGTTCAGAAAGAAGCTTCTTTGCCTTTCCCGTTTAGGGAAAATTCAGTAATGGAAATGCACAGGTCAAGCCAAATGGCACATTTTAAAACACAGGTTTTCATTTTCGCCCTCAGATCCTGGAAGAAAGCTTTCCATCAAATTCCCTTTTGGTTTTGTCTTTCCCCTTTATTAGGCTGATTTTGTGAAAATTGCTCACCCTGAGCCAGCATTCAGAGAGGCTGCGGAAGAAGCTTGTAGAAGTATTGGCACCATGGTAGAGAAGTATGTGCGTTTCCCTCCGTTCCAGCGTTGGGTGACTTGATTTCACGGACTTGTGCTGTGGCAGTTTTGTCCACAGTGCTCCCAGCAGGGTGGGAGGTGGTGTGCGAGCAGAGGGAGGGCTGGGGGCAGGCCGTGAGCACTGGGGCTTGGGGCTAGATATTTATTGTTCTCTCAGTTGGTTCCTTGTCTGTAAATAGGGTAATCAAGTGAACACTGCCTCTTAGGGTCGCTGTGCGGATTAAATGAGGCAAATGCAAAGGGATAGTACAGTGTCAGGCATCTAGCAAACATCAGTGTCCCTGTTACCATCATTATTGTTTACCTTAAGGGAGGGTTTTTTCATGTTAGTAGCAAGCTGGAGTAAGTAGATTATCGCTTGATTAAATTGCTATTGCACTGATGGCTGTGGGCCATGGGGCGGGAAGCCAGAATGGTCCATGCACTGTGTCCGTGCAGTCCCTGTAGAGTTGGGATTAGGGGAGTCTAGGGAGACCATAAAACCCTGTGGGAGGGCCAAGGCAGGCTGCTGGCTCAGACTATGGTGGGGTGAGGTATTTTAAAGTGATTCTGAGGTAAATGTAAATGTTTTTAAGCCGTTTACGAGAGCTCCATAATGCTTGTTGAAATAACTTAACGGTGGGCAGTGCTATGTTCCAAAGCACTTAGGTGCATGGCACCATGCCAGGCAGAATAGAGAGCTGGGGAGAGCCCAGGCTTGCCTGGCGGGAATTTACTGTGGGCAAGACTATTTCAGACACCGGAAGTTGGAGGAGGAGGAGGATGCTGGCTTCTCCAGTTAGATGTGGCTTCTCAGAAGGTGTGCAGGATCTTCCAGCTACTGCTTTTTCCTGGGTTGAGCAGCATTTGCTCACTTTAGCACAATCCGTGTGACTTTTCCTATAGCCATTGAAAATCAGCTCGAGGAAAGGGATAAAACTCTTTTCACAGCGCAGATACTGGGCAAGCTGAAGGTGCTGGCCCTGGGGACCCCTTGAGAGAAAGAGCGAGTCAGAGCGGCCGTGCTCTGAGCACTGTGCCCGCCAGATTCAGGTGCAGGTCTAATGGATGGGCACTCTTCATTTTGTGGGAAGACGGCAGGGAACCACAGTTGGTAGTGATGTGGTGTCGGAGCGTCTGCGATCTTCACTCAGCTTGGAAGAGCATTTCAATCTATTGAAAGTCAAGTCCTAAACCAGCCTCTCCTAAGCTTTGCTCTGTTTCCTTTAAGCACCCTGGCGCATGTTTTCCTTTCGTCTAACTGAATCATACCTTAACTAACTTGTTCAGTTGATGTTTGAAAAGTCAGGGTGATTTTAGGTCCGTATGGAAAATTGATTTATTTTCCAGTAGTAGTGGGAAAAAAAGCCTAAAATTAAGTGCAGTTGTTGAGGATTAACGCCAAATGTAAACTAAAGTGTAGACTTTATCTCAGAGTCTTCCAACATAAAACGTAGTGGCAGATGTGCTTACGTTTCTGGAGTGGGAGCACCGCGGGCCTTCTCTAAGTGGCCGTCCTGCTGCCGCGGTGAGGCTCCGTGGGCAAGCGGGTCTGGAGGGGGCGGGCACCACGCTTGCTTTCTCCCTGACCCCTGGGATCCATGCCTGGGAGCCTGGCCCTTCTTGGTGAGTGCTTTTTGATTGGTGGTGACTGCCTCAGTTCCCTTGGTGGTGTCCCTGAGAACAGTGGCAACAGAAACCCTTTGATTTATATAAAACTTCAGCTTTTTTATTGTGAACTGGGAACTGGACCATCCTTGAGTTCCTGAGTAGGAAGAACTGGTGGATACTTCTTATAACCTTGTCCCTCGCTGAGGGTCCACCAGGCCGGGGATGGATTGTATCCAAACCCAGCTCTCTGGCTCCGAGTTCCAGGGATTTTTGGCATCTTTTGAGGAGGGACTGGGTTCCTGCCCGGGGTTCTGGGGGTCTGGCTGAGGCCAGTGCTCAGCTGTGGGCCCTGTGCTCCCCATCTCTGGCTAAGGGCCGGCCAGCACCACTGTCTACCATTGCTGTGGCTCATTTAATCCTCACGGCAACCTCAAGTCTAAATCACTCGCCCAGGGTCCTGGGGCAGTAGCAGGGCCAGTCTTGCATCCCAGGTGTGTGACTCCAAAGCCGTGTCCCGAGCTCTCCCTGATGGTGTGAGCACAGCTAGCCTGTGCGCTGGAAAATCTGTATTTGTTCATCCTCCCTCCCATCTTCACTCCTTTCCTTTTATTAAAAAAACACACATAAATGGCCATTGGCATATTGATAAAGGGAACTAGCTCTCAGATCATCAGTGACCACATTCCTCCCCTTCCCTCTTCCCTGTCTGCTCTTTCTGCCCCAGCTGTTAACTGTAGATTTAAATTTATCTGTTCACCTTCCAGAACAGTTAGTACCTCAATGATTTTTCTAACAGGCCGCCTGTCCCTATACCGAACAGTTTAGTTTCTAAAAATAGTTATGCTATTCCTAGTCCAGATGAAGAACTAAAAAAACCACTGTAACTTTTTTTGGCCTCTGAGAATGTGCGTGCTACGATCGATACCATTCTTTTGATGTAAAGTTAAAAATAAGGCATTAGGAAATAATTTAATTTTTTTATTTGTAATTTTTCTAGGTTGAACACAAATGTGGAATTATATCAAAGTTTGCAAAAATTACTAGCTGATCAAAAACTTGTGGATTCCCTTGATCCAGAAACCAGGTACTCACTCATTTCTTTGCATTGGCCATGACTGTGACTCCAGAGGTGAGGTTAGGAGACTCCCCCCAGGGCCTCTGCACATGCAGGCCCCTGTCTGGAATGTTATTCCACAGGTATCTACACGACCCCTGCACTTTCTCTAGGAGTCCACTCAGATGGTGTCTCCTCCAAGATCTTTATACCAGGTCACGCTCCATCCTCTTGCCCTGATTTATTTTTCTTCATAGCCCTAAGCACTTCCAGCATTATGTTATCTATTTGTTAGTTTGTTTATCACCACCGTACCTCACTAGACTGCAGACTCCTTGAGGACAGGGACTTTGTCTGTTTTATTCACTGCTGCATCCTCAGCACCTCCAGCGTTCATGGCAGGTTGATAATGCGTTTCACCAAGGAATGAGCTCCTATACCCAGTGATAATTACACTTAGCTGTATGCTCAGAGTTCCATAATTGATACCATCAGAAGATATAAGCAAATTGCTTTTATTTACTGGGTAGATGTCAAGATCCTGGTAATGATTTACTTTGGTTCATTAGATCTGTGGTCCCCAACCCGTGGGCCACAGCCTGGTACTGGTCTGTGGCCTTGCTGGGAACCGGGCCGAGCATCACTGCTTGAGCTCCGCACCGCACACCCCTCTACCAACTCCTAGTCCGTGGAAAACTGTCTTCATGAAACCAGTCTCTGGTGCCAAAAAGGTTGGGGACCACTGCATTAGATTACATTTATCAATCTAAATTGAAAGGGCCTAATTTTTAAGTCAATACATAATATTTGACTTGGACCTTGGATATCTCATTCCTTTGCTAAGTTTATTTATTTATAAAATAAGTGTAGTAGGGTTTGTCATAAAGCTGCCTATAAAATATTCATGTCATCACCTAGAGATTAATTTGTTTTTCTTACCCATTCGTACCTGTTTACCTGTTTTTTATTTGTGAGATACTTCCTTTGACAACTTGACTCTCTCTCCTGCTTCCTTCTCCTTTTCTTTCTCCATTTGGGGCTTGTGACCCCAAGTGAAGCCTTGCTCTACAGGTTCCAGTTAATCAAATCTTGCTGTTTATCTAATACATGCATACCGTGCCATACAAGTAGCACAATGGGGCTCAGTTTTTGAGGGGTTATTTTTACCTGACTGGCAGGTGTGCAGGTACCTTGTCTCATTTCATTTCCTTGACCCTGTTGCTCAGGAGACTAGCAAGGCTAGCTGTGTCCTCAGAGTAGTTACTTTCATTGTAAGTTTAGGCTTGGGCATTACATTGCCTTCAGTAGCAAAGCAAGTAAAAGTTGAATACCTATTAATTGTGCCAGATTTATACTCAGCTGGTACTGACAACAACAAAAATTGTTGAAGTAAGGTTATTCATAATCTGACTTTATTAAAGATTGACATTTCCATGTTTACATATAAAAATTATAGAGGACTAGCAGACTATTTTAGGTACAAAGGACTTGTACTAATAGCATACATACCGTATTTCTAGATGTTACTAAAAATGCCAATAGGAATCTTTAAGTAATGAGATGATAAATACATTGGGAAAAATGAACTCAGTAGAATAACAATAGTCTAGAAAGGAAAAGCAACTCAGAAGAAAAGAATTTGAAGTAATAATTATTGAAATATGGCAGTTGTACATCATCACGATTGTTGGCTAGCACCCAGAAAGAACTATATTTTAGAAACTTGTAATGGTAAAGTATAAGACAATGGCTAAAACAAGGAATTGTAGGCTTAATAAAGTATCTTTTCTGATAAGTTTATGTACAGAAGTAATGGTTTAAATTGAGTTACTCATCTTATTCTTAGATGTAATCCTTGAAATACTAGTTCCATGAGATATTCAAAAATTTTCTTAGAAGTATTCAAAAGTTGGTCCCATTGGCCAATAAGTTTTGAAAAATGATATATGAATGTATTTTTTCCCTTGGAGAATTTTAATAGTTTAGGGTCTCTAAGAAGCCTAGCCATAAAAAAAACCTGTTTAACTTGGGGTTTTCCAAAACCATTACGAGCTTTCATGCATGCAAAGAGTATAACAAACACATACTCCAGAAAATATAATGGAGGGGAAATCCCAGGCACAAGAACAACAAAAGCTGTAATAAACATTGGGATAAACTCAGGAAGGCAATGAGTGCAGAACCTAATGCACACACACACGCCTAGGAATCATGCAAGGTGAAAGAAATGGAGAAACACTGTATTCTTAGATAAGGAAGAAGAAAGATCAGTAGTGTTCTCTGCCAGTCTGTAGGTTTAATGCTATCCAGTCCATATCTAAAGAAGATTTTTTTGTTGTTAATACTTAAAATGAGGTCATAGAGAATAAATGTGCCAGAATAGGTAGGAAAAATCTGATAAAGTAATAAAAATGACTTAGAGTAAGCATATTGTAAAAATACTCTATTTAAATAACATTACACTTATGCCAGAATAGTTAATTAGACCAATGAAAAAATAGTACAATTTCAGACACTGACACAGATATATGTATTTAGTTTGTGATAGAGGTGTCATTTCATATCTGTAGGGAAGGACTTGGTTTTTAGTAAATTATGTTAGCCCAATCGAGAACCATTATGGAAAAAAAAAGTTGATTAAAGATTTAAATTTTTTTTAAGAAATCATACAAATATTGATAATCTTGGATGTGGAAGGTCTTTCTTGGCATGATACCAAAGTCATACCACAAAAGGAAAGATTGACTGATTTAATCATGTAAAAATTGTAAACTATAGTATGCCAAAACCTTTCCACATTAAAAGTCAGGATATACAAATGCAACAAATATTACTTATGTGACAAAGGGTTAGTATATTTGCTATGTTAAAATACCTTACAAATTACTAAAAAAAAAAAAAAAAAAAATGAAGAAGAAAGCAAGAAAACAAACCCTTTTATAGAAAAATGGACAAAGGACTATTTTTTGAAACTCTCATTTCAAAAAAGAAGGAATAGGAACAGAGGTCATTAAACTTTTACCAGTGTGTCTTAGGTATAACACTTGTAATAAGTGTGAAGTGGCTGGAGGTGCAGTTCTAGAATTACCCTGCCTGAGTTGGATATTGGCTTCATAGCTCTTTAAGCCTTACTGTTCTCCTTTGTTAAAGGGAAATAGAAAAGTACTTCATAAGATTACCATGAGGTTTGGATGAAATAATTCATGTAAACCCATTTGCTCACTACCTGACACATCATAGTCACTTACTAAATGGGACCTGCCACCGTTCAAGAAAGGTAGAATAAGGCAGAGAGCCCATCAGTTGACAAAATTGAAACAGAATAAGAATAGAGTTGTTCATGGTTTGGGCTAATGGGTGCTCTCTAGTTAAATGTAAACTGATAAATCTTTAAGGTGGGCAATTTGGTAATATATATCAATGTGCATAGTTTTTGATCATTTTAACTTCTTGGAATTTATTCTAAGGAAACAGGGTAGAGAGATGTATGTAACAAAGATTTTTTTAATCATATCATGGTTTATGGGAATGGGAAAAGTGAAAACATTCGTGGTCCATAAGACAGAACATAATACAAACATCGAAAGTCAAATTTTTGAAGAATAAAGATACGGAGAAATGTTCAATGTTTGTTATATAATTTTATAAGAAAAAGCAAGATACAAAAATTTATATAGTTGGATCCCAATTATTCTACATAAGTAGTATAAATTGAAAATAGATTGGAAAGAAATAGTAATACAAGAATTTTAATAGTGATTTTCTTTGGTGGGATTAGTGGTTTTAATTTTTTCATACTTTTCTATAATATAGTTATTTTATACAATATACCTATATTGTATAATGCAATAAATTTATATTCCCATCCGCAATTTATCAGTCTCTGCTATCTTTTTTTTCTCTTGCTAAAACAAATCGAAAATACCTTTTTTGAAAAGTAAGTATTATATTTTTAGGCTGACTAGGGAGAGAGACCAATATGAGGTAGAGATGATGGGGACAGCTTGGGGCTTTAGTGAAGCACCTTATATTATTTAATAAGGAAGATAAATGACTAAATTGTTAACATGGTCTACTGAATTTTCAGAATTTTAGAAGAAATGTAATTCTGTTCATTCAAGGTGTATTTGACACAATAATAAGGAAGATAAATACATTCATTTTGAAAAGTCAAGGAAAGCCAAAGAGTAGGTTAAATATTTGGTTAACTTACCTCCAGAAAAAAACTAGTTTTTTAAAAAAATATTGTTGACAGAAAAATGTGTTACACTTGAAATTGGTTCTAAGCATGTAGCATGATTAAAAAGAAAGCAAACAATTCTCATTAGCCAAGAAATTCAGCTTCCGGCACAGCATCAAAGAATTTAATATTCTAAATAGCTGCTACTAGTTGGAAGAAAAACTGAAAATCTCATGCAGAGAGCTTTGAAAAATTGTCCAAGTATAAAAACTGTTTTATGTTTTTAATTATTGGGATTTGGATGGAGTTGAAATAAATAAGTAATTATTATAGTGGCTTTCACAGGTTTGTACTCTCTGAATAAAGAATAAGCTCTTACATGAAAAGCTAACCATAATTGTCAGCTAGATGTTTTGCCTGACTTTTAGGGTAGTAAGTGCTTTGTTTAAAACAAACAAACAAACAAACAAATTGTGTATGTGTGTGTGTTGAAACAACTTTTGGCAGTAAGGTTCAAAGGGGCTGATTTATTTAAAAACAAAATCAATTTTTGTTATATGTTATAACCTGGGGCTCATTTTATTTATAGGCGAGTGGCTGAACTGTTTATGTTTGATTTTGAAATCAGTGGAATCCATCTAGACAAAGAAAAGGTAAATCTTTCTTCTTTTTTTAACTCTTCCTATTTTATTGACATTTAGTTGGTACCGTGTTTCCCCAAAAATAAGACCTACCCATAAAGTAAGCCCTAGCAGGATTTCTAAGCATTTGCGCAATATAAGCCCTACCCTCAAAATAAGACCTAGTCATGGGCGTGGCTATGCAGTGTATTTGCACAACCCATGCATTTCGTCATGGAGCAGTAAAGAAGACAAGCAGCCCTTCTCATCTGCCCCATGAGAGCTTTATTGCTTGACATGAGAGATTGGGGCCAATGGTTCTAAAGGAAATAGAGTCGCAAGAAATCCAGGATGGAATTCAGGGTTTGGAGAGTTATGATGATGTTCCAGAAGAAGACGACTTAACTATATTTGAATAAATGTAGATTGTTGTACTGTACTTAAAAAAAAATAACACATCCCCTGAAAATAAGCCCTAGGGTGTCTTCTTGAGGAAAAATAAATATAAGACCCTGTCTTATTTTAGGGGAAACACGGTATCTTTGTTGCTACGGTCCTTGTATATATTGCTTGAATATTATAAAAATGCTTAGGTCTTTTATCTGTCATGAAATTCGTCTTTAGGTTGTGTTTGAGTGTAGTGCTCTCTGGAGGTTGGCCTATTACCCCATGATAATTCAGGATTGAGAAAGACAAGACAGTTTTGATGTTTTAGATGTCACGGAATTACGATGAGATGGGCCATCTCAGGAAAGACTGAATAGGAAAGTTGATGTCATTGAAGATTGGAAGTACAGGCACTATCATTAAGACCTTTACATGAGTGTACTTATTACATCATACATGTCTTTTACAGAGCCATACACTTTTGTTCTTAAAGTAGTGAGCACAGGTTTATGCTGGGATGGATGGTCTTATACCTCGTGCAGGCCCCTCGTCTTACAGATGTGGAAACCAGGACGAATGATTTGTTCAGGTTCCCATCATTCTAAAGCTGGCCACTGCTCTTTCTAGCATGTGGCATCCTAAGACACCAAGTCTCAAGCCTCAGGGTTGGAAGAATGGAGCTTGTGGGGGGGACCTGACACCACTGAGAGACCAGCCTGCCCCACGGCATCTCCCCGACCCACCTACAGGCTAGACTGTTATGGTTATGCTTTTTTGTTTTCAAGATAAATGTTTTTCCTAATAAATATAGTATAATTAAGCCACTTACCTATGAACAGCAATTAGTTTATTACAGTATCTTGGAAAGCAGAAGGCAAGGTCTTAGGGGTATGTATCACATACAATGGGTATTCTCATTTTGATTGGCACGGGGTTTGGGGAATGCTGGAGCCACTCACACGTGGCTTTCGTGGCTCAGCACGTGATTCCTGGTCTGACCTCGAGCCGGGATGTGCCTTCCCGGCAGCCCGTGAGGTCGATGGGCTCTACTGTAAACTCACATTGCCTAGAGTGACCGACCAATTTGCCTTTCTCCAAACAAGTTAGTTCTTCATTAATACCTCTCTGTAAAATAAAATTCTAGAGTCAAGTTGTATTTTTTCCCTTCCCAGTATTCTCATATCTTAATTAGTGACCAAATCCTTGGATTGTTCCTTTAGACCAGTATCTATGTGCATCCTGAAAACAAATTACCTTGATCCTTATCACCAAATACCTGGGCTGTCCTAAAGGCCTTTATTTTCCTAACGCTCATTGTAATTCCATCAACTGAGCATTCGCTATTTTAAAGCATATGTTTTTCATCAAGTCTTCACAACACCTTTGAGGTTGGTACTACTGTGATTCCTGTTTTATGGGGGGAAAAACTGAGGCACCCAGAGATAGTGGGAGGTAATTCTGTAAGCCAGACAGACTCCAGAGCCTGTACTGCCGGCCCTGCCCGTCGGCTCTCTGCTGCTCAGTCTCACCAGAAAGACTAAACATTGGATTCGTTTTCTCAGCATTGATTGATTTGATTGTTATTCTCCTGCTCAGAATCTTTCAGTGACTTCCCATTGTCCAGTGAAATTATAGAAAACAAGAGTTCACATGTCTCTCTGAGCTCCGGTGCGGCTCATCACACTGGTGCCCTCCCCATGCCTGGTGCCGTCTTCCTCCTGCGCTGCTCAGCAGCTCTGCCTGGCTGGAATCCCAGGAATCCTTCACCTTTGGGCCACATTGTCTCAAAGCTTTTATCAGTCCCCCCAGGTGGAATTGTGCATTCATCTGAACTCACATTTTATTTATTTCACTCATACAGCATTTATCTTTAACTGGCTTTTGTTGGCGATGCTGTTGTTGCATCGCTTATCTAAATTATAGGCTGTGATAAGCCTATAAGGACCAAGGACCAAGAGCGTGGATCATGGTTTTTAATGCATGCCAGTTTTTGACTCAATGTAATATGGAATGAATGTATGTTGAATCATAATAATGCTAGCTAACATTCATCAAGTTTGGTATCTTCAGAAGAAAGGTTGCTAATAGAGAATATATTAGTGGTTTTACTGTTTTATATAATCCTCATGAAAGATACTTTCAAAACTTTGCTGACAGATAGTGTATGTTCAGTTTCACCAGCATAAACATTGCTGCTTTTATCTAACACGTGTTCTTACAGTATAGCTGCTCTTTCCTAGCAAGCAACTCCCCATTAAAGATGCAACTGAAGTAGTCCTGCTAAATTCCTGTCTCTTGTAACTTCCATGGCTGTTCTCAAAGGTGCTCCACTAGGACAGGATATAAGGAAGACACGATACTTTTTTAAAAAGACAGATCATAAAATAAATCCACTAACATAACCTACAAATCATAAAGCCTATATTCTTTCCAGTTTATTTCTTATTTAAATTTTTACTTTAATGTCTCAAATGAATATAATTTAAAAGCTTAAAATTAATAGAAGTGTATAGTTTTAAACATCTAATAAATAACAATTTCATTAAATTTTTAGAGAGTTCAGAGTACTGCACATTTAATTGTTATCTCAGAGTGATGAAATGGTATGCCTAGCAAATCATTGTAGTCAGGAAGTGAACTCAGTTTTTATTTTTCCAGGGATTTTACCAAGTGATAAAGTCTTCCAAATAATTAATTCTTATCACGTTTTAACTTTTTTTTCATAGCAAAAGCTTTGGGGAAAATTTTGAACTATATTGTCATTTCCAGATCTCGGTCGTCCTTTGCGTTATTCCACTAGTTACCATTAGGGGGTGACGAGTGGCCACATCAGAAACAAGACGGGCAAAGAGAATCTGGACTATGAAGATGCTGGAGTCTCTGAAAACTTATTTTTCCCCTGAAATTGGAATTTTTTGTATATTTCCAGATATTTCGAATCTGTAAATAGCTCTCAAACCTCCCTCTCCCGAGCAAGATTTGTATATACTTTCACCTGAAGCGCCTCAGGAGCCCTGTCCAGAAACCTGTCAAGTTTTTTAGTAACGGATAACTGAAAATTCATCCTTCGTCCTCCAGTAGACCTGACTAATTGTGTGGGCTATAGTTTATATTTCATCTTAAAACATGTGTGGCAACCCCTTTGATGACACCCATTGTTCTCAGGAGGTTGCGTGTTACAAAGGTGTGACTGCAGACTCAGCCTACACGGCTGTGCCAGCAGTGTTCACGTCCTCATCACTGACCAGTTGAGGGCCTGGTGGCAGCGAGGTCCATGTGTCACATGCTAGGGACGGAGAGTAGATGGCGGGGCCCTGCCCTCTGCTTCTC
>VBSM01003176.1:78971942-78982884 GCA_008086735.1 Cheirogaleus medius | reverse complement strand
TCCTGAGCGCAAATGATCCACCCGCCTCGGCCTCCCAGAGTGCTAGGATTACAGACCTGAGCCACCGCGCCCCACCAACATTGTTAATTTCAAAGATTAGTTAACAACCTAGACATAAAATAGAACTCTAAAAGTTACATAAATTTCAAAGCATGGAAATAGAAGTTACCTAAATCTTAAAGCTTAGAAACATTAAAAAAACCATAAGGATCATCTTTTTGTCGGGATATTAATTATCTGTCAAAAATAGAATTATTATTTATAATGTATTACACATTTTTAACAAATAATATATTCAGTATATTCAATTTATTTAGTATATTTAATGTGTTACAAAATTATATAATTCAATAATATGTATATTGATTTTTCACCTTTATAGATTATCTGTTAAATTAATTGTGAAATGTTAATTTGAAATGCCTTTAAATAACTTCTGTTCCCCCCACTTATAGCGTAAAAGAGCAGTGGACCTTAATGTTAAAATCTTGGATTTGAGTAGTACATTTCTCATGGGAGCCAACTTTCCCAACAAGATTGTGAAGCATCTCTTACCAGAACACATTCGCCAAAACTTTATATCTGATGGCGATCACATAATCATCGATGGTCTCCATGCAGAAGCGCCGGACGACTTGGTATGTGCATTTCATTCTCGTTATTGTTTAGGTATCATTTGTATGCTACTGTTTTGACCCAAAATTTAGAGATAATATAACCCTTAAAAACCTTGTAAGCCTTAAAAATTTAACTTGTGGGATCATTGATTCCATAAACACTTTGAATAATGAAAATGGTTTAACTACTTGTGTCTCATAAAGAACTCCTTATTTTTAAAATATAACAGCAATGATTGACATTCTAGACTGCTGAGACTTTTTAGTGCATAAAGTCTTTACTTCACCTGGTTAAAGGTGCTTTATGACAAAGAGATACATGCATTGGGTAGAAGTTTGTCCCACCATACCCTAGAACAGTACTCCAAAGCGCCAGTCAAGTATGCTGTTGTATCCCATGCTCTTTTACGACTCCAAAAGCTTTATTCATCTTGTGTAAACTGTGACTTTATTTTGAAAGCAGGGATCATCTGTAGATAAAGTGGTGAGTGTTCGCCTGTATTATTGCTGCATACGACTTTATGTTGTGATATTTATCTACTTCACTATTTACTTTTTAAATATAGGTGCGAGAAGCTGCTTATAAAATTTTTCTTTATCCCAACGCTGGTCAATTGAAATGTTTAGAAGAATTGCTCAGCAATAGAGATCTTCTGGCAAAGTTAGTAGGGTATTCTACATTTTCCCACAGGGCTCTCCAGGGAACAATAGCTAAAAATCCAGGTAAGCCTGTTTCTCCAACTTTTAAGGACAAAATAGGGGTTTTATGAAACAACTTCCGATTTTAAGCCGTCTATAAATTAGTGTTCTATTATTAATACAGAGTGCCATTTAGTGTGATTTTCTACATATTTTAATAGGACTGGTTTTTAAGGGTAGCTAATAATTTGGCATATATTTCATGTACGTGTTGAAAGTAAATTATAACCTAAACTTTCATTTGATGCTAGTTCAGATTATTTTCATTTTAACTCAACTAGTTTCTGTGATCAGTCTAATGAAATTAATTAAGTTAGGGTGAGAGGATATGAAAAATCAAGGTTAAATTTAGGCCATACAAAAACACATTGTCCTATAAGCCTTCTTTTCAGAGGGAAAAGTACTGTTTGGGAAGGTCTGTGCTAGGTGTTGGGGTGGGGGAGAAGTGTCTTTCCTTGGGTTTGTGATAAACTTGTCCTTTGCTATGTTGAGTTCTTCATGATTTAATAATGTCTAAGAGAAAATGTTATACAATAAAAATGTAAATGTATATAATAAGTTTTTTCAAAAGTGTTTATTAAATTCCAGTTGTTGGCCAGGCACGGTGGCTCACACCTGTAATCCTAGCACTTTGGGAGGCTGAGGTGGGAGGATCACCCAGGAGTTAGAGAACAGCCTGGCAATAGCGAGACCCAGTCCCTACAAAAAAATTTAAAAGTTAGCTTGGTGTGGTGGTACACACCTGTAGTCCCAGCTACTCAGGAGACTGAGGTAGGAGGATTGCTTGGGCCCAGGAGTTGGAGGCTGCAGTGAGCTATGACAATGCCACTGTACTCCAGCTTTGGCAACAGACCAAGACCCTGTCTCTTTTAAAAAAAAAAAAAAAATCCAATTGTAATTTAGGCAGTGAGTCGTGAGTCGGGAGTAGGGTGATTGTGCTGGTGGAGCTGTGTAGATTCAAGATCAGCTGGGTCAGTAGCCCCAACTACTCAGGAGGCAGAGGCAGGAGGATCACTTGAGTCCGGGAGTTCGAGTCTAGCCTAGGCAACATAGTGAGACTGTCTCTACAAAAAAATGTTTAAAAAAGATCTTGGAGATCGAAGTTATAAGACTTAGTCATGAGATGAGAGGGAGGAGGAGACAGTGTGACAGGTGCCCTTGGTTTCTGGTTGTGCATCTTGACCCTGGAAATGAACTCTGTTTGGATGAAGATCATATCCTTAATTCTATCCTGTCTTTTTGCCTTCTGTATTCATGCTTGTGTTCAACTCCTCCAAAGTTCTCTTAAATCCACCCAATTTTATTTCTCACTCTTTCACAAATAGCCATTTCTCTCGACCTATAAAGGCTCTCTGTTAAGCCACAGGTACATCACGCTCATTCCAGCCTGGGTGCCATTGCTCGTGTGGTTCCCATGTGGGGAGCAGCTTCCTCCTCCCAATCTGTCTATTAAAATTTCATCCAGTTTTCCAGGGCTCAGCTCAAAACCCGCCTCTTTCATGAAGCCTTTTAAACTTTTTGTTTTTCCTTGGACTCCCTTGTCCCCAAACCCTTAAAGCACTTAACAATTTGTTTCTTGTAATTTAGCTCCTAAATAGACATTATATGTATGTTATGTATTATATGTGTATTTTATGTATATGTGTATTGTATGTTTTTCTGTAGTCCCTGTTGTTACCAGTTTGATTACAATAGTACTGTATTTTAATTTTTATATTATTATAGTATAAAATAATAATATTAGAACATTATTCAATGCTTACTCTGTCAGTATCTTATTTAACTCTGAAGCCTTATCAAGTAGGTATTTGTAGCCATGTCACAGATAAGGAATCTAAGGTTAGGTTATATGGCTGAAAAGTGTCAGGACCAAAACGTAAACACAGTCTAAATTTACAATTTTCCATAGGTTGCTTGAGACCAAATACCATGTCTTTTATATCATCTGCATCCTCTATTTTAATTCATTGATTCAACAAACACTTACTGAGGGCTACTATATGTCAGATATTATTCTAGGCCCTGGAAATGAATCACTATATAAAGCAGATGGAAATTTCTATCCTTACGTAGCTTACATTCTTATGAGGGAAGACAGTTAAGAACAAAGTAAGTAGGTAGAAGTACATGGTATGTTGTTAGTTTTAACACACACCGTGGAGAAAACTGAGTAGGGGCGGGGATAAGGCGTGAGCGTGTGGGGTGGTGGTGCAGTTTTAGACGGCATTGTCAGGGAGGGCACGCTGAGAACGTGACATGTGGGCATGCTGTCATCAGAGGTGCAGGAGTGAGGCTGTGGCTCTCTGGGGGAAGAAAGTTCCAGGTAGAGGCACCAGCAAGCACTGAAGTATTGAGGCAGAAAAGGCCTGCCATGTTGGAGGAAAGGAAAGCGGGTAGAGTGGCCCTAGGGGAGCGAGTGAGGGAGAGCGGTGACAGCTGGGAGCAGACTGGCGAGGGAGGCCTTACGCAGGGCCTTGACCGGAGCCCGATGAGAAGTCACTGGGGGGTTGGGCAGAGAGGCGTGGCGATCCAGCTTAGACGCTGATGGTTACTTGTGTGCTGCTGATGTTGAGCATAGACTGCCGCAGGGCAAGGGTGGAGGAGAGCCGGATTGAGAAGCTGTTGTGTATTAACCACAGTGAGAAACGACAGCATCTTGACCAGATGGCAGCAGTGAAGGTGGTAAGGTGTGATCAGATTCTGCGTATGTAGCATTTTAAAGAGAGAGTCACAGTCTTTGACCTAAGCAACTAGAAAGAGAGAGTTCCTGTTAGCTAAGATAGAGAAGACCAGGAGCTTGGTTTTGTTCCAGTTAAGTCTAAGATGCCAATTGAGGTTCAGGTGGCAACGTTGAGTAGGCAGCTAGATGCACGAGTACGCCCTTGAGACAGTTCTGAGCCGGAGGTATCAATTCGAATATCTTTGTTTAAAGTCATGAGACTCTCCGAGATCACCAGGGAAGGGAGCTTAAAGAACAGAAGTCCAAGATCTGAGCTCCGGGGCCCTCCAAGTTTAAGAAGTCAGGTGTGTGAGAAGAGCCAGCGAAGCCCAGGGAGTGTGGATTGGAGCTCCCCGGGCCTGCAGCAGCTACTACAGGTGCCATTCCTGGGAAATGGCCCTTGTTCACTGAACACGTGGTGGAGTGATATTTTCCAGTGCGGCTGTTGTACACGCAGTCGCATAGGATGTGCCCTGTGTCATTGAGGGATTTAAAATTTAGTCGAGGAGCCAGGTATATGCATATAAATATAAATAATAATACAGGTTGGCCCATTTTCGGTGCCAGTTGAGTAGTGTAGACAAAACAGTGCCCCAGGATTTCAGGAGTTTGGGAGGTTCGCAGATGCCTGTGTGGCTGTGGAAGGCTTCGTGAGGAGTGGAACCTGAGGTGCAGAGTGAAGGAGGGGGGCCGTCAGCGGGGAGCAGAAAGGAGGCAGGAAGCAGGTAAATGAGGTGAATCGGGCACTTGTGTGACTGGCGAGTCAGGAAGTAGCTGTGCAGTGAAGCACTGAGTTATTTTCAGAGGGTTTCAACTTCAGTCTTTTCAATATGACAGTATTCCAGGTAGATAAATTGAGGCAGATTCTTCACATATAAGGTGACTAGAGAAATAAAATGGGTGAATGTTAGTAAAACATGGTTATGGTTATTAAGAAATAAGCATACACAGAGATTTGTGTGAGAACAGTTTTGTATGGCAGCTGGTATGATATTCTGAAATGAAATTTCATTTTTGACTGAATAACAGTTTTTTTCTGAAATTCCTAATGTCGTTTAATCTAGTACATGAGGCAGTGTTTTCAGAGTTAGTATACGGAAGACTTGTTAAGTATCAACCGTGGAAGAAACCCGGTGGTCTGGTTGAGGTTAGCCTCCGTTCTTTCCTTCGCCTTTTCTTCCACTCGGAAAGGAGATAACTTAAACTCAAAGAGGGCAAGAAACTTAAACCCGTATGAACGATCATCTGCAAAATATAAAAACTGTTTGAAGAAAACTAAAATACATATGAAAGCTCTATACACATAAGTCAGTGGCAAAAAGTGCTAAATTCAAAAAGACACACAAAACATTTCCTATCATGGGAAACGATGGTAATTCTACATTGCCTTTATGGGTTTGTAAATTATAATGACTATGGCTGAAGTATTTTAATACCTACTTAAAAAAATTCTGTCAGAACTTAAATTTTTAATGTTGTGATTTTGTTCTGTTTTCTTTTGGTGTTGATCCTGAGTAGATTATTCTGCCGTCATATATAAAAATAGAAATAGTTACCCAGAAAAACATTGATTTTTAAAATTTAAGTTTCAGGAAGTTATACTTCTAAACTGTAATGATTTTCCTGAACAAATCAGCGTCTAGCTATCTCTTTAAAACTTAGACAATAAACTCAGACATATCTAAGACATTTATTTTTTTCATCTCTGCATATTAATACATAGAAACACATTAAAATGTTGGGTTTTTTCTCTAGCCTCCCATTAACTCTTTTAATTTTGGGATATTATTTAAGGCTTTGGATTATTACTATGTCAATTTAATTTGTGTTTATAAGAGATCATTGTCATCTAGAAATATTTATTATATGCTTGGTATATGTTAGCAACCCTGCTTCCCTTTGAAAATCATCACTTTAATGGAGATGTAATGTATCAATTATGATTATTACATTATAGTTTTAACAGATATGTTCATTGTATTTCACGTAATTGAAGATATTTTCTTTTGAATTTCATTTTTAGAGACTGTCATGCAGTTCCTTGAGAAACTATCTGATAAACTTTCTGAAAGGTTAGTTTTTATTCTGTTATTTAGTTTTTAAAGTTGTATGTTATTTAGTTTTTTAAGGAAGATTTATTAAGAATTAGGAAGTGACTTATTAATAATATTAGTGTTGGAATATGGGGTCATATGTGGACTCTTCAGCAGGTGTCCTTCACTACGAGTCGCACTTTGAAAGGACAGAGTTGTCTTCCTAAATTACCAATCTTGAAAACTTAGGCAGTCCCCTCTCATCAACCCATGATCTTTAGGACCATGTTATTCATACGTAATTTAAAAATTCTTCCAAAACCTTTTAGAAACTATTTATTTTAATTTGTACTATTAATTTTATAATAAATTCATAAAGTAGTATTTGTCTTCTTTTGGCCTAAATACAGGAGGCTTACGGATATGATGGATTAATACGTGTTTTTGATTTCATGTATTTTAAGAATGCTCTGTCTTAGTGTTTATAATTTCAAGCTGAAGTGTTTTCCTCCCTTCGGAGGGTCCCTCTGTTGTACTCCTGCCTCCCCTGCCCCTCCGCGGCCCAGTCCCTTAGATTGTACACTTGCCGTTCACTGGCCCTCTTCTAGGGCTTAGGTGGGGGACGGAAGATTCCAGAAAGAGGCATGTTGTGGTTTGTAAAAGAGGATGATGTTTTCCTCTTTTCTTTCTTATAATGCTGTCTAAAATTCTGTTTGCCTTTTTTGCCTACACCAACACATTCATTTTAGCTGAAATTTCTGTTTCGGATTATACACTCATGCCTTAGAACCCATTCTTCTCTAGTTTGGATTTTGTTTATAAATTCTAAAATTTTCTTTTAATAATCCTAATGAATCACTGACTCTTTGATATAAGCAAGAGGGAGAGTTAATTGTGTAATAGAGACTTTATTCTGCTTTGCTTTGTTGCTTAAGAGTTAGTTTTCTTTTTCTACTTGTGTGTAGCTGTAGATCATATTTTGAGCAATAAATATCTCCATAATTTTACAGCTATGTATAGGAGTTAATTCTAACAGACATGTTATACTCTACAAACATTAGGTATATATTTAATTATTGTTCAGCTAGAGTTTTTCTATAGGGGAAAAATTATGGCTAACAATCTTAAATATCTGTATTAGTATTCTATTACAGAAATAATATGTTTAGTCTCTTACCTTTTTAAGGTGTAGGAAAAAGTAGTGATTTAATGTTTGCTAATTAATGCTTTGCATGTTTCTGTAACATTGCTAGTTTTTCCACACTTTAGTACTTTTGAGACATGTCCACCATGATGCTTTTTAAGGTAGAAATTGCAGTTATATACTGATTTATGTATTGTTTCTTTTAACACTTATGTAAAATTTGGATTAGTACTGATTTACATTTACACTACTAATTACCTGTACTTTTATCATGAATGTTGGAACGTAACATAAGCAGGTTAGTTCTTTCATAATGTAAGTGTTAAGATTTGTCCTAGCAGGTAAAGATAAACCTGTCTTACAGAACTAGAAAAGATTTTGCGATGATACAAGGGATGAAAATGAAGCTAAATCCTCAAAAATTTGTAAGTAACTATTTTGGAATATTTTTGTTATAATATAAATAGTCATCAACTGAAATCATTATCTTTTGATTCTGGAACTTTCTTTTGATATGCTAGAGATCTACCTAGTCTTATTTGTGATCCTTGGTTTTGCTGAACAAAGGTATTGAAATATTTGACCCGTATGTCTGAGTATGATGTTGCCTGGAAATACACCATTTTTGTTGATTATTTGACATATTGTGCGTGTGTGTGTGTGTGTCTGTATATGTGTATTATAAATATATGTTAACACTGTATTCCTGCAAAAGCTGCTTCATTCTGTGGAAAGTTGGGTTCTCAATTTGAAGCTGCCTTTAACGCTCAGTGGAGGCTTGATCTGGCAGGTGGCAATTTTAACCATCAGTGTTAACGTTGCAGTTTACTCACTCATTTGTTCACTAATTTATGGCTCAATGAAATAGATCGTTATTTGACTGACAAAGTAGGTATTGTTTTCAATCTTATGATTATATGATCTTATAGATTAAATGTTGTTATGGCCAGAATGCTGCCCACAAGTGGGGTGCTCTGGAAAGTGATGAAATTCTATATATTAGGACTGTTTCCCCTTTTGCTCAAGGGCACTACAGAATTGCTGGGCTTGTCTACACCATTCTTTTTTAGTTGCTATTGTTGATAATTTTTGATTTGGTCATGGTTGCCAGAGCCATAGTCATAGGGAAGATTTAGGGAAATGGGCCTCGCAGATTTAGACACGATTTACCAGCTTCCCAGATATAACCACTAAGAAATAGATTATCCCTATCAAACTCAGAGATTTATAGAGTAGCATGTCAATCTGTTAATTTATGGAAGGACTGTATCTAGCAAAGTAACTAGTATCAGTCATCTGTACATCTTGGCTTGGTAGGTAGGTCCACTTAGAAAACTAGATAATAGATCAGTAGATCAGAATTTAGTTTGGTGAATATAGAAACAAAAAATAAAATATGTCACCAAAAGCTATTTGAGTAAAAGCTAATATGTCTTGAAACTATCCTCCCTAGATATTTTTGTATAGGTTACCAATAAAGGTTATTTAGCAGATATTTGTAAAGTGCCCAGTCTTCTCGTGAAGTCCCTGTTTTGGTGAACGTGCTGCCCTAGCTGGAACCTGCGCTTACTCTAGACCAGTGGTTCTCCAAGAGTGATCCCGGGACCAGAAGCAGTAGCTTCACCTGGGAACTTGTTAGAAATACAAATTTTTGAGCCCCACTTCAGACCCACTGAATCAAAAACTCCTGGGTGTGTTTCCACTCAGTCTGTGTTTCCACAAGCCCTCCACGGGATTCACACTCCCTCACCCCGTAGTTGGGTATTAGGTCCTGCAGCTTCTCCCTGTGCCTGTTGCTATAGCCTTGGTTGGGATCATTGTTGACTTTTCACCCAGATTGTGTGTAATTGTGGTTGCCTAACTTGTTTTCTAGCCTTTTGTTCTTGCTCCCCTGAAAACCATCCTGGATTTGAGCTGGTTAGCAATGTGCCTAGTCCAGTGTTAGGCATAGGGTTGGCACTCAACACTTATTTGGACTATGAATGAATACGTTGTAACCAGGGGGATTTTTCTAAAAAGCAGATCTCATCTTGTCATTTTCTTGTTTAAAATTCTTTAGTAGCTCCCGGCAATTCTCTAATTTCCCTTCCTATTGCTTTACTTCTCCTACTAAGCCCTCCTGATCTGGCCCCTGCCTGCTTCTCTAGCCTTGTCTTTTGCTGCCCCTCCAAGCCCGTTGGTGTTCTTTGCTCTCTCCTAATGCCTGTGGGATGCTCATATCCGCTGTTCACTTACTTCTGCTTTCTTTCCTTGCTTTGCTTTCTTTTACTCTTTAATTCTAACTGACATTTATGTGCCGGCCACATAAACATGGTAGGCAGCTTCCAGTCATTCACAAATACCATACACAGGAGTGCCTTCCCCCTTTCTCATCTGGATTAACTGCTCCTCTTCTAAAACTCAACTCCAAAACATTTGCTGACCTTGCATTGTGATTTAAATACCCTTCTCATGGGCTGTGTTTTACATGGTACAATGTAGACATGGCATACTGTCCTCTGATTTTCTAGTCACTTGTCTTTTCTGCTGCCTAGATCACCAGCTCCTTGATAATAGGGCCCGTGTCTTACTTGTTTTTATATCATTAGAACCTGTACTCTGGCATCCAGCGATGGTACATAATTGTCTGTTAGAGGACGTGTGTGTGAGGAACTGAACACTGTGGGGCTGGCTAGACTTTCAGGGACACATACTACCCTTACAGTGCTCATGAGGAGAAAGAAAATAAGCCTACAAGTATCTTGTCACGCATCCCGTGGTAGAAGTATTATCATGGAGTATGGGAAAGAACACCTTGTTATTTGAGGAGATAATGCCTAAGCTGAAAACTTAAAGGATGATGGTAATAAGGAGAGCAGCCAGCCTTTATCGAGCTCTTGCTCAATGCCAGGTGTTCTGCTTAGCAGTTTAAGTGCATTCAGCAATCCTATTTGGGAGGCGCTGTTGATTCATTCAACAAATATTTACTGAGAGACTCCCATGTACCAGGCACTGCTCAGGGTGGCAGGATATAACGATGAACAGTGCAGACAAAGTCCCTGTCCTCATGTAGTTTACAGTCCAGTATGGATTGAAAACCTGAACCCAGGCAGTCTGGCTGCACTGCCTGGTCTCTTCGCCTGGACACCTGTGGGAAGGATGATTCATTCAGGTATTCAGGCTTTCCCTTCTTTTAGTATTTGGTACCAGTCTTCAAAAACAACTATTATTACAATACATCTCTATGACATATTTTCTTTGCCAAGATTAGCGTTAATTCTTCCTTAGTTACATTTTAAATTGTTGCTTTCATTTTTGAGATCTACCCTAAGCTCCTTGCTTAGATTTAGAAGGAAGCTTAATCTTACCTTTAGCTCCCTAATCTTATATACAGTATGTTTTATGGATTAATACATTGGTTACATTTTGGGAAAAATTTTATCATGGCCAATTTAATCCATTAATGTTGACTTTGGTGAGTTTATATTTTAGAATGACATTTGTTTACCTTTCCCCTATATTCTGGGTTAGGTTCTTACACCTCTCTACCCATTGATTACAGGGAAGTCAAAATAAAGAGCCAGCTTTTTCTTTTCCAAGCTATACATTTTTAGGGATTTTATGAAATTTTTCTGATTTACATCAACAATAGCTGGTTTGCATTCTATAAGCTGGCTGATTTATAATAACTAGTTTATGTTTCATAAGCTGGCAAAATTACTGATAAAAATTATGTAACAGTCAATAGCTT
>VBSM01003176.1:78896449-78971842 GCA_008086735.1 Cheirogaleus medius | reverse complement strand
CATAGATCAGGGATAAGTGAGAAAATATATTAATAGTAACATAACATTATTTGATGGAGTTGGCCATTGGTGGACATCCTTCTAGGATATGGTCCACTCTAAGAGATGCTTTATGGTTGCTCTCTAAAATCTTTTGAAAGAGGGGTCAGTTATCCCTTAAACATACTCATCTGAAATGTATGAATGTATCAGATGAGTTGTAGAATGCTCCTCTGAGCAGTCTGTGATGATAGATGAAGAATCCTGAAACAGGGAGGTCCGTCTTGCTGGGCTCCCCAGCGTCTCTGCGTCCAGGGTGGAGGAACCCCACATCTGGCCGTTCGCTTGCTTCTTCAAGGTCAAGGGGTCACTACTGCCTTTAAAATAAAATTGGAGCTATCATTCAAGACCTTGTGGGGTCTGATTACCACCCATTTTTCTTTTATGAGAAACAAACACACACATACCCATGTTTGTTCTGACTTTTCTCCCGTTGCTGCTCTTCCTCCACAATTGGCCTCAGCCACCCCACTTTCTGTCTCAGAGACGGAACCTGTGCCTGCCGAGCAGTTGGGGGTTCCTTTGCCTCCCCTGTCTGTCTTACACACTGTGACATCTTGCCAAGGGTCCGTGAAGCCTCCAGGTCTGTGCTAGCCTCGTGCAGCTCCTGGCCCCACTGTACTCACAGCCCATGTGCTACACGGTTGACCTGCTAATTACGTGTTCTTGTGGACACGCTACTGTCTCGTATGTTGAAAGTGTCTTGTCAACCACATTTTAAAGCTCTGCAGAACACACACTCTGGGCACTCAGTAAATACGTTTTGGCTGATAGTCATTATTCTAGCCTGTATCTAAACCAATAATTGGAAGTCACTATTAAAAGGAATCCAGTGATGAGTTCTTTTGGAAAGAGACTGTCACATTTTTTTGTATGACATTTTTCGTCCAGCAGATTTGTTGAAAGCAGTGTGACCCTCTGGAGGTCTTCACAATGCTCACTTGTTGACGGAGCCTTCTCCTGCTCAATGATTCTTTGGAATCACCAGCTATACTGGGAACACAGTGTAACCTGCCTGATAGTCACATGGGGCTTTAGCTTATTTTAATTAACGTTTCAATACTAATTTACTTATTTGGCTATTAACTCAGTAAAGAACAAGGAAGAGGGGTACAGAAATACCTCAGAAGGGATTATAAGACTTGGGGGTTTTAAACATCTACTTTAAGTAGCTTAACAGGCAATTAATCAAGTTTTGGTTTGAGGTTTCAATAATCTTGATTGGCAAGAGTGGGCTGAGAAACACAGGTGATGGATGAGAAAAGAAAAAGAAAATATCATAATTTGGGTTTAAGGATAGAAAAGTGGAACCTAAGTGAAGATTTCTAAATCATTGTTAAATTCATCACCTTTCAAGTAAAGACTTACATGTGTGCTTTGACACAAAATGAAAAGTAAAAGGGGCTTTCCTTGATTTGAGCTTTTCTCAAAGTTAACCCCAGGGACTTTTTTTTTTTTGCTTTCATGTTAAATACTTCAGATTTATTTCAGGTTTCTTAAATGTCTGCCTAAAGAAAAGAAAGAACTCGTTTAGAAGTAGGAGAAAAAATTAACATGTTTTAAAAGTGCCAGAGGTTGATCTGGGAAGATACTGTAGTGGGATAAATGCCTGTCGGTAAATCTTCAAGAGCAGCTCATCTTTTTCTTTTTCAGGTGTTAATGTAAGATTCCTCATGGAGGAGTAAAGTTCTTTCAGACACGAAAAGTATATATGAAATTATTTGAAATTAAATTTTATTTGTGAATAGGCCATACATTCATGTGACTCAAAAAATCAAAACAATGTAAAAAGTATTCACTGATCTCATCCCTAGCCCTGCCCCCAGAGGTCACCATTTTAAAGTTTTTTAGTGCATCCTTCCAGTGTTTGGGTCTTGTCTAGGTCTCTTCCTCTAGAACAGTCGCCCACACCTTATGCCCTTCCTGCCTCCCCTTTTTTCATATTATCAACAACTGTTAAAGAGACCAGGCCATTTGTCCCACAGAACTTCCAACCTTCGGATTTATCTTGTTGCTTCCTCGTGGGTCGCCCCACTGGTCCTCTTTTCCTGTCTTTCCTGTAAGCTGGATGTTAAGGCTAACGCCTCGATGTTAAACATTTCCCATTTTTGTCATGGACACCATCGCTGATAGCGTATACTTTGTGTCACATCAGAAGACATGAAGTATCACTTGCCCCACCACGGGTGGTACGAACATAGACCCCTGAGGGACAGACGGAAGCCAACATGATCTCTGCAGTCTGTGGTTAGGGTTTACTCTCTCAACTAGAAAGTGATTCATGTGGCGTTATTGGCAATAGGAAAACATGTATTTTCCCATTAGTCATTCACCTAATGGCGTAAACACCCATTGATGGTTCTTGTCTGAATAAATATTAATAATTCTTTCTTTTTCATTACCAATTTTCAAAATGAGGATTTATTTTAATAGTTTTCTGAAGTGAACAGGTGACAAATGAGTATTTTTTGGCTTTCTCTTTTTAAAGTTTATAAACTGATGGAATTCCACTGATTCAATGTGCTTCAATCCAAAACAGTCATTTTTGGGTGGATGCCAAATTTGTCATACGTTGGCCAATTGCACTGAAAACTTTTAATGCCTTGATTTTTTAACTCAATCTTTTAGGAGCTTATTCAGTGAAACTGAAAATACCTGTGTTTATTAGTCCCAGTTGATTTTGAGAACCAGTTGCAGCATCCCTGCAGGGCAGGTGGGGTGGCGATTTCTGCAGTTCTGAGTCAGGAGTTTCCGTGACCCAGGGAAGAGGGCTGAGAATGGGTCTGTTACTGGGCTCAACAATTTGAAGAGGGTTGGAAAAGCTCTTGTTCTTGCTCACCAGGTTTTCTTTCCTCCCTGTCCCAGGACACACCTGAACACTGGCTCACAGCATTTCAACGTCTCCCATGCTGTTCTCTGGAGCTAAAGCGAAACTCCAGCACATTTGCATTATTTTTGGTTATTCAGCCATCAGATATGGCTGTTTGATTTCCCTTATTGATATATTAATATTTAATAAATTAATTTCTCATAAAGAATTGCAGCCTGTGGGTGGCCATTCCAGACAGGCTGGAAAGCAGAGCCCTGGATAGAAGCCAGAAACACGTGCTTCCTTACTGATAGAATTTAAGAAACTGAAGTAGAGACTGTTGCAAATATAGGTCTCAGTGCTGTAATAAGATTTGGCTCTGGCCTCCATGGTGAGATTTCTACCACCTAGTGCCACACTGGTGTGATGTTATCGACTTCTCTCCCTAAAGTCAGGCCTGCTGGTTCACTTTCCTGCTTTTGTAAGGATGGTGATGGAATTGCACTCTCTTTGTTTAATTTTGATCTCTTTTAACCACATTTCCAGTGGCCTGTAGAGCTAATCTGTACCATTGAGGAAAATTATTCTCTGATTACCAGGAAGTTTGGCTGGAGCAGTTTTCTTACCTCTAACTTCAGAATTCAAGATGGGACCAAATTGGCAGTGATCAGTTCTTTATAAAATGGAGGAGGAGAGAGGTCTTTATTTGTCTACATAATTACTTGAAAGGCAAACAGGTTTTCAGTATCCTCCAATTCTTTTATTGCTACCTTACCTTTGTTTAAGCAGATAAAGCAGTAGCTCTCCCTGTGGCTTTCAAGACTAAACATTTCAAAATGTCATCCAACTATAACATTCGAATCACTTAGACAATCAGTCCTGATGCCAGAAACATTCTGTTTCATTTTCTTTTGATAAAGTTAAAAATAGTTTCTCTGACAGTGTTGCCACATACTCTGCTCTTTTCAAGTGTGCACTTTCCCTAGCCCACACATGTCCTCTGGCAGGCCCTCCCTCGTTCTGTAATGAGCCTCTGTGAGCGTTTGCCATTTGCTGCGATGTTCTCTCTCACACTTGCTTTCACTTACTGAATAGAATAAAGTAAGGCTGAAGCCTGTGTTTACCTGCAGTTTCAACCTGGATTCATTGACTGCACTTAATTGTGTTTTATATTTTCATGAAGTTTGATGCCAAGATTTTTAGAAATAATATCCAAGTTCTTTCTTTACCTTAATTCCAGGTGCATTGGTGGTTGAAATACATGTCTGACTCATAGATCGTGCTTCATAAATACAGTGATACATTGATTTTTCAAAAACTCAAATTACAATGATGAATTCTTCAGTTGAACATCTCTCTGTGCTTATTCCAATCTTAATTAGTGTTCCTAGTGAGGATTCTGATATATTGTTAAACTCTCTTGTTCTTAATAAAAAAGACATAATTATATTTATGCTGTTTTACCATGTTGATAATGATATGTTCTGGTTCTTCCAAAACTGAAAGTTTGTAAACCCATATGGAGCATATTTTTAACTAGAATAGCGGAGCATTTCGTTAAGTTACTGTGAAGGATAACAGTTTTCTTCCTCTTTCTTGCTTCAGAAGAATCAAAGGAATCTAGAGATACCTTCCTTGTTTCTGGATACAAAAAAATAATAGTAAAACTCTAAAATTAGAGTCTGGAGTGGTGACAGGTATGGCTCTGAAACCAAATCCTCAAAATACACTTAAATTTTACTCTCTGTTAGGCTGTGGCTCTGATGTGCTGTGAGGTTGTATGTGCCACCTGGAGTACTTTTCCACTGTCTTGGGTCTCTGGATGATAGAAGAAAACGATCTTATATGTAGCATCTATACAAATAAGGAAGTTGTGGGCGCAGATGCTGCGTCCAGGTGTCTGTGGGCACATCTTGACCTTGTAGTGCTCCTCTGAGCGTGGCGTGGACAGCCACTGGCGTAGCGTCCTGTGGGGTGCTGAGTGATAGTGAGGCCTGTGACCCCTGACTCGCCCGCTGTGTGTGTACGGTGTTGAAGACAGGAGCTGAGGGCGTAGCGAGCAGGGGCCTCTTGACTGGCAGGTCATGCAGGACTGTTCCTTGGGGCCCCTCGGCCCTGGTTTGGTTGAAGCTGCTGGCGATACCTTCTGGCTTTTTGAATCTCTTCCACGCTCTCTGGACCTTCTCCCATTCTGGCTCTTCTTCAGGAGGGACTTCGCCTTCATTAGGTAAGAGGCACTGAGGGCGCGGAGGACATGCAGGTGTGTGCAGTCTCTTTCTCGAAGGTTGAGGGGGCTAGGTAACATCTGAGGCCATCTTTGCTCGGATGAGCTTGTCTGCCCTATTTGCTGGAATTTCCTCGAGCCTCTGCTGGTGCTCTTTCTTCCACCCCGAGTTGCCCTTCCCCCTCCACCGGGACCCTCATCTTTCTGGGTGCACCTCAAATGCCGCCTCTTTGTAGTTCTCTTTGATCCTTCCATTCCCATCCTCTCCCGTCTGGCAGGCAGAATTGACCGCAGCCTCACCTTGGTGCCACAGCCCTGCGGATGCTTCTCCCAGGCCCCCTCTCCCTTGGATTGGTCGTTCTGTGTTCACTGCTCTGATCCAGGGGCTCTGCCATCCACCCATTGCCCAGGCCAGACACCTGAGAGTTGTCCTAGACTGTTCCATCTTTCTCATGCACCCTCCAAGTCCAGTCCCTCACACAGTCCCAAGACCTTTACAGCTCAAAGAAAAACAATCCAGATGTGCCTTCTCCCCAGCCCCACTGCCCTTGCCACACCCTGATTAGTTCGTCCTCTGCAGCACTGAGGTTTACCCCGCCGTCACTGTCCCTGCCTCCCCTACATTCCACCCTCCACACTGCCCACTGTGCAGCGTTCCAGAGAGCATCAGTTGCTGCTCTGTGGGCTACAGACCAGTCTCCCACGTGGCATCTATAAGCAACTCATTGAGTGTGTAGACATAAAATATTAGAAATTCTGTTTACTTTTTCTTATCTCAACTTATAAAATTTCTCCTTTTTGTTTTGCAGTGTAGCAGAACAGTAGCACACTTTCTAAATGTACTTATAGTAAGGTTGAGTACTCAAAAGTTATTTTATTGATGAGGTATATGGTCAGAAAGTTTAGAGACCCTGAACCCAACTACAGCATCTCATCCAGATTCCTCAGCAGGGTGTACCAGTGACGTATACCAGGCCCTCTGCTCTCTGGTCCCTGCCTACTTTTTCAAGACTCTTCTCCCATTCTTTTTTCTACATCATGAACTGTGTCATATTTAACCACGTCGTTTCTAGAAGTTAAAAGGCTATTTTATGCCATCACACTTTTGCTACACTGTTGGTTCTGCCCAGAATTCCTTACTGCTATTCCCTCCCTCTGTCCCCCATCTCTACTTGCCCCCCCAACTCAGATTCTTCCTAACTTCCTGCCCGTGAAGCCCCCCTGGAGCTACCTCCACTCCACAGGTAAAGTCATCACGTCCTCCTTCGCTCTCCCACTGCGCAGCGCTTGCTCATTCGATCCTCCAGCACTGTCTGTTGAGCGCTGACAGTTGCCCACCGCTCCAGCCCAGGCCACACAGCGCAGCCCAGTCCCTTCTCCGTCTCCTTTACTGTGAGCTCCTTAGAGACAAAACGCTCTTCATCCCTTTCCTCCAACACCCAGCAGCTTTGTGGACAGCGCGTCTGCACAAGTGGCCCAGCGCGTGAGGGCACTGGACCACTGACGTCTCTTTCAACGCTGGGATTCTGTTTCAGCGAAAACTGGGCAGAAATTAATTTGTAAATTTGTGGATTTCTACAGCCAAAATGTATTTGTTGTGCAATTTGTGTTCATTCACTGACTCTAATCATTTAGTAATACTTATAAGTTTGTATATCTTTATATATATATATGTGTATATATTTTGTGAATCCCAGAAAATGGCAATACGGTGAGCCCCTCCAATTATTCTGGAGCCATTATTTTTTTCTGTGGTTATAAATTTTGGCCTGACTTAATGACTCAAAAATGAATATTCCGATCACATATTTTGGATTTGCTTTGGTTTAATGTTGGAATATATAGGACATAAAAAAAGTTATTTTGGGGTGAAGAATAATTAACCTTACCAGTTATGTTGTCCTTAATTTAAGACATAACTATAAAACAGATAACTTAAGATCTGATTGTTTATATTCCAGACATGTTTTTTCGTAAATGAATTTTTTATTGGATTAGAACTTTAAATTCACTTAGCATGCATCGGGATTTTTATTTGTTTAATATTTATGTGCTGCAAGTCATAACTTTTTAGACTATTACCCATCTCATAAGGTAAGGTTTACCGTTATAACTGGCACTGGTCACACTTTGCATACAAGCGTGTATAACGCAGTGTGTGGGGGGGGTAACTGAGACAGACCGAGTGATTGGATCAGTGGAAGAGAAAACAACCTGAATGGGACAAAGATGAGGGACCCCTATGTCTGCCTTAATTACTGCAGTATTGCTCACACTGCTAATAATTAGATGTCATTCTTCTGAACAAACTGAGTCTGAAAATCCCCCAGATGAGAGAAATATACCTTTAATGTTTGAATCCTTCTTCTTTTTTTTAGCTACTATGATCCTAAACATTAAATGAAAAGTTAACTGAATTTACCTTCAGAAATTGAAATACACAAAACTGCTGTCGAACTTCTCTTCCTTCTTTTAGGTATAATATTGAGCCCAGTTTATATAGCCCGTTCTTCTCCCTTGGAGCATGCATGGAAGGCCTGAATATTTTGTTTAACAAACTGTTGGGGATTTCGTTGTATGCCGAGCAGCCTGCAAAAGGCGAGGTGTGGTGTGAAGATGTCCGAAAACTGGTGAGCCGCCCGCGTGGCCTAAGGCAGCGTGCTTTATCCTGTCGGCTTGGCGTCTGCAGCACTTTCATCTTTAAGTTAGCTTCGCCCTGGTTGACTGTGTCTTGTCTAATTTCTGTTTCATAAAAAAAAAAAAAAAAAATCCAAATTGCCACTTTTGATTTAGGGCACTGTATAAAAGGTTCTAAACATATGAATAGGAGAGTTAGTTCTCTAAAATAAAATTTAAAATTTTAGGAAGTTCATAGAAGGTTGAATCTTTGACTTCTTTGATAATAACTTCAAGCCTCGAGTTCATCCTTCTTCCATTAGGGCCCACTTTATTTGGGACATGAATATTTTAAATTTTCCCTCGTAAGATTAGAGGCTTTCTGGAGCCATGTGTTTATCACCAACTCTTTATTTGTTGTGTTGTTTCATTTTTGCTTACATCCTTACCACGCTCTGATTCTTTCACTCTATTTCAAGGAATATAAACTGTCTCATTGTCCCTTGGCCATGCCTTGTGAGCACAGAGTAGGTGTGTGGTGGGATTGAGAGGAGAGTCGGGGGGAGGGCGTTTCATCACTGCCTTTACTTGCCTCCGTGTCTATTTGAATATGATGAACTTCCACAAAATGACAGAGATTGATAACATGCAGAAATATGATAAAAAGGAAAACTGGCAAGAGGACACTGAAAGGACAGATGCAGGTGAGGAAGAGGTTGGACCCGGTCTGCAGAACGTGAGCTTCATCAGGGCAGCAGCGCTGTTTGGCAGTTCTGCTCACTGCTGTATCCCGGATGCCTTGAACACTTCCTGGCACTCAGTAGGTGCTTAATAGGTGTTTTTTTGAATGAATAGATATATACTTGGAGGAGATTTTAAAGCACAAATTAGGGTCCTCTGGGATATAGTCATCAAGTTCTTAAAAGACAAAGAAGGCAAGATGGAAACTAGTGGTCGAGTCTCTCCTTTAAGCTGTGTCTCTTTTATAGGCCTGTTTTGGAGAGGGCATAAATAATGATGTTACTGATTTTCAGCTGAAGCTGGGAGCTGCATTCGAGAACAATAAGTTTTCAAATTTAAGGGTTAAAATTTACATGGGTGTATGTCATGGCATTCTAAGATTTGAAGAAAAAATAATTTTGCTGCTAAAATTGTCTGGCCAGCACTTCTTTCTAACTCGTGTGGGTGGTTGGTTGAGGTATTATAGAGGACTGGCAGGCAGGACAAAGGGCCCTCGCTGGAAGGACTTCCTCTCCTAGACACACAATTCCCAAATCAAAGTCATTGGAGAGGTGGAGCAGAAGAGGATGGGGTTGGGGGGAAAGAGAATCTAGCTCGAGATACTGTGGGATGTGGACGGTAGTTAAAATGTCTATATGTGTGGCTGTGGATGTTTAATATACAGATTCTTACATTAGGGATGCTTTTTCACTTTTAGAGTGTCTGATGGCTCCATTTACCACTAAATTTAAAATTGTTTTCTAGGCTGTCGTTCATGAATCGGAAGGATTGTTGGGGTACATTTACTGTGATTTTTTTCAACGAGCTGATAAACCACATCAGGTGATCCTTTCTTTATATACTGGTTTCTAGATGTGACCAGCAGTTCATTTGTATTAATGTGAATTTTATATCATTTTTATAGTTCTACAGTATTTAAAAGTTATTAATGATAGTTACAAAATATATAAATTTGAAATTAAGATAGAATTTAAAAATAAAAAAGGTTATGGAAATAACCTGTGTTTTTCACTTTTACCTGAGTCGTGGTGTTAGTGATGGTAATAATGATAGCTGGCATTTTATGAACCCTTATTGGTGCCAACCAGTGCACTGGGTCCTTCATAGACATCAGTCTTTTAATATTCATGTCAACCTTTTGACCAGGTTCTAACATTATGAGGAAACTGAGGCCAGAGAAGAGGTTAAGTTACTTGCCCAGAGTCACACAGCTAGAAGTGCTAGTATTTGAAGGCAAATATTCTGAGTAGAGCCCCAGCTCTTAACTCCTTTCCATACTTGACAATGAACCTAGATTAAAATTGCAGAAGATATGTCCATATGGAAACCTTACTTGACAATGAACCTAGATTAAAATTGCAGAAGATATGTCCATATGGAAACCTTACCAGCCACCAGTTAGCTGCTTATGTGGAAGACATGAGGCTCCTTCCTTTCCTTTAGCTGCATGTCAGGTTTGCCGGTCAGGCACCTTCCCCAGTTTTGTGCAGCTTGATTGGAAATATCAAGAGTTCAGGTTATAAGTTATAACAGCAATAATGGTACCTTATATATGAATAGTGATTCACAAATTCCAAAGCATTTTAACAGATGTGAGCTTACGAAATCTGGACAGCCACTCTGGGATTTGACAAGGTAGTAATCTAGAGATGAGGCGTGTAGAGACAAATCACTTTCCAGGATGATTTGGCTGGTAGGTGTCGAAGGTGGGACCAGAGTTCAGATCATCAGACTCTGAGTCTGTATATTTCCTCTTCGCCTTGAATGGGTGGCAGAGACTCTGCTTTAGTAATTGGGAGCCTTGGTTCCTAGTAGTCAGCCCGGGCACAGGTCCAAGATGCAGCAATTCTAGCTAAGTGTCCTTGGGCATGTTAACATTTCTAACACTCAATTTCAGTTTTCTCATCTAAAAAGTGAGGTCCATCTGCCTCACAGGGTTGTTATGAAGAATAAGTGATACAATGCATGCGAATTGCAGTGTAGTGCCTGTTCCAGAGTAAGTTACTCCAGATTCTTTGTTTACGACAGTTTAGAGCCCATCACTTCCAAGTGATAAAGACAAGAGACATGGAAAATACCTTAGTTCATTATCTGACATAGTAGGGACTCAGAAATTCGTGTCCTTTTCCTCAATAGCTGATGTCTGTCCCCTCCCCTTACTTGTGAATGTCTTGAGGGCATGGATCTTTGATTACTTTGTTTCCAGCATCTGACACATCAGTTCAGTGTATGGTTTTGGGATGAATTAATGAATTAATCAATATAAGATCAGTGTATTGTTGGTGTTTTAAAAAATTAAAATTTTAGCAGAATAATTAGTGTCCAGAAAAAATATCTAAAACTAAACAGAATAAGAACAGGGTTAAGTTAAAGTATAATTTTGTATTCATTATATTATAATTTTATATTCATTAAGACTGTTTTACTCTTTATGTTTTCTGATTCTCAAAGGATTGCCATTTTACCATCCGGGGAGGCAGATTAAAGGAGGATGGAGACTACCAGCTCCCAGTCGTGGTTCTGATGCTCAATCTCCCCCATTCCTCCAGGGGCTCACCGACTCTGTTAACTCCTGGAATGATGGAGAATCTTTTCCATGAAATGGGACACGCTATGCATTCTATGCTGGGACGTACCCGCTACCAACACATCACTGGTGAGCCACGAAGAGGGCTTCTATTTAGTACAATCCTTTAAAAATATGTATTTTCTTTTAAATTGGGAAAAGGGCTTTTTATTTGGAAAATCTGATCATTTAATAATGTCCCATGGTCCTTTATCTCAGATTGCCTCCTCTTGTCCTTCTCATTGTTATGCAACGTGATCTCCTTATGCTTTTTTCTGTCCCGTTAACAGCTTTCACCAAGGAATAGGTCTCAGTTGTCTATTTTTGGAGTTTGTGCCTTTTTATATTTTATAGTGTTTTGTATGGAATTTAAATAAGTTTGTGGCTTTGTGTGTGTGTGAGTGAATAAATACATATTTAATATTTTCTTAGTACCTAGCACAAAGTTAGTGAGGGAATAAGTGAAATGGATGTTGCCTCTGTTTATCCCAAATCAGTTAAAACACAAAGCATATTTTAAAAGTATGATGAAATACTTTTTATTTTTCTTATACTTTCCCTTATATAAAATTATAGTCCTGCTTTGTAGATTTTTATGCTGCTATGTGGCCATATTTGATGATATTATAGACTTTCCTTTTAGTTGTCTTATCTGTAGGTCTTAAGCCCACTATCTCATATGGCCAGTATTAGAGCCCCTGGGAAATTTTTGGCATCTAGTATATATTAACTAAGTTGACACACACAATATTTTGGACAAGGAGAAGATATTTGAGAAGACTGTAGGTGGGCTGAACGAAATCATAAAATGCTACCAAAAAGTTCTTACAGGATTTGTTACTTTAAGTAATTTGAAGTTTAAAATATTGCTTTGCTTCACTGAGGATTGACTTTGTTACAAAAAGCAATAAATGACTAACATAAAGTACTTTTAAAACAAAGGAAGTATGAAAGCATTAGGTAATGGAATTCAGTGAATTAAATACAAATGCTATATTAATTTAAAAAATGTTTTAATTGGTGTTTCATGTATAGCTAGCATAGATGAAGACAGGTTTGTTTGTAGAGGGTGTGAGCCATTGCTTTATAAGGTGTTTTAGCAGCTGTGCAAATATTTTGTTTTACTTTTGTTATAAAGGAAAATATATAGGATTATAATAAACTTTTCTGCAAATATGTACAATAATTTTATAGAAGTGAAATATTGATTTAATGAATTAAAGCTTATCATAGTTCATCAGAAGTCCAAATAAAACTTTTAAAAGAGTACATAAAAAGTAAGATAAATATGTTGATTTGATTCATGCCAACTTTTTTTCTTCTTTTTTTTCCTCGTTTTAGGGACCAGGTGCCCCACTGATTTTGCAGAGGTTCCTTCTATTCTGATGGAGTACTTTGCAAATGATTATCGAGTAGTTAACCAGTTTGCCAGACATTATCAGACTGGGCAGGTAGGCACACTAATATTGTCATATTGTCCTCTGGATCGTGATAGTCGGCTTTTATGACTTGCTGGATAATGTTGAACTCTTTCTGCTTTTTCCGAACTCTCATCCTCTCTCTGTACAGATTCCTTTTTTTTTTTTTTTTTTTTTTTTAAGAGACAGGTCTCACTCTATCACCCAGACTAGAGTGCAGTGGCATGATCATAGCTCACAGCAAGCTCCAACTCCTGGGCTCAAGCGCTCTTCCCGCCTCAGCCACATGAGTAGCTGGGACTGCAGGCACATGTCACCATCTGGCTAATTTTAAAATTTTTTGTAGAGATGGGATCTTACTGTGTTGCCCAGGCTGGTCTCAAACTCCTCTCAAGTGATCCTCCTGCCTCGGCCTCCCAAAGTGCATTTTTCTTTTATCATTTTTTTTCCTGATTCCTTATCTTTTCTTTTTCCAGACTGTAGTATCTTAGTCCTAGCATATAGTCATATATTGAAAAATAGCTACCCTTTATTATATGCCCAGTAACCTACCGTTTAGTCCTCATAACCATCCCATGAAGAAAAGCACTTTGTCCCTGTTTTCCAGATGAAGAAACAAGCTCTATAGCAGAACAGGCATTCAAGCCTGTCTCACTTCAGAAAAGCCTTTTCTTCTGAATACTTAGTTTATTAGTCTGAATTTTTATGTTGTTTCATAAAATTGAACGACAACGCCTTATTTTGCCAGTATACTTCGCACATATATGATGCTTAGACTGAAAATTCCTTAATTTTGAGGTTTATATTTCTTTTTCTTTTTTAGAATGCTGTTCTTCACTTTTTGTTGGAATTTTTCTGGTAGAATTATGATATAATAAATTGTTCTAGAAAAGGTCTTATTTCTGTGGTTAAGAGCTTTGGGTTCTTGTGTTAGACTGAGTTGGTGCTTCCTTTTCAACTTTGGATGGTTTCCCCATTTTTGTAGTATCAATTATAAAAAAACAACTACCTTATAGGTTGTCATATGAATGAATAAGTTATAATATTTTGGGGAAAACACTTTTCTATTATCTAATATACTTTTGTTCTTCCTACCGTTTTCCTTGTTTTTATTTTCTCTTTTTTTTTTGGCTATACCAGTAGGTATCAGATGCTATCTTAGTTTCTACATGAAAATTGTTCACTAATAGAGTAAAAACTGAGTGGTGTGAAGAGACAGAATTCAGTTGATTATTAACCAGTAGTTCTTAATTATTTATCATATACTAAAAACCATACTGGACACCAAATGAAGGAGTAACATCGGTCTTGTCAAATGAAACCAACATCTGGACTTAGCATGGAAAGAATACTTGAAAAGACTGTTGCAATAAGGGGAGTCAGGACTATCACAATAAAAGTAGGGAGACCACTGCAACAGGGAGAACTCTCTCCAGGGTTTAGATTAGTGCATTGTAATTGTACAGGTTTTTAAATTAAAATAAGAGATACCTTACAATAAGTTAGCTGTAAGTTACCAACATCGTGGCATTTACTGTCTACATGTACATTGCAAAGTGTATTCTCTCCCTTCTCTTGGCACTGTGGCTGAGCGGTGCGGTGTTACGTGCAGTGGGGTTTCCTCCTCAGAGTGCCCCTCCCTGGTGCTAGTTTAAATTGTATTAATCTTTGAATCCCTAGCACCTAGAATCTTGCTTAGCACAATAAAAAGCACTAAAAAATTAAATGAAGGAGTGAATAGAACTAGAAAAAGAAGGACCAAAAACGCCTTTATTTTTGACTCTTTTTCTGATTATGTCTCCATATGCATAATATGATTGGGTCATTTCTTTTTTTTTGAACTGGATTTGATCTAACTACTATTGTCAGCTATAAAGGATGAGTTTCTGGATAACTAATCTAAGTGAGTCTTCATCATAATCTATTTCAGTTATTAAGGTGGCAGAACTGAAATATCTGTGATCCAATCCACTACCCAACCATTATCCTGCAAAGAATTGCACTGGGAATTAGGTGGGGTTGGCCAATGACATAGAAGCTCATACCCCATCAGATAGTAGCATGACCCATCCATGGCTACATATTTTGGGGATCGGGGCTGGTTAGGAATTCAGCAATTGCTCCCTATGTGAGGCACGTTGGAGCAGAGCCACATGCACAGTGCAAAGGCCATGGGGAGGGTCCCCAACTCTACCTGGGCCTCCAAAGAGGAAGTGCAGGAGGAAGGAGGTCTCAGGAAAGTATGTAGAAGGGGTGTTCACCAGGCAGCTCTCAGCAGCTCTTACCTGTTCCACTAAAAAATATTTAATGAGGCCATACTAGGGACAGAGGTCCTTCAGTCAGAAAACACTTGCTGAGTTTTTATTATGTACCAGCTACTGTTCTCAGCATCTGAGAAACAACCAAGAATAAGTCAGACAACATCCGTAGCACCCACGGCCTTTAATCCAAAGGGAAACTGAGGCAGAGCCAAAGACTAAGGCATTCTGGCCAGAAGGAAGAGCCTGTGAAAGGCATGGAGCAGTCCTCTCGGCGGCAGTGGGTGCAGCTAGGGCAGGGGGACGGGGAAGGCAGGAAAAGACAGGGGACTGTAGGTTGGGGCAGGCGGCGGAGGGCTGGAGAGCACAAGCAGGAGCTTGGACTGAATCCCATTGTAGATGGAAAGTCATTAGAGATTTTTAGGCAATAAGTGACATAATCAAATTTTAGTTTTAGGAAAATAACCCTGGTGTCAGGGAGGAAGACGGATTGGAGCGGGGTGAGAGTAGAGTCTGAGAGAAGCCGTACTCAGGCCAGGGAGCTGCCGAGGCTTCCTGCAGAGAGGGCAGTAGCACCAGCCTCTCTGGTCGGAGGGCATTTTGTGCCAGCTGCCCAGGAAGCACCCTGACCTCGTGCCCGGCTCATCCGGCCCCTGCCGTGCCTGCCCGTCTTGTCTCTAGAAGTCGTTCCCAGCCTCCGCACTCCTCTTGCCCCGCACACCCTTTAATCCCAGCTCCTCTCCCAGCACCCCCTCCTGTTGCTGGAGTGATTTTTCTTGGCATTGTTTGCACCAGGCTTTGCTGTCACTTAATCTTGGGAGTCGTGTCTGCTCCTCCTGGCCACTGGCTCTTGCCCAACTCTGCCCCACCCGTTTTCTCGTCAGCCCTTGGTAATCGGCTTCCCTGGGCTCCGCCTTGGGCTGTGCGGCCCGGCTCAGCCCCTGGCGGGGCCTAGGTGAAGGCTGCAGATGTGTCCTCGGCTAGTGGGGTGGCGGGAGGGGCAGAGCCACAGGAGACTGACCTGGGAGGACTCGTGGCCAGTTAGATGTCAGGGACGAAGGGGAGGACAAGTCAAAGCCTGGGGATTCCACGGTCAGAAAATTCTGGTAGGGGTCAGGTTTGACAGGGAGGATGCAGAGTTCTTGCTCTGGGTGTACCAGTGAGCATCAGCGTTGTCCAGGAGGCCACTGGTCTGCACGTCTGAAATTCTGGAGTCAAGACACTGCAGATATGTGGAGATAAATGGCAAAGAGATGGTGGTTGAGATGTAGGGAGATTAGAAATTTCCTGTGAGGGAAAGCAAGGCGTGTCTAAAGAAACCAGCATCGTTAGGAAAGGAGTGGTTGAAGAGCTTGTGAACACAAGGTACGTGGAGGACACACGCAGGTGAGGATGACTGCAAAAGAGGAGCTCGAGCCTTTCAGAGTAATACTTTTGTGTTTTAAAGTTAAATCTTAGGCAGAAATTCACCACAAACACTAACGTCAATTTTTTAAAAATTACCTTCTGCTTATAGAACAAATAGAATAGCAAAGAAGGACTAGAGCCACTGCTCGGGGGGTGATATAATGTTCAAAAACAGTGGAGAGCTTCCCAATGCCTGCGTTCTTACTAAATTCTTCAGTAAGAAGAACCATTTTTGAACTAGATGCAAGAGACCCAGAGCAAGCCCCCAACGTTCTCCAAGGTCGATGAGATAGGAAGAAAGCAGTAAGCTGCTTTGAATTAATGCAGTGCAAGTTTCAGACTCAGAAGACTTGTCCACTGCCCTTAGGGGACTTGCAGACACAGTCTCTGAAGAATTTAAAATAATTTTGTGATTCCATGAAGAATGGAAAGCATGCCCAAAGGCAAGAGACGTGTAAATGCTTTCAGCTCTGCAAGGGCTTGCCTCTTCTTGTCACTAATTAAAACACTAAGTGGCTTGTTTTTTTGTTTTTCCTTTTTAATTTTAAGGGCAGTCCTCCCCTTAAGGATAAGGAGTTAATTCCCTAAAACCCAAGTCTTTGTAAGTAAATGATATTTAAGCCCATAAGGAAAAATAACAGGGTTACATCTTTATGCTTAATTTCCTATCGTGCTGCATTTCAGGAAAGGATTTCTGTTTTAAACATCATGAGATGTATTCCAGAGAGCTCTTAGATACAGCGTAATCCATCAGTGATTTATTAACATCTGCAGGCATTTTATCAGAACTAGAGCATAGCGTGGCCAGTGAATTCCACGTGCTGGAGGAATTAGAAGTATGCTTATCAGATTCGCAGGTGCCCCGCAGCTGTCAGAGATAACATGCCAGAGGTACTCGTCTGAGATCAAAACTGTCTTGACAAGCTGCAACTTCAAAGCTGAAGCAGAATTTATTGTAAATTAATCTTAAAATCAATAGCACAAGTATAGGAGGAATACAGACTAGACTTGGTAGCAGTTCAGGTTTTGAGACACAATAAACTTAGCAAGGATCAAGAGTTTGATGGCGTTTTCCCGCAAATCTCGTGCAGTCTTAGTGGAGCTGCAGCGTCTGAGCACCTAAAGGTTATTGCCTCTCTTCTCAGCGCTTACTGGGTCCAACCTTCAGCCTTACCTCTTCCCAGTTAGCCCAGAATTATCTGTGGGCGGCCTCGTGCTTCTGGAAGTGTGATCCTGGTCCTTTCCAAACCTTTCTAAGGAGCACCTTTTTTTGTTGTTGTTATATTTCAATCATTCTGAAACTGGGATCCCTTGTTAGCTACCTATTTATATCTAATGGCTGTATTAGTCTGTTTTCTGTTGCTTATAACAGAATGCTTGAAACTGGGTACTTTATAAAGAAAAGGAATTTATTTCTTATAGTTATGGAGGCTGAGGAGTCCACGGTTGAGGGGCTGCATCTGGTGAGGCCTTCTTGCTGGCGGGGACTTTCTGCAGAGTCCATGGTGGCGCAGGGCACCACATGGTGAGGGCTGAGTGTGCCCACATGCTCACGTCTCTCTTATAAAGACACCAGTCCCACTCCTGTGATAGCCCATTCATCCATTAACCGTAAGTGGATTAATCCATTATGAAGGCAGAGCCCTCAGGACCCAGTCACCTCTTAAAGTCCCCACCTCTCAATACTGCCACACTGGGGGTTAATTTTTAACATGAGTTTTGGAGGGGACAAGCATTCAAATTATAGCCATGATATAGTGTGTCCCCTCCCCAAATCTGTTATAAAATCAAAGATACTCTACAATTATTGGGTTCTTGGGTTTAAGGAAATCAGATAGTCTTAGCCCCTATACTGGTATTGAAAATGCTGAGCACCTCCATTATGTAGTCTGAAAGCCTGACCCGTGACTCCTGCTATGGCTGGAATATGGTTTGTCCTCAACAAACCTCCATGTGGTGTTGTTGGTAGGAGGTGCCTTTAAGAGATGATGAGGTAGTTAAGATGCAGTAATGTCTCTCTCTCTTGAGACTGGGTTAGTTCTCGTGGGAACGGATTAGTTCCCTCGAGAGCAGGTTGTTATAAAGCAAGGTTGCCTCTTGTGAATTACCCCGTTTGCACAAGCTCTGTTCTCCTGTTTCTCCATCATGTCTTGACAAAGCACAGGGCCCTCTCCAGAAGCCGCCAGATGCATTGCCCGTCATGAACTTCCTAGCCTGTAGGACCGAGAGCTAAATAAACCTCTTTTCTTTACAAATTACCCAGTCTCGGGTACTGTTGCAGCAACACCAAGTGGACTAAGGTACCCCCGTCATTAAACCCCCATGGGGTAGGGGAAGCTGGGGCTGTCTCTGGGTCAGGTTTGATGTTGTGGTGAGCTTTGATGATGCCACTGCACTCTAGCCTGGGCGACAGTTAGACCCTGTCTCAAAAAAAAAAAAAAAAAAAAAAAAAAAAGAAATAGTCCTTTGTTAGGCATGTGTCTTATCTCAGTTTATGGCTTGTCTTTGCACTTTTCCTTCTGGTATTTTTTACTGGACTTAATTTGTTCATTTTCTTGTTGAATTTAGCAATCTTTTCTTTATAGTTAATGCTTTTTGTATCTTAAGAAACTTTTTCTTTAGAAGTCATAAGGATACGTGTGTGTTTTCTTCTAAAATTTCAATGTTTTCCTTTATCTTTAGGTTTTTAATGAAGTTGGAAATTCTTTTTATGTTTAGCATAAGGTGGGAATCAAATTTACTTTCTTCCTTATGGAAGGAATTGTCCCTGCACCATTTATGGAATAATGTATCCTTTCCTCAGGGATATATCGTATACCAAGTACCCACGTATATGCAGCAGTCTCGGGGATTTCTCTTTCATCCCATTGTTGAAGCTGTCTGTCCTGGTACCAATGCTGTGCTGTCTTTATTACCATAGCTTTGTAATAAGCCTTGATATCTGGAGGGCAAGTCTTCCTCCACTTGTTCTTCAAAAATTTGTCTACTCCCTTACCTTTATGTTCTGTCATATACGTTTTAGACAAAGTTATCTATTTTCTTGAAAAACCCTGGTAAGAGTTTGGTTAGAATTACATTACATTTATGGATCAATTTGGAGAGAACTGATATCTATGAATATTATCTCTTTGAATCTACAAATATGGCATATCTCTCCATTTATTAGGCCTTTTTTAAAGTCTTGGAATAAAGTTTTCAAGTTTTCTTCTGAAGGGCCTTGTTCAACTTTTTTTGGGCTTAGTCCTACCTTCCCTACCTTTTTGATACTCTAAGTAGTATATTTTTTTTAATTACATTTTGTAATTCCATCTGGTGTTTAAAAATGCAATTTAGCCTTTATTGTATATTGATCTTATTTTCAGCAACCTTCCTAAACTTTTTTATTAATTTGAATAACTTATCTATAGAATTTTAAGTTTTTAACGAGATAGATACTCCTGCTGAGAAAAATGACAGTTTTATTCTTTCTTTCCAATCCATGTGTCTTTTATCTCTTTTCCTTGTCCTACTCCACTTATTGGAGCCTCCTGTTTAGTCTTTTGCAGATGCTGTGTATGGATGGTACTTGTCTTGATCCTGGTTTTTAAAGGAAATATTTCTAATGTTTTACCATAAAGAAAGATGTTTATTACAGGTTTGGTGGAGATATCAGGAAAAGGAAATTCCTTCCTATTTCCAGTTTGCTGAGTTTTTTTTTTTTTTAATCATTAGTGGATATTGCATTTTATCAGATTTTTTCCTGCATCTTTTGACGTATTGGATTGTTCTTTTCCTTTAATCTATTAATGTAGTGAATATTAATGCGAAACATTAGGCCGCATTTGTATTCCAGGATTAAATGACCTTGGTCCCAGATTATTGTTATTTCTTAATATAGAACTGGCTTTTCAGTTTGCTAATCTTGTGTATATTGATGATTTTTTGCATTTTTGTTTAGGGATTGGCTTATAATTTTTTCTTTGCCCTATTCTTTGTTAGTGTTTATATTAAGTATAAGTGTTTTTTATAACATTATAATCATTTGTTCCTTAAGACTTTTCAGAATTCATCTATAGCCGTCCCCAACCTTTTTGGCACCAGGGACTGGTTTCATGGAAGATAATTTTCTACTGACCTTCTAGGAGTGGCAGGGGGTGGAGGCGGAGCTCAGGCATTGAGGCACTGCCAGTTTTCCGGGGATTGGGGACCACAGATCTATAAAACCATTTAGGGTCTGTTATTTTTCTCTGTTTTGAAGATTTTTTAAATGAACGATTCTTTAATAGTCATGGGAGTCTTTGGGCCTTCTTTTCATCTTAAATAAGCTTTGCTAAGTTGCAATTTTCTAGAAATTTATCCATTTAATCCAAGTTCTTAAGTTTATTGGCATAAAGTTATTTATAGTATTCTTTTATCCTTCAAAACCTGCTAAATCTATAATTATGTCCTTTTTCATTCCTTATATTGTTTTCTCATTTTTTTCTCTATTAATCTTGGCAGAAGTTTGTCTACCTTATTAGTATAGTTGTCTCTCAGTATCTGAGGGGGATTGGTTCCTGCACACCCTCCGCCCCCCACTGTGGATACCAAAATACACGGCTGCTCAAGTCCCTGATATAAAATGGTGTAGTATTTGCACATCATCCCATATACTTTAAATCATCTCTAGATTACTTATAATACCTAATACAATGTACATGCTATATAAGTGGCTGTTCTTTCTACTGTATTGTTTAGGGAATAATGATAAAGAAAAAGTCTGTACATGTTCAGTATGGATGTAATTTTTTAAAAAGTATTTTCGATTTGTGGGTGCTTGAATTCATGGATGCAGAACCCATAGATAAGGAGGACTGACTGTATTTTCAAAGAGCTAATGCTACCTTTGTTTATCCTCTCTATCGTTTGTTTTAGTTGATTAGTTTCCGCTTTTATTATTACTCTCTCCTTCTTCTGTCCTTATTTTTCCCCCCAGTTTCTTAAGGTGGACACTTGGCTACTTAACCTTCAGTCATATTTGACATGTGCATTTAAATTTTAATACTATAAATATTAAATTACATGATGCAGTGCTTTAGCTATGTTCTGTGATTTTAATACAAAATATTTTTAAGGTTGCTAATTTCCATTGTAATTTCTTCCTTGACTAATGACTTGTTTAGAATCGTAGTGTAAAATCTTAAACCTTTGCAGGGGAATTATTTATCTTTTTGTTACGGATATCTAATTAATTTGTCTATCTGGTATTGATTCTTTAGTTTGTTAATATTTATTTTATGACCTCTTGTGTCATCAGTGTTTTTCAAATGTTCCATCTGTACTTGAGTAGATTGTCTGTTTTCTAATGTTGGGTCTGGAGTTTCATACTAGTCTGTCAGCCTTTTAATTGTATTGTTTAGATCTTTGATATGTAACTAATTTTTTGACTTAGAAAAAATTGAGAGGTATAAGTCTTCTACTAGGATGATGGATATATCATTTCCCCCTTAGTTTTATCCATTTTTGCTCTCATATTTTGAGAATATTTTATTAGTTGCATAAAAGCCTACAGTTATTATATCTTCCTAATGAACTATTCCTTTCTTCCTCCTTTGTTATCCTCTCAATCTTCATATGCTTCCTGTTTTAAATATTTTTTTTCTGGTAATTTTGCAACCCCAGCTACATTACTAATCACCAAATATAGGCAGCTGATTTTTGAGAGAAACTGACATTTTTTGTGTAGTTTCGTCCATTAGCTGCTACACCAAAATGTTTGCTGCTCTGGTTATCTTTCTCACCTGTTACTTATAAAACAATAGTGATAGAAATTGGTGCTTATTATTTTATATATTTTCTTCTTATTTAATCCTGTCTAGTGATCTGTGAAGTAGATACATAGTGGTCCATATTGTGTAGACACTGAGACTTAGGTTAAGTACTTCACACAATAGTAACATAGGGGATCAGTAGATCTATTAGTTTCACATCACAGTTTCTTTAACGTTCTGTCAGGGTTGATCAAATCAGTGTGATGACATTGTGAGTACTTTCCCTTTGCAATCTTTTCTAGATAATTCCTTAATGCATTAGGAAATGGCCTACACTTCTGACAATATATCTCACGAAATAACAGATCCATATCCATTTTTGTGTTATTTTTAGGACAGTAAAATTCTAGTGCAGAAGTAGCTTTAGAACTGTTCAGTCCTGCGTCATTATAAGATTTAGTTTGTTGCCTTAGTTTGTGAAAGTCAGCCCAAGGCTAAAATTGCTTAAGCTCTATTTCCAAGGAGACATATAGACTTGTAATAAACCTTCTCCTGTCATTCTGTTTCAGGAGATGTGAAAAAGAATAGAAGGTAAACATTACAGTACAATTAATATCAGAGATTAGCTTTGGCAAGTGTAAGTTGTTTTTGAACTTTTCTTATTTTCAGCTTTAATGCTTTTCAGTTATGTCTAGACAAGAGTATTGAACAGGGAGATAGAGATGGATCTGACCCCCACCACATGCAGGTGACCTTAGACTAGTCAATGAATTTGTCTGAGATTTTCCTGTTCCTTTATATCAAAAAAATTAAATATTTAGAAATTAAAAATTAATTATGCCCACATACCTACCTCAAAAATTTTAGTCAAAGTTAATAATGTATGCAAACTGTAAAACATGATATTATTGGAATTTATTATTTTTTTTAAAGGGACAGGGTCTCCACTCTTTCACCCAGGCTGGATTGCAATGGTGCAATTAATCACAGCTCACTGTAGCCTCCAACTGCTGGGCTCAAGCAGTCCTCCTGCCCCAGCCTCCTGAGTAGCTGGGACTATAGGCACATGCCACCATGCCCAGCTAACTTTTTAATTTTATGTAGAGACAGGTTCTCACTCCTGGGCTCGAGCAACGCTCCTGCCTTAGCTTTCAGAAGTGCTGGGATTACAGTGGTGTGAGCCACTGTACCCAGCTGGAATATTTTTAGAAAAAAATGGAAGTTAGATCTCTATCACATATTAAAATGTTTAATGTTGAGCCCTGTAAAACTCGAAGCCATCTGACCTCTGTTTCTTTGAGCCATTGGTGGGTCTTTGATAACATATAAGCATTTCTAAAGATTCTTTTATCTCAGGTCGTCTTATTTAGTCTGTTAGAAAATGCCACTCAAAATCGAGTAAATGAAAAGCAATATTTCCCATGGATTCAGGCCTGATATTTTGTCTCTTTAGGCCTAGACAACTTTTCATGATATTGATCATGTGCCATCTGGATTACTGGTTATATCAAGACAGGTTAGTTGAGACATGCTGTGATCGGTTGTTTTTCCATCATAGGCACGTGTGGAGGTTTGCGGGCGTGATCAGCTGGGAAATCAGAGCTGCTGACTCTCAGCCTGGGCAGCTCGGTGCTTGGCTTTATCCTCCGAAGTATTTTCTTGTTTTGGATGACCACGTCCCAACAAGTTTTCTGTCATCAGACTCAGTGTGTTCCCAGAGGACATTGATGATAGTTCTTTGCTTCAAGAGGAATTGAATCATTACCATAACAAGGATTATTACAATCATTATTATTATTATCATAACAAGGATTTGTACAAGAGACTATCTTAACTTTTAGTATTTATGTAGCTTCTACCATAATATTAATAAATTTTCCAAATAGTCATAGATAAGACAAGGTACTTTATCACAGGGACTTGGCTCTGTAGGAATTTGTTGCTGAACTTTTAACATAACATTATTTAAATTGTACTAGTAAGATTGTGAAATGATAGAAAATGTCTGGCAAGTTTATGAGGTTACATGCTTACAAGTTAAGCTCATGACAAAATATTCAGAGAATTCAAGTGATACCAAGTTTGCTAAAGCATTTGCATTTTTTGACATTATTTCTAGAATCTTCCCAAAATGTTATGCTCTCTTGGTATAATAGAACAGCTATTATTATTTTAATGTTCTTATTCCCATGTATGGTCAATAAACACTGCACCTTTTGCTTATCCCAAGAATACAGTCAACGACTTCCTCCCTTTGGTTAGGCAGTATAGCATAGGCTGTGGACAGTGGTTGGCTCATATGAAGCACTCAGTAAGTTAGTTATTAATAGGGTGACAATATGATCTATTGTCCCAGCCAAAATACTTTTAAGCAGGAAGGGGGGTGCTATTACTGATCATACCAAGACAGCAGTCCTAACCTAAGACTGCCATGCCCACCTGCATGTGTGGTCACCCAAACTGTGACAACATTTGGAAAGTCAGACGTGCTGGATGCAGGGACCTGAATTTCTTCCATTTAGTTAATACGTGTCACAAGTTGACTGGCTAATTTTTACCTCGTTGCATCTTCATGCTAATTTTGTTGCACAGGTATTCTTATCCTCATTTTACAAATGAGAAAACAGGATACCATGAGACTTCTTTGAAGTCACAAAGCAACAAAGCAAATGAGTAGCAGTAGAAAACAGTAGATGCCTAACCTCAGACCCACTCCTCTGTCTTCACACAGTGCTACCTCCTTATGGAGAGTTCTTCTCCTTGTAAAATTAGAAAGATTTAATTTTGCTCATGTTGTTTTTCAAGTCATGGTGATGATTATGTTTTTCTACATCAGGGCATCTCAAACTTTACCATGCATAAAATCGCCTGGGCGACTGGTTAAGATTCTGATCTAGTGAATGGGAGGTGGGTCCAAGATTTTGTGTTTCCCAGAAGCTCCTAGATGATGCTTTTGTGCTGCTGGTCTCTGCTTGCTTTGGGCTTCGTGTAGTTGGGTAATTATCATTCTTATAATTCATATTTAAGCACAAAAATTGTAATTTTGAGCAAGAAACCAGACTTTACCTTCTTGACATAAGAAGGAGGTCAGTTTTATTGTCTTTCATTTTCCCTTTTTGGCCATATTGTGTTCTGGCATTAAAAAAAAAGAATAATAAATGAGCACTAGGTGTCAGCTCTGTGCTCTGTACTCTGCCTGATTACTCCCTGACCATAAGGAAATCTGTTAGAAATGGCCGCTGGCTGGGAGGAAGGCAGTGGGCCTGGCCCGGGCAGGGGGCGTGGCGGGACATCCTGCAGCCATTAGCAGAACAGCTGGGGCTCTGCTGGCCTGGGAGTGGCAGGGCCCAGGGGGACGGAGAAGAGCCAAAAAGGAACTTTCTAAAGAAAGTGGGTACAAGTAGGGGACTGGAGAGAAGCATAAAGATCAGTGAGAATGATACAGCTGTATTTATGTCTTTATTTCTCTAAGAAGTTTTTTTTAGAAGCATTTTCCTTTTATTAGTGAAAGTTTCCCAACTCACTTCCCAACCAGTGTGTCCTGTGTTTTAAATCACCCGATTATAAAAGATGTACAGGGTAGGGGGACAGGTGGTTAGCAGTTAAATGGGTTTCTGTACTCTAGAAGGGAAGACTATTCATAACTTAATGTGCTAATTTGAGCTGGGAACCCCCAGGAAAGGCGTTTACCTGAGTGGATCTCCTGGTCAGGAGATTCTACCTGCTTGACTGCTGTGTCTTCTACCACGAGGCAGGGCCCCTCTCCCCCAGCACAGGCGCAGGGGGCTGGCTGCGGCACGCAGAGGCCAAGTAAGTTCACTTACCTGCTTTCTGCAGGTACAAAATTACTAGCATATGACGAAGTTCTCATGCTTAATTTAGCTACTTAACCCAGCTTTTAGCGACACATCTTGAACCTCTTCAGGAAGAGATATACAATATACTGTTGGTGGAACACTTTGAAAAGGATGAAAAGTTATTTTTTTCCTGTTTTCTTTTTTTCAACTAAGTGGAAAATTCAATTCACCTGTATCTCAGACAAAATATATACCACATAGAGATTTGTGGTTCTCTATCTAAAACTGGGATCAGATGTTTTAGAATTTCCTAGATTTTTAGAAAATTAAAATGATTTATATTGTCAAAAGACAAAATTACCAAAACTTTATAATAGTTCTAGGTCTAATTGGCTTTTATCTGCAATTCATGAGTAGGGGCTGCCTCCATTCTACAAATTAGAATGAGGGCTCCCATGGGCAACAGCAGAACAGTGGGTTTCATAAGTAGGGAAAAGGAAACAGAACAATAGAAAAAAGAAGCTGATTGGTTAATGTCAGGTTACTCCTGGTTGCTTTTCTGGTAGGGTTAAAGCAGAGGGGACTTCCTTATTACACTGACTCAGGTAGACTGAAATCTCTTATTTTCAGGAAAAACTGTTCTGTTTTGGAATCTGTTTCTCTAAAGCTTCACTTTGATTATGTGGCATTTAGCATGAGTGACTCCATTTCTGTTTGGTTTGTCTGTGCAGGAGCTCAGTCCAAAACAATGACCTCCCATAATTTTTGTTTAACAATATACTGTAGATATTGAATTAAAAAAAAAGCAAACAAACCTAGCAGGTTCTGGTAGAGTATCCTATAGTCAATTGCATTCATATTTCTGCATATGCACAAAGTGGGATAAATGTTTTTAAAAGATAAATACTTTACAACCTCACATTTATCCAGGTCAGGTTTTGCCATCTACTATGTTTTTTGGTCAAATTTATGAAAAGCTTTCAGTCTTCAGACCTGTCTGGATTATGGAATTCCAGATAAGGGATCTGGAACTATACTCAAAGCAATTAGAATAAGGCACATTTTTGAGTTTCCCTCTCTACTGTTAAATTAATTTTGGCCTAAAGCTGCCTCCTTACATATTTTAAGTTTGGCCCAAAGATCTCTCCATACATAGTGAACTGTAACCTGAGTGGATGTGTAAACAGACCATAACCTACTCTCACACCAAATCAGAGTTTCAGCCAGTCACAGGGCCAACTGTTCAAACTGTGTTCAAATGAGACAAACACTGAACTGTGACCAGTCCAGCTGTTTCTGTACCTCACTTCCCTTTTCTTCACGTCACTTTCCTTTTTCTGTCCATAATATTACCCGACCATGTGGCAGCCCAAGAGTCACTCAGTACCTATTCTGGTTTGGGGCGGGGTCACTGACCAATTCATGAATCATTCTTTGCTCAGTTAAACTCTGTTAAATTCAATGTGTTTAAAGTTTTTCTTTTAATACTGCTTAGCCCACTGGAATACCCAGAGCTAAGCTTGTGGCCCAGCTGTGAAAATTGTATGAAATTACAAGACACATGTTTTTATATGCCTGACCTCAGTTCTGACCTCATTTTATTTTCCTGCTTTCATTTTTTCTTATCTCTAACTTCCTCATCTTTTAACTATATGCTAATTGCATATTCAATACATAATTATATTCCCTAAGTTTTTTATTACCACTACTGATCCTTTTTGGAGGGGAACTTGGAGTATCAGTAAAACAAATTTTGCGTGGGGGTACTTTGGCCGTCAAGTGGCAGCATACCTTAATTGCAGGATTGAATTTTGAAGGATACTTAAATGAACTGAAAATGAATCAATAAGTCTAAAGTTGCACAACTGCAACATATACCATGAACTCTTCCCACCTCCTTGTGATACAGGTATCGGAATTGTAATCCTTTTGAGGGCAGAGGATGATGTGTTGTCCTCTCTGACTCAGGGCTGGCCGCGTCCCCATGGAACCTCCTGGCAGCTCTTCCACCTGTTCTTCTGACTGAGCCAGTCCTTTCCCCTGTCATCTGTACTTCCCTTCCTGCCTTTACAGGAGCCCACCCAAGGCCCCCTTGTCTCTTCTCTTTTCCGTATCTTTAGTTCTTGTCCCCTCTGTGGGTCTTGCCCATAAGCAGTTTTTCCCTAAACCTGCTTAAGTATTTCCTAACCTTAAACAAAAATTTCACCCCTCCTTCCCACTGCTGCCACTGCCTCTGTCCCCGATCCCAGCTCCTCAGTCTACTTCCAGAAGCAGGTAAGGGCTGGCCATGCTCACATCTGCCTGTCCCCTCCCGCTCAGCTCCAGCCTGCTCCGGCCTTGCTCTTACTCCAGCTCTTGCTTGGGGGCCTCCCAACTAGGCTGTCCTAATCCACTCCTGCCTTCCTCCTCTCTTGTGTCTTCACTGCCTGCCAAAGGAATCCTTCTAGAACACAAATCTGACCATGCGACGTCCTTGCTTAAAGCTGCCCAATGGTTCACTGCAGGGGTGGCCTGCGGGTGGAGCCAGGCTTGGCTGGGAGGCACCTCCTCCTTCCCTGCCCTCCGCTCCTTCCCTCTGCCCCAGCAGCCCTGGTCTGTCTGGCCTCTGTACATGCAGTTTCCTCTGCATGAAGTGCTTCCTCTCCCTCCCACCCATCCCTCTCTTGTCTAGTTAACGCCTGCTCATTGTGCAAATCTCACCTCTACATTATTTCCCCAGTGAAGCTTTTCCAGTCGCAGCTCTCATGCCACCCGCCATGCCTTTCCTTCCCAGCACTCGGTACAGTTAGAAACTCTGGGATCAGCTGGGAAGCTGTTGGGGGCAGGCCTCCTGTCTGTCGTTCAGCACTGGTGTCCCTCATGCCCAGCACACGGTGCCTACTCACAGTGGTCTTATGTGTGTTAAACATAACATGTGGAAATGTCATCCTTCCATATATACTCTTTTGTGAAAGTAAAACTGTTAAAGCTAGCATGAATCCTGTCAACATGAGATAAAATAAAAGCAAGGCTTAAAGAAACCTGAACATTTTGACACACGCTATTGGCAGATACGACTTAACCGAATCTTGACTTTTAATAATCCTTTTTGAGGAAATTTTTCTTTCGTACGAGACGGGCGCGCCTAACGTCAGAAAGCCTCGGGCCTTTGACCTGTCCCAGTGCATGTCTTAACTCTCTAAAATCGCCTCTTCTGCCTGGTTTGCAGTTTTGTTTTGTTTTGTTTGGGTCTTTTGTTTGTTAGTTTTAAATAGCCAAGTGGAAAGAGAAAAGGAAAGCGGCGGGTTTGTCGTGTGAGCAGTTACGGAGTCCCACTGCAGTCTTTCGCTTGAGGCCATTTCCTGACATCGTTCTGTATTCATCCGTCGGGCAGCAAATCCTTGCGGAGTGTCTGCCCCGCCAGGCCAGGCGCTATTCTAGGCGCCGGGGGTGTTCATGGTAGTGGCTCAGTTCCCTTTCCAGCAGACAGGCCATGTTCTTATTCACAGGTGGTTAATTTATGTCACTGTACCACTGAGTAACCTGCCGTTGGTCTTTATACAACGTGTTTCTCTTTAGAGAGGCTTTTAGCTTAATTAGCTTGTAAGTAGACTTGTATAAAGTGGTAGCTTTCTTCAATAAACATCAGTATTAATGATTTTAAAGTAGAGTAAAATTGAGCAAAGTACTTTCAACTACACTATTAGTTTATTTTTAAGAGGATCTGTATATTATAGGATTAGGCCTAATTAGTCTCACAGAGAAAGCTTTAAATTATATAGGGACATTAAACAGAGTGTCCAAGCTCTGCCATTCTTTCAGGTTGGAAAATGAAAGAATCTGCAATTCGTTATCATGCCTACTCTTTAGGATGTCAGTTCAGTTTTAATACTGCCTGGCACCATGAATTATAATTTATTTTTTGACATTTTAATCTTTTAGTCCTATCATCAGTTACATGCACTTACAAATCAAGAGAGTACTTGAACAGGCACTCATTGGTAACAAAGGAGCAGAAAAATTATTCCCCTTAAGGTTTTAAATAGATGTTTAAAGATCAGTGCCAATATCTTAGTTGTATGTAATCCTGTAATTTCCTATATAAATTCTTATTCGACAATTAGTGCTTTTTGACATTAAATGAAATGTCTTCATTCGTGTTCTTGTCAACTAAAATACTGAAAAGTCATCATTTTAAAACTATAATGAAATTCTATTGTTCATTTTTTCCTTTGATGTTATTTTTAAATTTTCTGACTCATAAGTATACATAATACAATGGCTTATTAATATATACTCACATACATATTCTTTTGTTTTATCAAGCTGCTGCCAAAAAATATGGTGTCTCGTCTTTGTGAATCTAAAAAGGTTTGTGCTGCAGCTGATATGCAGCTTCAGGTATGTATTAATACTTTTGTTATGAGGTTCTCCAGAGTCATTATCCCAAATAAATATATAACTTGAAATTCTTCCCAATGATATCTATTTATTATAATAATTATACTGCTAAAACATCTTTCATGTGAGTTCAAAGAACTTGACCAAAATTGACTCAGCCTTCACACTGCTTTTATGAAGTAGATGTTAAATATGATTATTTCCCATTTTTAGTGGGGAAAATCAAAGCTTAGAAAAGTTACATGACTTTTAAATCACACATTTCAGCAGCCAAGTTAGGGCTCAAACCCAATTACACATATATTTATTCATTTTGTATCTTTTAAAAAAAAACTGTGTTTTTAGATGGGACGTTTAAATAGTAATTGCCGTTAGTTTTAGATAATATTCAAAACCAGTTTCCGAGGTTTCCAGATGAAAACTAGAAACATTTTGTGAACCATCTGGATGCCAGGTCTGCATGATACCAGATGTTTAGATATTTGTAATTACTGAGATTGTTTATGGAATTCTTACTCTTCGTCAGATCTTAAGAGTTATATAAACATAGCCTAAACACTCATCTTTCATCTTAGGCAATATTCACTTTATAATGATCCAGTTACCTATTTAAGAGTGTAACCACTATTTAATTGCTTTATAGTTTTGTAAAATTCAGTCCCTAGAAAGTAATGAATGAGCTCTGTTTTTGTTGTACCTTAAATATATATTTCAGTGAAGAAAATCCATTATGTAGACAAAACCATAAATTTACATTTGATTTACATTATTCAGTGTCTATTCATATCAACGTAATTAAAAAGGACTTCTGAATTTTTTAATATTAACATTCCTGCAGCAAAAGTCTTTTGATTTGCTGGTATCTTTAGTAGAAGGCCTGCCTTTTAAAAGTCTGTGTTACGGCTTTCTTCTTGAATAGTTGTTCCAATGATATTCTTTTAAAATGGAAAACCAGCCTTTCCTTCCTCACCCTCTAAAAAGAATAACCCCCAGAGAAAGAGAGAGACAGAGAAAGAAATTCCTGCCAGAAGAGCTGCCTGTGCTCACCTTTCATATTATATTTGTGCAGTGGAGACAAATAGGATAGAAAGGAAGTGAATTGTTTCAGCATTATAAGGCAGTATAAGCAGTGTTTTAAAAATTGTGAATTTTTATTACTTGTTTTCAAATAGGCTCCTTACTTTGGAGGGAGGCTCTGAGGTTCTTGGTCCCAGTAGGCTCGTGGCTTTAGAATTGTTTAGTTTATCAGTGAATAAGCATGAAATAAATGCATATTTAATTTATTTTGCTCTGTTTTTATCATTCAGAAGTCATTCTATGTTTACATCTTTTGTAAAAGGCATAATTTAAGAAATGAAACTCCCGAATTCTGATTTGTTTATACATTGGGCAAAAAACCCACCTCAGTTGATGTTAGAATTTAAGAGTTTCAATTCCCAATAATTTACTCTGTTAGAATATAGATAAGACATGAATGAGTAATTTTAGCTTCTTGGTTATCTTTATGTATTGTTACTCATTATAGAATAGAGAACTGAAAGAGCTATATTTAGCTATATGTTTAGATTACCAGTTAGAGGAAAGCATTATTTATATTTAGAGGATGTCTATATTTTTCTAGGGAAGCTTTAAACTTAACTTTATAATTTAGAACCATAATTCTATATCTAGGTGAAGACAGAAGCTAGAGGTCATTTAAATTTTTTCTTTTATCCAAACTAATCCTCACTTCTTTCAAGCCAACAGCTGCACATTCTCTATAAATTCCATTTCTGAATCAGAAAGATACATATCAGAAGCATCACTGCATGTAAAAATTTTTTTCTTTAAAATGAAGCATTTTCTACTTTCTCGCATCAGGTGAACTCTACACAATGTTAAGTCAAATGTTCGAGTCAATATTCAAAACAACATTGGAGTTAAATGTTGCAGTGAAACAGTGCTTTATCTTTCAATTTTCTATGCAAAATTTAGTTTTCAGTACTTTGTAAACAGATTTCATATTCAAACTTTCCTTAATGCTTTCTCCTCCTACTGTGTTTCAGTGATCTGTATCCTCAATTCAGAGAGGTACATGATTCTTCTCCCCTGGTCACCTAGTTGAGCCTGAATTGCCCCAATGCAGCATATGTTTTCTTTGCACTTCCTGACACCAGGTGTTGGGGTCTAGCTGCAAACTCGCCAACAGCTGCATCGGAATTCTTTTTAACGTACTCGCCAGATGCTGGATTGCTAATCCTTACCCTCACCCAGCCTATTTAAATTTTCTTTCACCTTTTATCACGAAACTAGGATTCTGACCATTTCATTTCTCTCATTTAAGATATACCAGCATTCCAGGAAGAAAACAAACAGGACTTGTTAGATCCAGGGGGTCACAAGTTGTAACTCTTTATTTTTTCATATTTCTAACTACATATATATTGGCAAAGTTCCAGTTTTGTGGTCACAGATTTAATTTGCTCCATTGTATGTAAAGAGTACTTTATGGATACGGTTCAAAATTCTTTAATATCCTTAATCATGAAAAGGTTGAGAGCATTGCTTTTAATCTTTAACATGATCTTAAATGTCGCATGAAATGTATCTCAAACCATTTAAGTTTATTTTTGTGAATGTTTTTAACTATGATTTATAACTGTTATTCTGGTGCACTTAAAGCGTCTTTGGTGTACCACATCTGAGCTGTGAGGATGGACTACCAACACTAAATAGAGGTTTTCATCCGTCTAGGTCTTTTATGCCACTCTGGATCAAATCTACCATGGGCAGCACCCCCTGAGGAGGTCAACCACAGACATTCTCAGGGAAACACAAGAGAAAGTTTATGGTTTACCCTACGTTCCAAATACCGTGAGTCCAGTACTTTGATTCTGTTATGTGCGGTTGAACGGTTCTGCGGGTGTTTCTGTAGCTTGTGATCACCTTCCCCTTGCAGGATGGAAACCCCCACATTTATGTTGAGGCCTCCCATGGGGCAAATGCTAGAAACTGCCTGGTTCATTTAATGTCTCCAACTATCTACTTACATGTCCTTATTTTTCCTTCCGCTCACAGTGTTTTTCTAGATTCCTAAGAAGGGGAGGATTAAAAAGGCCATTGGAGTTAATCTGTATTCTCCTTTTCAGTTGTTTTTCTTTTTTCTTTTCTTTTCTTTTTTTTTTTTGAGACAGAATCTCACTCTGTTGCCCAGGCTAGAGTGCCATGGCGTCAGCCTAGCTCACAGCAACCTCAAACTCCTGGGTTCAAGCAATCCTCCTGCCTCAGCCTCCCGAGTAGCTGAGACTACAGGCAGGTGCCACCATGCCCAGCTAATTTTTTCTGTTTTTGGTAGGGACAGGGTCTCGCTCTTGCTCAGGCTGGTCTTGAACTCCTGAGCTCAGAGGATCCTCCCGCCTCAGCCTCCCAGAGTGCTGGGATTATAGGCATGAGCCACCGTGCCCAGACTCAGTTGTTTTTCTATAATGAGAAAAATAGTGGTATAAAATGAATGTGATTATCAATCCTAAATCATTTTCATTACAAAGAGAATTAACATTTATTGAGTGTCTTATGTTGTACCAGGAATTGTAGTAGATTCTTTACATATCTTACCTCATCTAAGATCTTATAGGTAGTTAAGTGATTGTGTTGGGATTCAAAACCAACCTCAAGCTTTTTTCATTACTCCAAGGTTCCTATAAGGAAGCTGGATATGGTGGAAAAAGTATTGGCTGGTGCAGTTAGCACCGCAACTGACTCTTATATTACCCAGGCCTCTCTCAGTTGCAAGTAATAGAAACCCACTGATACTGGCTTAAGCAGGAAAGGGAATTTACCGAGTGTCATAGCTGAAAAGTGCCAGGGGTGTTCAGGTAAGTTGGATCTAGGTCTCCCACAATACTGTTAGAAATGTTGCTCTCTCTTTCCACTTCTCAGCAATGTTTTTCTCTGTGTTCATTCATTCTCAGGCAGGCTCCCCGCAGTGGGTAGTGTGATGACTACCAGTAGGTCCAGGTTTATGTCCTAGCTTATTCAGTCCAGGAGAAAGAGAGATAATTTGAAAGTGCTCTGTAAACTATAAAAGAGAGAATAAATGTCAAGTGGTTTTATTTGTTACAGGATTGGATAGCAGAATATGTTGTGCTAAGAGGTTAGGTTAATCAAAAAACTATAATTGTCCACTAAATCTTCAGGTCCTAACAGTCAAACATGCATGGGGATAGTTCATATTTACCAGACAAAGTAACAGGGTATTTTATCTTCATAATGTGCCTTGTCATTTTTTGATTGTCTTAGAAGCTTAATCATCTGTTCCAGATATATAATATTAGTAATGCTAACTACCCATTTTTAATCTTACTTATTTGTTCTAATGCCATGTGCTATTGAGCTCTTGATTATCTGTATTAGTGAAAATTTGTAGTGGTAAGAACAACTATTCATTCATGGGATAAATAATAGTAACAATTGCCTAGCTTTTTCCAGTTTACAGAGCATTGTCTGATTCCTCCGCTTTGGACTTCTATGGTTTTGTGCTTATTTATATTCTTCTTTGCTTATTTTTCAAATGGATGTGAGTTAAACTCTATGTATTGTAGTTAAAACATGGCCAGTAAGTGGTAAAGTCACAAGAAGACCAAAATTAGGAGGAAGCGGGTGCTTTCCAAGCTGTAAAACGTCAGATTGACTGAGGTGCTTGCCCTCTGCCTTTCTGTATCTTAAGTAATATAATATAGTTATGCCTTTTTTAGAAGAGAGCTCAAACTTTGTTACTATTCACATTTCTTCTATGTAATCATTTAATATGCAAAGATGACGTAATAATGGCAACCAAATTCTGAATCAACATCCATACATCATTTTAACTTAAAAGAAAGGATGATATTAAGCCTGTATTGAAAAAAACAAAAATTGCATCTCTGTCTCATACCACACACAAAAAACAAAGTAGGTTAAAGCTCAGATGTGAGAAGTAAAGCTTTAAAATTTTAGAAGATAATGCAGAAGAGTGTCTTTATGATAGTCTTTTTTATATTCACTACAAGTATCTTCTGTCTTCCATACAGATGCTCCTTAACTTACAATGGGGTTACATCCCAATAAGCTCGTCATACGTTGAAATGTTGGTAGAAAATGCATTCCATACACCTCCCTTACTGAACATCAGAGCTAGCCAAACCTACCTTAAATGTGCTCAGAACACTTACATTAGCCCATAGTTGGGCAAAATCATCTAACACAAAGCCTGTTTATAATAAAGTGTTGAACATCTCACGTAATTTATTGAATACTGTACTGAAAGTGAAGAACAGAATGGTGGTATGGGTATTTGAAGTACGGTTTCTACTGAATGCATATTGCCTTCACAACATCGTAAAGTCAAGAAATCATAAGTCGAACCATGGTAATGGTAAGTCAGGGATCGTCTGTATACAATACAAAAGGCATTTAACATAAAACAAAAGACTGACAAATTCAACTATATTAAAATTTTTAAATTGAAATCTTAAATGTAATGTTTAAATATTACAATCTGTTCCAAAAAATGTAAAAAAGAGTGAAAAGAAAAAGATTAGAAGTAGATACTTCAACACATGTAACTGGAAAAGGATATTTGTTTCCTTTTTTTTCATTGTGGTAAATAACATGTAACATGAAATTTACCATCTTGGAGAAGGATATATTTTTAAAGTACTTTGAGCAAAAGACATGGATATGCAATAAGCCATAGGAGATGACCTCAGTATTACTCAGGGAATGCTAATTCAATATATTTAACTCTCAGGAGTTTGGCAAAAAATAAAACAGTTGACAATACCAAATGTTGGCAAGGATGTAGAGTCATAGGAACTCTTCTACCCTGCAGGTAGGAGTCCAAACTGGCACAGCCACTTGGCAAAAGAGTTTGCCATTGTCTATGAAAGCTGAATATGGACCTACCCTGTGGCCCAGCAGTTCAATTCCCCTATATAATTTTGAGAAAGTGTTGTACTTTCTCAACCAGGTATACTTTTCTGTACCAGGTATTAACAATATAAAGATTTATAACAACACTGGTTTGTAAATGGTTAAAAAAAAGGGGGTCCTGGGGAAGTATTCTGGAAAGAACTCAAGTGATTGTCAACAGGGAAATGGATAAATAATTTGTGGCATATTAGATAGAAAATTGATATTTGTGGCATATTGGATAGAAGATAACTTTATAGCATCTTCCCATGCAGAACAAAAAAGTGACAGTGTTCCTCCTATAAACTCCTCTCCAGAAATTGCTTCTCTTGAATGAATCCTTTTATTCCCCCAAATTAAATAATGAGAAAAGAAGAATATAATTTCAATAACCTAAGGAGTGTTCATAATGTTTATATATTTGATACAAATCATATGTACATAATGTGATCTATACTTTCAGATGGTTATTTTATATATGCCTATATTAACATTTCTTTAAGTGCATTAATAACTCATCTTGGGAATAAAGTATCCCATCAGTTCTCTTTGAGCAATACTGGTTTAAACAGCATTAAACTGGCTTCTCTACTGCAGGACTTCTCAGAATCTGCAATGTGGGGATGAACATTATGAGTCTCTCTAGTGCTCCTTCCCCACACGTATTATTGTCTTCATGGATAATTTCTAGGCACCAGCCCTATGTAGGTTATATTTTGGAAAACTGCATTTACATTACTATAACTAATGGGCAGCTCTATCAAAATTTCATATTAAATAATGAGTGTTTACAAGTCAGTAAATAGCCTTGTTGTATCAGCAGTTTATTAATATTTATGAGTGCTAAATCACTCTGTATAATGTATAAACAAATTTGATTTGTACTTGCTATTCCATCTAACAGTAGTTTGATGCTAGAAATTTAAACATTCCTGCTTATTTGTTAATAGAGGGTAATTATACAACATATACCAACAGGCTAATCTTCTGCTATTACTACTTCTCTTCCATTTAGAGTCGTGTTATGTTTTGTTTTTGTTTTTTATATTAGTGACAATCTCTTCTCCTCAGAGTATTTTTTCCTAAGTGATTGTATGTCTCTGCTACTTTTAATTCAGAGAGTAGAAAATGTTATATTTTTGTTTGTATAGTATTTCAGGTTTATATTTTTCCCTTCCACCTACCTCTCTAGTACAATTGAGATATAATCATGTCTGGGATGAAACTTCCAGGCTATGATCCTCTGATTCTGTCCTAATGAGTATCAAAACAAGAACAGCTGACTCTGTTGATAGACTACAGTTTCTGAAGATCTGTTAATGATGCAATTTATTTTAGCACATTGAGCTAATTTTGTGGCTTGGTAAAACTATGTCGCCAGCACAGCTGTTCTCAGAATGACAGTGTTCTTTGAATAAATCTTGCTGCCCCTGAGACATTCTTTGTCCCTTACCAACCTCAAACTGAAAAAAGTGATGTATACAGAGTAAGACGGTCCTGAGCACTGTGAGTCTTCAGATGAAAATATCATAATCATGTCTAAGAAAATCTTTCTTCAGAACTCGTAATTTAAAATTCAGCATCTTGATGATATAAAATTTGTTTAAAGCTAAAATGAAAGTTATTTTAGGAAAGCAGTTACTGGGACTGAAGGATATGTTGATACTTGGTGATTTTTCTTGTTTAGAACACACACTAACAAAGAATGGAAAGAGGACGTCTTTCTTGTGAACGGTATTCACTCCACATTTAGGTTTCTCCTCTGTGTCCAGCAACAAACTGTCATAGTATAGTGGCATAATGTTTACATGGGTTAAAAGTGACATATCAATTATTCCAATTTGCCTCAGGTGTAGGGGGAGAGGAGGATTTATATAATCTTTATACATCAGATACCTATACCTCTCTGTGAGTAGGCGTGTGCTGCAGGCTTATTGGGGAAAGAAGCATCTGATGCGCTGCAGTGCCTTCATGGCGCACCATTTCAGAAAGGCTGCTGCTACTGGAGGCTGATTTCTACTAAGACTTATTTCAATTAAGTCTAATTATATATTCATAGAAGTGATACATATGTTTCACATTAAATGTAATTTTTCTATCTATTAGCATACCCTGTTGTTAGAACATAAAAAACAGCTGAAAATTGTGCTAAATTTGGTCAGACACACCAAAGAGCAAACATGCTCGTATTTGTTATTTAGCATAAGGAAAACTATTTCCAAATCCCAATTTATATATTTATACATTAGTTCAATTCTATTACTTACACTGTCATAGATAATTATAAATTATGTTTATTAATTGATATATGATACATATTTATATGTTAGATTTTTATTAATTACATGCTGCACACATTTTAGGTGATAGGATATAGCAGTGAATGAAACAGACCAAAATCCTTGCCCTTACAGAGTCTGTATTGGAAATGGCTTGTTTTCAGATGTGTATACATTAACTGATTAATCATGTCCTGCTGTTCTGCCAAACATCTCATTATTAAGCAAACTATTTCTTGAGCCCATCAAGTTGCTTTGAATTGTGAGCACGTGGACTGAACATAAAGCTGGGCAGATGGAGACGTTCCGGAGCATATTGCAGCTGGCACAGAGGATATGTTGGGAGCCCAGTTTCTAATTTCCAGGGGGAGGCTCCTTGCCTGAAACATTCATGAGCAAAAGAGATGGCTTCCCTGTTTTCATTGGGCTCCTGCGTTTCCCTCACCCTTGCTGCTGTGGTGACCTACACCTATTTGTTTAGCATCAGCAGGTGATCCTAGAGCCATCCCCTGCATAGGCAAAGAAACAAGGTAGCCAGGCAGAATAGAAGAGTGGCTTAGAGGCTCCCGTCAGCCATCAGACAGACCTGGGCATTTGGTGCTTGATCGATCGGGAGGTGGTGATAAAAGAGAAGTGGGGATGACACCCACTGTTTTAATCAAACAGGCTCTCTGTGGGGCAGGGGATGGCATTCACTGCAACGTGGAATATAGGAGGGTGTGTGCTGTATGGGGCGAGGGGTACAAGGATAATGAGTTTTGTTTGACGTGCCTATGGAATATCCAAGTGGAGATGAACAACGCTGGGTCAGTGGGTCTGAAGCCTGGAAAACAGCAAGGCAGGAGCTCTGTAGATCTGGGAGTCCTTAGTCCAGAGAGGGTACTGTGGCACTGGACAGCACGGAGCAGGAAGGTGGCTGGCCATCTAGGAGATGCCCCCGAGGGTGGACAGGAGCACCTATCAAAGGGCACAGACCAGGTCAGCCAGCGTGGTTGGTATGATTTTCTCATTGGAACAGCCTTTTTTCAAGTACTAGCAAAAACCAACATTGTAAACATTTTCTTTTCTGTTTCCACTACTACAATCACAGCGGTATAATGCTCTGCTCTGTTCTATTATTTTAGTGTTACATTGGCTGTATGGTGGCTTGAAATGTCATTTATAGAACATTTGTTTTGGATGTGTGTTCTGAGTTCCCAAATAACAGACTAATAAATGAACTCCAGCGTATAAATTATGTGTAATTTGAGGGCTTTTCATGTTGAAATTGCTTGATTTTTAGAGCAGATTCTTAAGCTGACGTTGCTGTTGCCATGATTATATGCGTAGAAAAGTAACCACCGATTTACTAGTTGGGAGATGGAGTGCAACCAGTGGTAAACCCAGTTGTTTACACAGTGTGCTCATCCCAGATTAACTTTCAAACGGAAACCATGTGGAAAGATGGGAATAGGAAGACGAAATGAGTCTAATGGAAAAGCGCAGAGAGATTTTGAGAGTACTGTTATCATACTTACTTTACTATATGGAGTTTTGTTTTATATTTTAATAGTCCCCAAAAGAAGAAAAATAAAAACACCCGCCATGAGAAAATGGCACTGCTGTACACAGTTTGGGTGTTAAGGCTGTGATTTATTACTGCTAGAGTTTATTTTCTTTCCTACTCACTTGATAGTCAATTTTTAAGAATGCCTTTGTTCAAAAAACATATGTGGGAGTATAGAGAGAGAGAATACATGAAAATAGCTGACATCTGAGCATTCAAGCATGTTAAAAATTGCTTTTATATTTTTTATTTCAAATGTATATCTTAAAGCTTTTCAAGGGCAACTTCACAATTTTAGCTCAATTGTTAATGCAAAAGTGCATCACTGCTTATTGACTTTATATAGCATCAAGTATATAATGATTTTATTTTAAAAGCTTTAATTTTAGAGTAGCTGGTAAGACATGAAGATAAGAAATAATTATCTAGTAAATGATTTCTGTCATCTAGATTAAAGTGGCAATCAGATTTTCTCCAATTCATTATTTTTAAAGTCAGGCTGGTGAGAGAAACTATGATCACGTGGGGAGTCTTTCTATAGACATTGTAGGGGGGCTGGGACCTTCGCTGTTCTTACCTCACACTTGCTCAGCTGTCGATGCAAAGTGATGGCATAGAGGTCTCTTTTTTTTTTCAGTTTTTTTTTATTTCATTATATTATGGGGGTCTCTTTTTTTTAATGTGTAAAAAACATATTGTCTATTAAACAATAGGACTGGAGCCCCAGAGTGGTTAAAAGTTCAATTCTCTCTCTCCAGAGAGTATTCAACTTAAATTATTTGGTGAAAATGCTTATTCCTCCTATTTAATTTTTCCCCCTGGGGAAGAAGTTATGTTTCCTCCTATTCTTGTGCCCCAGCTCTCCTGCAAATGGAAAAGTCTCTTCTGTAAGGTGAACGTACTTCCCGGGTTGAGCTAGCTTGGAGTACTTGATGTTGCTAAGCAAACGTTAGATTAAAGAGAACAATATTTATTTTTGTTTTTATCTTAAATACAAAGACCATATGGTGCACATCTAGAAACACCTAAGTGGTTAATTGCATGTTAAATTCCTTTCCTCTTTGGCTGCATAAACAACTGAGAAAATATTTACCTTCCCTGTCATGCTAGGTTTATTTATGACTTTGTAACTAAAACACAGAAGTGCTATAAATTGAAACTTTAATCTCATGATTGACTCATTTTCCAAAAATTTATATGGTTTCAGTTTGTGGGACAGCTGCAACTCTAGATTTCACTGATTTAAAACATGAGGAAATTATGACTACCCGGGTTGTTTTTATAATATAGTCCTTTGAGCCAAATCACCAACTTTCATTTTTGAATAATGCTGTACTTTTTTTGTTGTTGTTGCCTGCAATTCAACACGGGCTAAATACAATGAATTAAAAGTCCAGGATATTAGAAGTTTTTCTTTACTAGGTAAACTTTTTTTTATCTTAAATGACACACACATGTCTTTTAGATTTAGGCTATTTACCTTTCAGGAAGCTTTTTTCTAAGGTACATCACGTGCTCATCTGCAAGGAATGTGAGCAGGACGCAGGACTTCACGATTATTTGATTATTCGTGGAGGATTATTCATGGAGCGTGGGCTACCCAGAGGGCTTATTATGATGCCTTGTCACCAACAGGCACTCCAAGGGCAACATTAGCAATATAAGGAAGGTTCCAGTTGAGTGTTACTAATTTTAAATTTTAATTATATTTTGAGTAAGTAATATATGCACATGCTTGAAAGTTCATAAGGTGTCAGAGGGCTTACAGTGTGAAATCTCCCTCCTACTCTGGTTTGCTAGCCCTCAGTCCCTTTCCCTGGAGGCACCCTGTATTACTGTTTTTCGCACACTGATTTGAAGATGGGATTACCTCTGTTATACATAAAAACATAAAATTTGCAGTTCTCAGTAACTTCCTTCTCTTGCTGTTCTTCCTGCCTTTTCTCCCAGATAGGCCAACTCTAGACTGGAATTACAGTCCTTCCCCTAAGTGTCCTTGAATCTGCTTTACCTCTCTAAATGAACACAGTGTTAGCGAGGACTTTCCTGGATACAAATTTGACCACGACAACCCTCCCCTTAAAACCCTTCAATGGCTTCCATTGCCCTTAAGCTAAAGGACAAAGCCCTTTGCCCACCCACGGGTTCCTGCGTGGTCTGGTCACTCCAGCTTGCTCTGGCTGGACACACCCTGCTTCCTTGGCACCAGGTTCTTGGCACTTGTTCCCTCTGCCGGGAGCACTCTCTTTCCTGCTCACTTTGCCTCAGCTTGAACTGTCACTTCTCCAGACCTGGCCAGTCTCTTATGCAATCTCAAAGCACTGGGCTCCTTCCCTGTATACGGGTCATCCCAGTTTATAATTTCGTGCTGTCATTTGATTAATATCTGTCTTCCCAACTGGGTGAAATTCACAGGAGAGCAAGGCCCATTTCTCCAGGGCCCTGAACAGATATTTACCATGGCAGGTACCCAATAAATATTCATTGAAGATTTTTTTTACGTTTTTAAAGCATAACATACACAAAGTACACAATAATCCTAGTAGACGTTTCCATGAATTTTTAGAAATATATTTACCAGTGTAACCACCACCCAGATCAGGATATACAGCATTTCTAGTAGCCCAGAACGTCCCTGTCACCTCCTGTCAGTCAATGTACCTTCCCTACAAAGGCAACCGCTAGTTTTGCCTGTTTTGAACCTCCCATAAATGGCATCATACAGATGTATGCTTTTGTGTCTTGCTGCTTTTATACAGCATGTCTGTGAGCATCATTCTTTTTCATTGCTTTATAGTATTCCACTCCTAAGATGCCACAGCTTACTTATTGTACTGTTGTTGGACATCTCAGGTATTTCCAATTTGGGGTTACGAATAAAGTTCCTGTGCATATTCTTGTATATGTCTTTTGGTGGACATAAACATTAATTTTTGTTGCATGAAATAGAGTATATTTCTGTTTAGTTTTAGTGTAGCTGTTGTCAAACAGTGTTTCAAAGTGGTTGTCATGAGTCGCATTCCAGTTGGCAATGTTTGGGTGTGCCATTTGCTTCAGGTCTTCTCCAGTAGTTGATATTGTCAGTCCTTTTCATTTCATCCTTGAGCACAGAGCAGCATCTCATTGTGGTTTTAATTAGCATCTTTTTCATAACTAGTGATGCTGAACATTTCTCCACGTATTTATAGGGCACAGGAATGTCTCTTTTGTATAATGATTTTTGCTACAATCTGGGTGAAATAGGAAGCTGTGGGAGGGTTTCCAGCAAAGGACTGACAGATCGAATGTGAGGTACAAGAGAGATGAGGTGAGAGTTATTGCAGGGGTTTCGGCCTGTGCAGCCCAAAGGATAGTGTTGCCATAGAGATGGAGAAGACTGTGGAAAATGTAGGTCCTTAAGGGAGATCAGGAGATAAGTTTTGGACACACTAAGTTTGAGACATCTATTAGACAACAAGAGAAGATGTCATGTAGGCAGTTGGATGTGCAAGTCCAAAGTTCAAAGGAGCGGTCTGTGCTGGTGATACCAAGGAGTTATTCACACATAGATGGTGTATAAAGCCAAGGAACTGGGTGAGATCACCCCCAAGAGTGAGTATAAATGGAAAAGTTCTGTTTAAAAGATGAGCCTAGGGCATGCCAGCATTTTGAGGGCTAAACAAAGAGAAGGGAACCAGAAAAGGCAAATGAGAGGGGAAAATCAATGAGGTAGGAGGTAAAAAGAGAAGGCGGTGTCTCAGAAAACAAGTGAAGAAAATGTTTCAAGGAGGAGTGAGTGATTGTATCAAAGCTACCTTTAGATACGGTGAGCTGAGAACTGGCCATTGGATTTAGCAATGTGAGGGTCGTTGGTGACCCAGATAAGAACAGTTTCAGTGGAGCGCTTGGTGGGACAGAGGCTGAGTGGGTGGCTTTCAAGAGAAACCGGAGGGAGAAGAATTGGGGACAGCGAGTGTAGGCAACTCTGGTGTGTTGCCTACAACACAAGAGCAAGAGAGAAATTGGGCGTGGTGGAGGTGCAAGTGAGGTAAAGGGGGTTTGGTTTGTTTTGATTTTGCTTGACTGATTGATTTCATTTTGATTTTTAATGAGAGGAATAACAACATGTGGAGGCAAATGGGAAGGGTCTACTAAGACTGGAAAGCTGGTGGTGCAGGAGACAGAAGGGAAACTTGCTGGAGTAGGTAAGAGGGGTGGGATCTTTGGTGCAGGGAGAGGTGTTAGCCTAGCCGCAGCCACACCGTCTCTGCGGTACGTGAGCAGAGACACAGGCAGTAGGGAGATGCGGCCATGGTGTGCCCTTCGCCTGGCTTTGCTTGGTGCAGTAAGCAGCAGCACCACCGGCTGAGAGTTCGCATGGGATGGTGGTTGTGGCATTTGCGGAGCGAGGAGCAGGTGCACAGTGGTCGTGTGGGGGGCGAGAGAGGCAGTAGAGTGGAGGTGCGGCAGCGCTAAGGGCTCACCAAAGCTTAGTGCTGCTAATTTGAAATGAGCCATGCAGGTACAGGTGCTGAGCATTGAGCAGGGCCCTGGTTTCGCCAGGTGAGTACAGCGATGGGAGAGGAGGCTGTGGACCTGAGGGTTATGCCGAGAGTTACAATGACCGACTGTGAGATTTAACTGGCCAGAGAGGACAGTGAGCACACAGGGGATGTTTAAGTGACCCAGTTCATGGTATTTTGTTATAAGCAGCTCAAGTTGACTCTGGCATGCAGTTTAAACTTTGTTCACTTTTGTGCATCATTTTTCAAGGACCTTTACCACTGTGTGTCAGGCACAGTGTGTGGATACTTTGCACGCCATGGACAGTGTGCTTGACATTTATCCACATGCCGAGCTCTGCCTTCCCTTCACCCCCAGTGTGTTTTCCCAGGCTCCGTGTGTGGACTCCTGCTCTTATTTGGAGTCAGTACTTACATTCCCTCTGCTCGCTCTGAAATCCTGCCCCAGAACCCTATTTTCCTAGCCCCCACTCCCGTTGAAAGTTCCATACCCATATTTCAGTATCCTAGAAGGACTATAGATAATGCTTTGGATGCATAGCTCTTTGTGCACTTGACTACTTTAGCCTTAAAGTAAATTCCTAACAGTGGACTGCTAGGCTAACAGGTAAGCACAGTTTACATTCCAGTACACATTGCAAAGTTATGCAACAGATTAGGTGGTTTTCCCTTGAGAACTCAGCAGCGAGGGTTCCCTTGACAGCACTCATTGCTGATTTATTTTAATTTTACTATAACTTTGCTTGCAGTTCTTTTATTAGTAGTAAAATCAGTATCTTTCCCTATTTTTTGTTACTGTCTATATGGTGGAGGGTGAAGTGTCTATTTTTTCATCTTTCCATGTTTATGTTGATCTTCCTTTTCCTATTGATTTTTTTTTGCTTGAGACAGAGTCTCATTCTGTCACCCTGGGTAGAGTGCATCGTAGGTCACTGCAACCTCAGACTCCTGGGTGCAAGGGATCCCCCCGCCTCAGCCTCCGGAGTAGTTGGGACTACAGGCGTGTGCCACCATGCTTGGCTAATTTTTCTATTTTTAGTTGAGACGGGGGTCTCACTCTTGCTCAGGCTGGTCTCAAATTCTTGAGCTCAAGCAGTCCTCCCACCTGGGCTTCCCAGAATGCTAGGATTACAGGTGTGAGCCACCACACCCGGCTCCTATTGATTTTTTATAGGAATGTTAACCATTTACCCTTCTTGTTATAAATATTTGTTATTTATCTTTCAACTTCTTTTATCTTTCTTTCTTTTATTTTAACATTCAAGAGGTTTTATTTTTGTTGATTTGCTGGTATGTTGTTAAATCTATCAGACTTTTCTTTCAGTTTCCTGTTGTGCCTTAAAAGAACTTCTTAACCCAAGATTATTTAAATTTTTGCCTATATTTTCTTCTAGTACTCTTAAGACTTTATTTTTCACATTTAAATCTTTGATTATTTAAATTTATTTTGGTGTAAGGTGTGAGATTTGTAACCAGCTTTAGTTTTTCTAGTTGGTTCTTGAATAACCCGTGTTTTCCCCACTGATTTGAAAAGGTGTTCTTTGTCAGATGCTAAGTTTGCACATACAAGATTGTTTCTGAGCATTCCATTTCAGGGGTTCTTGCCCAGGCTGGATAACCATTTGTGGTTTTTTATTGCTTGTTGGTTGACTTTGAATCCAGATGCCTTTGCTCCATTATTCCATTCACCTGCCTGTTCCCATCTGGCATGTATTTATAACGGTCTTCTTAGAAGTCCTTTATACATCTTGTTAAATGAATTTGTTTTATTTTTTTGCTGTTATAGTGGGATATTTATTCCCCCTCCCCCATTTTTCTAGCTGATTATCATTGATACACAAGGAAGTTATTTGTTTTGGCTTGCTGATTTTGTGGCTGGCTGTCCTAATGAACATATACTGATTTTGATACTTGCCAGATTTTAGGGGTTTTCTAGATATACATCTCTCACATTTATAAATAATATTTTTGCTGTCCCTTTCCAATATTTATACGTTTCTGTCTGCCCTGGACTGATTCAATGACTTGAATTTCAAAAATAATGCTAAATAATAATAGAGAAGGTGGACATCCTTACTTGGTTTATGGTTTTAATGGAAATGGTTCTGGTTTGACCTGTGACTTGAAGGGAGCTAATATGCATGCATTCTTGAGAGAAGAGAACATCCCAGGATAAACAGCGGCGTATTCAAGTGACAGAGACAGGAGTGAGACAGTTAGGTGAGGAATGAGGTTGTACAGAGCTGAAGCTCTGTGTGGAGGAGTGGCAGCGTGAGCGAGCTGGCTCCTGAGGAGGGCGAGGCTGATGAACATGATGGGTAGGCAGTACGGGAGTAGTGCGGAGGGGGGCTCTGGAGTCAGGTGGGCTAGGGTTGAGTCTTTTTTTTTTTAGAGACGGGGTCTCGCTCTTGGTCAGGCTGGTTTCGAACTCCTGACCTTGAGCTATCCACCCGCCTCGGCCTCCCAGAGTGCTAGGATTACAGGCGTGAGCCACCGCGCCCGGCCTAGGGTTGAGTCTTAAGCGTCAGATCTGCACCAGTGAGATGGTGATATCGACGCTGTAGGGTTATTGTGAGCATCCACTGAAGTGATGGATGTCAGAGGCACTTAGCCCAGTGCTTGGCACCTGGTAAACACTGAACACGTGTCATGTGTTATTATTATTGTCAATATAATAAAATGATGTAGAGCTCGAAAGGGGAATTTAAATGATAAAATGGTGTGTGTGAAAAATCATCGGTTGTATGTAGGATGGGTCAAAGCAGGAAAAGCAAATCAATAGACTGAAATAGATGGGAATCTGTGTGCTCAGCATTCTTCCATCAGGGCAGCCATCTGCCCAGCCCCCAGAGGCCCTGTGATAATGCGCAGCTAGTTCTTTGAGTTTATTATGGCAATTCATGCCCTTCTAAGACCATATGTTGTTATTGATGTGTTAGAATAGTTTATCTTGGTGTCTTTTACACATCTTGATTTATAAAGTATATATTTAATAATTATAAAAGAGAGCAGTTATTTGCTTTCTTTAATATACATTATCTTCAGATTCCTAACTTCGTGATGATGCAATCATTCTTTTCACATGTGTATGTTTTTTTGTGTCTTGGGGAAGCTTTGAAATACTTGCTGATTTATGGAGAGTGAAAAGTGAACCAGACTTTCTCAGAACATTTAGAAAAATTCAGACACTTAAAAGCTAAAATCAAACAGTATTAGAAATGATTTATACAATTGCAGCCCTGACTTTTTTCCACTTAAGCCAAAGAACAGTCTAAACAACACTTTCACATTGCTAAGCCCTTTAAATGGAAGCAATAGATGTCTATAAATCAAATGATAGTTTACATTTATTTCATAACCACTTTTTCTAAGTCATTTGCCCTCTTAAGACATAATGTATCCTCTAAAAAGTTGAAGCCGTCCTATATTGAATTTAAATTAATGTAGATAAAGAAATACATTAAAAGATTTTAGAGACTAATATGCTGCTGCAAATTAGTTTAGAGAAGCATAGCATTTATTGAAAGAAAGTAGGGTAAAACTAGATGCTGTTGAGGTGGCTTATTTGGAATAAGAGAATTCAGCACTAAGCTGATTCATCTCAGTGGTGAGTAGTAAGCGGATCACTGTCGTGGAGTAAGTCTCATGCAAGCCTGTTGGCACTGGTTCTAGAAATCCACAAAACACTTTAATTTTAATGATTGTTAATAACTTCTTATCTGGAATATTTTAATATTCATAAGTTGCAAAAATAGTTCTCATGAGATCACCCATCTTAAGTTTTTCTCCTGCTATTATACCCTTCGCTTCTCTCTCACTTTAGTAGCATTGATTTTTTAATCTCTGTCCTTGAACTGTTAATTCATTGGCTTTTAAGCATTTTGACAAAACTCACAGTAAGAAATACATTTTATGTTATGATCTGTTGTACAAATATGTGTATGTACATTTACGTGTATATGTGTTTGCATGTGTCGGTGAAAAACTGAAAAGTACCACAGACCAAAAGTTACCCTAACTATGTGCAGTACATGCCAATATTTTCTATTATTCTATTGCTTTATTTTTCCAATCCTGCTCACAACCTATTATATTGATTTTATAAACCACTAGCAGATGATGGTGTACAGTTTGAAAATATGTTAACTTATCTTGCCCCAGGATTTTGCTTATTCTACTTTCTTTCCCAAGTCAATTATAAAACCCTTTTCAGATAGGGATGTTTTAGAACTAAGTTATTTAGAACAATAAAACCATAGCTTCTATTTAATCCCACCACACCATTTCTCCTTGGGGTGTGTTAATTTATTTGAAAGATGTTGTCTTTCAGGATGGAGGGGTGTATACATGCATAAGATAGTGTGGAAAAGATATAATACAGTGATGTGAAATCTCGGTTATCTATAGGGAAGTGTCAAATTTTGCCTCATGAAGTCAGAAGTGACCTTTGATCTGGGCTTAGTCACTTCTGATTCAGAGTCTAGCCTAGTTTAAGGCCACGGTGGGGAGGAGGGAGTAAGGAACGAGAGAGGTGCTAGAAGGTGATTAGGGAATGTATTAGTCTAGGGTTCTTGAGGATAGAGAACTTGGTCCAGGAGGAGGAGCTGCTCTTCAGGGGTTGAAAATCTGGTTGGAACCAAGTAATAACAAGTCCTTTATGTCTGCTTAGAGGCTTATACACAATCCTGGAACGCATGGGGGGAATTTAAAGCCTTGAAGTTTATAAGCAGAGGAGTGACGTGAGTAGATACAAGGTATAGGGAGAAGTTAAGGTTTCAGTATGGAGGATGGGTTGGAGGATGGAGAGATTGAAGACAGGGAGAAAGGAATCAATCCAAGTGATGGATGAAAACAAATATAGAAATTTAATGAACTTTAATACTCAAAATCATCAGGTTTTTTTGTAAGAATGAGCTATTTGATCATTTTGATATTTTATTCTCCTTTATCTCAGCAATGCAGTTACAAAAAAATTTTTTTTAAATATGTTTTACTCAGCATTTTAGTTTAATTCAATAGGGTTTTTGGAAATATCAAACCCATCATGCTGTGGAAACAGAAGTTTCTTCATCTAATTTCTTTGTTCTTTTAATTATGCTTTTGCTTTGTGTGCCTTGATTTTCTCCTCCTCCTTTTCCCACTGTTTTTGTTTTTGTTTTGGCAGTTATAGTTTTATTTCCAGGAGCTGCTGCTGCTTCCTTTTCCACAGCATCCTGATCTTGTTTAATGAATGTAACTTTTTTTGGTCACCAAAAACATACGTGTGCACATAGATCCTGCCCTATAGGTCTCGCAGTCGAAGAAAGAGATGATGAAGTCTGAATCTGGGCATTGATGGTAGGCCTGTATGTAAGGGAAAAATTACAAGGAATGTATTGAGATAAAATTGTCAGGATTTGAGGATTGATTGGCAGTGACTGAGGGTATGGAATCGAGAGTCAGTGCCGATCCTCAGCCTGATGAAAAGCACCTAGGAAGAGCCTGCGGCTGACTTTGTACTCGGTGGTGAGAGATTGAAAGCCTTTCCCTGAGACAGGAACAGGACAACAACGTTTGCCATTGCCACTTCTACTCAGTGTTCTACTGGAGGCTTTAGTCAGAGAATTGGACAAGAAAATAAAAAGTATTCATAATGGAAAGGAAGAAATAAATATCTCTATTTGCAGATGACATGATCTTATATGTAGAAAATCCTAAGGAATATACATGCATACACAGACACATACAACTATTAGAGCAAACAGATGGGTTCTGCAGGGTTGCAGGATGTAAGATCAATATTGAAAAATCAATTGTATTTTTGTGCTCTAGCACTGCTGTCCGCCACCCCCAGGCTGTGGCCTGGTACCGGTCCATGGCCTGCTAGGAGCCAGGCTGCACAGCAGGAGGTGAGCGGCAGGCAAGCGAGCAAAGCTTCATCTGTATTTACAGCCGCTCCCCATCACTTACATCACTGCATAAGCTCTGCCTCTGTCAGGTCAGTGGAGGTATTAGATACTCATAGAAGCACAACCCCTACTGTAAACTGCTTATGCGAGAGATCTAGGTTGCGGCTCCTTATGAGAATCTAATGCCTGATGATCTGAGGTGGAGCTGAGGTGCTGATGCTAGCTCTAGGGAGTGGCTGCAAATACAGAGTATCATTAGTAGAGAGGTTTGCACAATACATGTAATATACTTGAATCATCCCGAAACCACCACCCCCACCCCAGTCTATGGAAAAATTATCTTCCATGAAACTGGTCCCTGGTGCCAAAAAGGTTGGGGACTGCTGCTCTAGCAATAAACAATCCAAATTAAGAAGACAGTTTTATTTATAATAGCATCTGACAGAGTAAAATGCTTAGGAATAAATTTAACAAAAGAAGTTCAAGACTTGTGTGGTGAAAACTAGAAAATATGAATGAAAGAAATTAAAGAAGACCTGAATAAATGGAAAGATGTTTTGTGTTCATGGATTGTAAGACTTATTGTTAAGATGGCAATACTTTCCAAATTGACCTACAGATTCAACATAATCTCTATCAAAATTTCAGCTGTCTTTTTTGCAGAAACTGACAATCTGATCATAAAATTTCCTGTGGAAATATAGGGGAACCAGAATATCCAAAACAATCTTGAAAAAGAACAAAGTTGGAGGTCTTGCACTTCCCAATTGCAACGCTTACCACAAAGCTACAGTAATCAAGACTGTGGTGTAAGGGTAAACATACAGGTCAATGAAATACAATTGAGATTTCAGAAATAAACCTATACATGTACAGTCAATTGGTTTTTGACAAGGATGCCAAGACAACTCAGTGGGGAAAGAATCGTCCTTTCAAAGAACGGTGCTGGGACAACTGGATATCCACATACAAAAGAATGAAATTGGACTCTTACCTGATACCATTTATAGAAATTAAATCAGAACAGACCAAGCACCTAAGTCTAAGAGCTAACACTAGAATATTCTTAAAAGAAAACATAGGTGTAAATGTTTGTGACCTTGGATTAGGCAATGGTTTCTTAGATATGACACCTAAAGCACAAGCAACTAAAGAAACAAAAGATAATTTGGACTCATTAAAATTTAAAAATTTCTACCCAAAGAACATTGTCATGAAAGTGAAATGACAACCCATAGAATGGGAGAATATATATCTGATGAGGGTTTAATCTTTAGAATAAATAAAGAACTCTGATAATTCAACAATAGAAAAACATATAACCCAATTTAAAAATGGGCAAAGGGTTTGAAAAGAGATTTCTCCAAGGAAGATATACAAATGACTGATAAGCACATGAAAATGCTCAACATCATTAGTTGGGGATGTGCAGATCAAAGCCCAGTAAGATACCACTTCATTCCCACTGGAATGGATATAATAAAAAAAGGTGGATCATAACGAGTGTTGGTACAGATGTGGAGAAATTGGAACCCTCCTACATTGCTGCTGGGAATGTAAAATGGTACAGCAGCTTTGGAAAACAGTCTTCTAGTTCCTCAAAAAGTTAAATAGTTATCAGATGACCTAGCAATTCTGTTCCTAAATGGAATGGAATCTCATTCAAAAGAACTAAAAAACATATGCCCACCCCATAATTTGTGCAAGAATATTCACAATGACGTTGTTCATGATAGTCAAAAAGTAGAAACAACCCAATGGATGAACAGATAAACAAAAGTAGCATATCCATACAATAGGATATTATTAAATATTTAATCATAAAACGAATGAAGTATTGATGCATGCTGCAATGTGTATAAGCCTTGAAAATATTATGCTCAGTGAGAGAAACCAGGCACAAAAGACTACATACTATGTGATTCCGTATGAAATATCCAGAATAGGTAAATCCATAGAGACAGAGAATAGAGTCATGGTTGTTAGGGGCTGCAGGGAGGGGGAATGGAGAGTGACCGCAAACGGGTCTGGGTTTCCTTTTGGTGTGATGAGAGTGTCCTGTAATTAGGTAGTGGTGATGGTTGCATAATCTTGTGACTATACTGAAAACCACTGAAGCATACACTTTAAAAGAGTGAATTATATAGTGTGTGACTTTTATCTCAGTCAAAAGAAGAGCCAATGTCAACATAATGTGTTGGAGCAGGAAAGGGCTATGGAGGGTCACACTTACTGGCCTGCATCGCTTCTGACCAAAGGGGAGGCTGGATTGCCGCAAAAATTAGCGACCAGCTTGCCTTACAAGGGTGTTCTGGTTGGTGTCATGTGGGATAAGATTTAACTTACTAAAGTCTAGATCTAGAAGGAAAAATATAAGGACATGAGTTCATTTCAGCTTTAACAAGCCTGATTCAGTGCTGACCCTTTCAAAGATTATACCTTGAATCTTGGAATTTAGGAGATTTGAGAAGAAAGCCAGCTTTTCTTACACAGCTCCTGTATATAACATTATGTCTGTACTGTTATTATAACATTGTAAAATAATCCTAGTTAATACTATTTTGATGCTAACAGTTATAACAATACTTTGGTGCTGTGTTGTTTACAGTGAATACTAATTTTAACTAATGGTGTTGATTATTTTTATCTAATACTTTTTAAAGATTCCAGTAGTGTGTCCCATTTGGCATTACCCAAGTTTTGCATATGTTTTAACCACCACTATAGCAGTTTCTTTCTTGTAAAAAATTGCTTAACACTGTTGCATCAGGAATTTTGGAAATTCTTCAGACGAGACAATCAGGGAGGATTGATGACATGTTGATAGAAAGCAACAACCCTAATAAATTCAGTGGATCAGTCATGTTCTTTATTTCTGTCAGTTATTCTGCACAAAAATACAGGTAGTAACACGACCTGCAGACGACATACTCTCGCAAGCCCTGGGCTGGCCTTCAGAATGTGCAGTTACTTCATAAACTTCTGGAATGCCTTCACGGTATTATATAGGGTGCGGGGAGACGGTTATTAATGTATTCCTGGAGGTGAAGGCGTTTTTACTGTCTTTATTAACTCAGTTTCATCGTGCCAGGAGCATAACCTTAGTAAGACATACCTCCTAATTGCACCTGTCTAGCTTTTGTACCTCTTGGGCAAGGCAAAGTAAAACTAAAAGGATGAGCCTTTTAATGCGATCTGGGGGCATCTTCCACCGTGAGAATTAGAAACAAGCTTGGAAAGCAGCAGTTATTCAAACCAAGGAAGTGGAGGGAATATCATTTAGAGTTATGAGGTGACGGTTAACAGGAAAGAGCCGGTGAGATGCAGATTTGGCTGTGCGCACACCAGATCTCACAGGTCTCTCATCTCCCAGTCGCTACGGAGGAGTCCGCCCGAGAGCCACACATCCTTCAGTATGCCGTGTGCGCCGTGGCCTGTCCTGTGAGGAGTTAATGGAAGTTCATAGCAGTATTATTTTAATTCTGTCTTGTCACTTCAGAAATTCAGATGTGTGTGTAGTCAGCAAATCAGTTATATGTTACCTATTTGTTGACATCTTTATAATTCTAGCGATTATTAAAACTTAATTAGAGAAAGAATTTGAACTTACAGATGTAAATTGTGTGTAAATTACAGTGATTTGTCTAATTTTCTCATTCCTTTTTTTTGTGTGAATATTTATGGAAGACCCTGTGTTAGTCACAAGATACAAAGAAGTGGCTGGGATCCTCTCTACTTGCAAAGAGATTGTGTCAGTAGCTGACACACCAAGCCGTCCCTAACTGGCAGCACAGTGTAGACCTTTTACTTCCTTTGTCTCCTTTAGCCACACAGCAGCCCTGTGGGTGGATGTGACGACAGTCACATTTTCGGATGGGGATTCGGGGAGGTGTGGGATCTGGTGACGTCCGTGCGGCTGGTTGGTGCAGAGCCCGATGCACGCGGCGGTGCCCACAGGCAGTCATCCAGTGATGCTTTATTTAATGTCTGTGCCCCGGGAGACTGTGTGGCCGTGAGGGCAGGGCCCTCTGTATCCAGTGCCCAGCACGTTGTGGGCTCAACGAATTTTGAAAGATGCGTGATTTTCTAGTCTTTGTGCTCAGCCTTGTATGCCGTGCCCCTGGGTGAGGAGAAGACTGTGTGCATAAGTGAGACCCAGCCAGGCCCCTGCTGCCAGGGTGGACGCTAAGGGCTTTAGGAGTGCAGGGAAAGTTAAAATGGCCCCTCTAGTTTTCTCTTTGAAGACTTTAAAGGCACAATAAAAACTCATTAGAAAATATTAAACTAGTGTGTTCCATCCTCCCCCCCCCAGCCCCCGTCAGTAAATCATTCCACTGAAATCAGGGCGAGCGGGCTGTGTGAGGGGACGTGGGTCTGAGGCAGGGCTGCAGTCTGGCCGTGGGGGCTTCACCACCGGCGACACGGGGCCTGCAGTGCAGGCAGGGATGGGCCCTGTCGGGGACCTGCGCCCCTAGACCATGAACTTGGAGGCGGAGTGCCGGGGCTGGGGGACAGAGGTAAAGCGAAGGTCCCAGCTGTGCCTGGGGTCCGCACTGAGTGAGGCAGTATCTCCCCTGCTGCTTTTGAACCATCAGAGAAGGTCTTGTGGCTAAAGCATGATTTGAGCAGGCATTGAGGAAAGTGAGTCAGCCGTGCAACCCCTCGGCGAGGAGGGTCTGAGGCAGAGAGAGAAGCAAGGACAGGCGGTGGGGGGTCAGGAGCTCACCTAGAGTGTGTCTAGGCCAGCGAGTGAGCCGTGGCTGGAGCCGTGCGAGGGAGGGGAGGGCGGCAGGAGGTGAAGTCTCAGCGGGAAGGGGTCTCAGGAGGAGATTCCAGAGAGTCGATGAGCCCTTGTCCTAGTCCATTTTCTGTTGCTTATAACAAAATACCTGAAACCGTGTACTTTATAAAGAAAAGGAATTTATTTCTTTCAGTAATGGAGGCTGAGAAGTCCAAAGTCAAGGGCTGCATCTGGTGAGGGCTTCTTGCTGGCAGGAACTCTGCAGCATCCCGGGGTGGCGTGGGCACCACATGGGGAGGGCTGAGCGTGCTCACCTGCTCTGGCCTCTCTTCCTCTTCTCACAAAGCCACCAGACCCACTCCTGTGATAACACATGTTTAATCCATTAATGCATGAGTGACCCAGTCACCTCTTAAAGGCCCCGCCTCTCATACTGCCACATTGGGGTTTTAGCTTCAGCATGAGTTTTGGAGGGGACAGTCAAACCAGAGCAGCCCTATTTGATAGCAGATTGTTCCACTTGTCCTTCCCCTTTTTGTGTTACAACTTTATCTTACAGGGCAGGGATGCTATCTGCCTGACACCCAAGGCAGGTGGAGACCGAGGTTCTAGAGCTGCAAGCTAGCCCCACAGAAGAATGAGTAAGCACTGAAGGAGCCTCTGCCCCTACCCCTGCTCCCTGCGCACACCTGTGTGCAGTCTGCAGGTGACGTACTGCCCTTGGGCCCTTTTTCTGTTAAGAAGTGACCCTTCTGTATCACTTTTTGTACTCCTCTCTCTACATGGGCAGAAAATCCCATCATCTACAAAGGACAATTATGTCCTTTTCCATTTTTCTCTTCATGGACTTTGTCTGATCCTATGCAAACACACCCACCTCCTTTGTGGAATAGTTCCCGATCATCATGAGGAAACAGCAGTATCGCTCTTCTGTGGGAGAATGTACTGCTCCTCGGTGGTTCCATTAGCGCCCAGAGCTGCCTGGCCTGGACACTCAGTAGCTGTTCCTGCAGAGGTCCCCCTTGCTCTCCTGGGCTGACTCTGCAGGCCGTGGAAGTCCTCCTTTTCCGTATTCCTTTTCTGATAGCTTTCACAGTGCGTTAGCATGGGCTCCTTTAGAATGATCAGGCAGTCCACCTTTTAATCTTGAGATGTTAAAGATGACAGAGGAGAAGCAATGTTAAGGAGTTTTGATTAGAAAGGAAAAGAGTGAGCATTCTTGGTTCCAGTTCTGTGCTTGTTGCTTTTCATTTATTTTTCTCATTTAATTGCATTGTATTAATATACCTTTCCATCTTTTGTCTAATAAATCTATTTCCATTTGGGTCAGTTATATCCTTGCATTGATAGACACAATCTTCTATTTCCTGGGATTTGGTTTTTGTTTTACAAAGTTTTTTATATTCATAGATAAGTTAATTGACATTAATTGACAGTTGAGGTTGGCATACTAAAGAGACATACTCCTAGTTAGTATTTTGTGCATCATTAACAGTGTGTCTGCCCTGTTACTACTCTTAATTGCCCAAAGAGAATTGGTCAGGTTGTTAGGAATGAATTTTTCCTTGTACGACTGGGCCCAGTCTCCTTAAAGTAGGCTGTTATTGCTACCAGTAAGCATCAAAATGTTTTCTAGTCATCATCAGAATGTTTTAAAATTCTCATAAGATGGTACTTTTGTAAATTATTCAATTTGTATGGTAAGGTGGAGAAGGATTTTTGCCTGATACATATTTTTACATACTGGAGAGCAGTTTTAACATTTTAAACTGTAATACTTATTATCAATTATGTAAGGGCTTTCTTTTCAGCTGTAAAAATAACTGTGTGGTATGTTTTGATGTGTGTTTTAGTAGATATGGTAGAAACTAATTTAAAAGTTACAGGTGTCAAATATACCCGGATGAATATGACTTGGGAATGTTTCGGGTGTCAGTCATTCGACGTGGAGATGGGTGTAAAGCTGCTTCCCTCCTGCCAACCGGGCCAGAGATGAGTGGGTAGGGCCGGCAGGCTGGAGACTTCTCAGCATATGGCCTTTTGAGTTCAAGGCGGTGTTTCTAGTCTTCACCTTGTCAAAGCTAGCAGGAAGGGGAACGAGGACAAAGAGAGCCAGCAGCTTCCTTTTGAAGGGCCTGGTCCTCCACCTCCGCTCGTAGCCCTGGGCAGGAATCTAGCTGCACAGCTGTGTGAGCCTCGGGAAACACAGCCTCTGCCGGAGCCGCCCAGAGCCCTGCTCAGACTTAGCGGGAGAAGGGTGCAATGCTGCTTCCAAAAGGAAGAAGGGGAAAGCGAAGGAGAAGGGGATGCTTAGCAATCTCTGCCAGTTGCCTTGGACAATTTACTCTTTTTGAGTCTATTTGTAAAATAGAACCTGTTAAAATATTTATAAAAATATTATAAAATATTTATAAAGATATTTCCCTCCAAAGATTTTCACAAAGACACAGGGTATATCTTTAATAAGTATAGGTATACATTCCATATTTTCAGGGGGTTATTTCTCTTAATAGTATTTTTTAACATACTTCTCATTTTAAAAAGTAGATAATGGTATTAGTTTTCTATTGATGTGGGATGGAAACTCCCAGGGTGTTGGCAGAATTCATTTCCTCGTGGCTGTAGGACTGAGGATGGACTTCCTGCTGGCTGGCTGTAGGCTGTAGGTCCTAGGGTACCCCCGGCTCCCTGCCAGTGGGTTTCCCAACATGACCACTTCCTCCAGCTACCAAGGAGGGTTTCTAGAGTGAGTCTGCTAGCAAGACAGAGACATTATGCATAACATAATGTAATCACAGAGTGACATCCCAACACCATTGCCATATTCTGTTGGTTAGAAGCAAGGAACAGATTCTGTCTATACTCAAGGGAGAGGATTTCACGAAGGCCTGCCCCCGGGAAGACAGATCATGGACACACCTGAGAGTGTCCACCACAATAACTGTGTTCCATTTAACAACACTTTATAATCCAAGGAGAGAATTCCTGTTTGTTTAGCACTGTTGTTTCATGGGTTTGGGTAAAATATCAGTAGGGACTTTTTCTCAGTTAGAAGTATCTAGTCTGCATTAAGTCATGGAATACTCATCCATGTATACACAGTAAGAGAGAAAGAGTATGAATATCTCTTTCTGCTCTCCCTCATGGCTAAATACATAAACACTTCTGGCTGCCAGCGATTTTGTATCATAAGAGATACCTCACAGACCAACAGTATTGTACACAGAGAATGTGTGCAGTCACAATGGTCTGTCTACAAAGACTAGCTCAGGACTTGACTTATTCCTATCTTGCCGTCTATTAGTTATCCTAATTACAGCAGGTACAGATGTGAGTGATAGGCCTTTATGAGCTTGTACAGTATCGTTAGCCCATCGTTTGTGTAGAGCCTCTGAGGCTGGAAGGAGGTAGAAATCATACTCCGGGAAGCCCTACTAGAGTCTGAACATCCGCCAGACCTGGAGATGTGGTGCCAGAATTAGCCTCAGGTTTCTTACATCATCTATCAAATAATGTAGTCAAAGAACTATTTTTTTAAAACTATCAATAGCCTAAGATCCAAATTTGTTTTTAGCACTATAGTTTCGTCTTGCTTGTGATAGATATTACTCCCAGGCTCCCCATCTCAGAAGTCCAGTCTGTCGGTAACATTGAGCGTCGCTGTAAAAGGATCCTGTAGCGTCCATCTGTCCATCCGTTCAGCAGACAGATACTGAATTCCTGCTGTGCTCTAGGTACTGTGCTGAGTCTAGACATGAACACAACATGGGGACCGTGCCCTCCGGGAAGTTTCAGCTCAGTGTGACGCACACCAAGAGTGCAATGCAGCTTATAGTGGTCCCCCCTTATTCACCAGGGCTGCATGTCAGTACCCCCAGTGGATGCCTGAAAGCATGGATAGTACCCAACCCTATGTATGCTGTGTTTTGTCCTATACATACATACCTGTGATAAATTTAAATTTATAAATTAGGCTCAGTAAGAGATTAACAATAACTAATAATAAAATAGAAAAATTTTAACAATATATTGTCAATGTCATAAAAGTTATATGAATGTGGCCTCTCTCTTTAAATATGTAATTGTACTGTCTTCACCTATTTCTGGACCGAAGTTGACCATATATAGCTGAAACCACAGGTAGCTAAACCGCAGATGAGGCGGGACTGCTACACAGTGCCCCTTTGTGTCCATGGGGGTTCGTTCCAGGACCCATCTCCCCTGCCTTGGATACCAAAATCTGTGTATACTCAAGTCCCCAAGTTGGCCTGCGATACGAAAAGTTGGCCCTCTGTGTATGTGGGTTTCACATCTCTAGAAAACTGTATTTTCCACCCTCGTTTGTTTGCACATGCGAAACCTGGCTGGCTGTATTTATTGAAAAAACCCACATATAAGTTGACCCACCCATGTTGTTCAAGGGTCAATTGTATAATGTTCCAGTGATAAGATTGTTTTAAAATAAATTTTAGCTAAATGCATTTGTACACATGTAGCGGGGAATGAAGAAGTGCTGTGCTATTTAAGAGTATAATTAAGAGAAAAGGGTAGTTCTATCATTTTCAACATTTAGTGCATAGTTATTGGGTGCTTGCCTTGTGCTAGTCCCTGTTCTAGGTTTGAAACTGAAAATAGTAAGTAAACGGCTGTGTTGCTGCATTTCCATGCCTGGCCCTGGAAAATCATGGAGTTAGAAAAGGTCTATAAGCAAATAAGAATCCCCGGAAGGGCCTCCCAGTCCCTGGGCTCTGAAGCAAGTGACAATATGCACAGGGTACTGGACATGCCGCTTCACAGGCTCCATGTATCGTCTTTCACGTGGGATCACTGCGATTATCTAACTCAAGGAAAGCTTAAATAGCCATGCCTTCGGATAGTATTAGGATTTGAAAATCCACTTCTCTAGCCATAATAAAAAGGGAAACTACAAAGGGGCGTGAGGCACATGTTTTTGAAATCATATCCGCACATTAAACATCGAAGGAAAGGCAAAAACTTTTATCCATCTGACAATTATCCCTTAGGAAGAGGAAGACTTTGGTTTGAAAGGAAGAGGATATCATAATTCCAGAGCTTAAAATGAAATGCTGTCTTTCATTTTTCCAGATGAATGCGTAAAACGGTAACAAGGACTTAACATTAGATTGAATTAGCAGGTTTCAGCAATTGTGTTCAAACAGCAGTGAACTTATCTTAGTTGGCCATAAACTTACAAACCTCTGACGAAAGGTGTCAGGTGGGGATAATTTATTTAGCATGTCTTGAGGTAGGAAAGGATGTCATGCCGAAGCCAAACCTGTAATTAAAGAGCAAGACACAGTGAGTGCGCGAGTGCCAGAAGCCCCGTATCCAGGCAGGGATGTCAGGATGAGGCCGAGCCGCGGCAGTTCAGCAAGCGGTGCGTCGCACAGATCCTGGTGTCTCTTTCTACAGTTCTGGAAGGTCTTATTTATTACTCTGTTTATGTGGGAACTCAGTTTCCAGTTGATGAAAGTAGGAAACTTAGAAATGTCTTAGCTCAGATCAAATGCCACTTTTGAAGTGGGCCTGCTTTCAAGATAAAACAAAGCCGTATTCAGCTCGAATCTAAACAAGCATTAAATTCTGCTCCATTACTGCAAAGGCTGCCAGACTAGTTCTGGCAGATCACTCGCGAAGAAAAAGTTTCAAAGACAAAGCCCCTTAACTGTATGCTACTAATTCTGGGGCTTCCACCCTAAGAGACGCATATATCATCAACAGCACAACAGCCAGCGTCCTGGTGGGGCAGCAGGTTGCAACAGCAGGCCACGTTTTGTTACCAAAGGTATCCTCACATCCAGATTGCTTTCTGTGAGAAAGAGTACCAACGGTCCATGTGTTCCAATCGACATTTAGTAGATTAAGATTCCGGCATGACACAAACACTGGCACAGATCCTCTTTTTAAAAATAAGACAGAGTATATGGAACTGTGTATGCGTTGTAAATGAATTCCAAAAGACCCAGCCCTTTGACTAAAAATGTAGTTAGTTAAAGTTTCTTATACTGAAATTGGACCCAAAGATGGCCTAGGCGATTTGCTTTTGTTTTAAATACCACTCACATCCAGAAAGGGTGAAGAGTCTGCGTCTACCTCTCTCTGCCCTCCAGTGTCCCCGAGGGGCCATTGGCAAGAGACCGTGGGCCGTATTTCCAGTGCGCGGCTCCTCCAGCAAGAGCACAGCCTCTGCTCAGCCCCCGGGAGCCTCAGCCCCACCTCTGATTGTGTTCTTACGCACCTGGAGCAGGGCTAGGGCCTTCGTGAGGCAGAATACAGGTCGGGTTACTGCAGCAGAGACCCCAAATGACCGCTGTACCAGCGCACGCACCCAGGGCCAGTGGCAGCTGCCCTGAGTCAGAGTCCCCTGCTGGCGAGTGGTGGTGTCCTCACAGATGGGCTGATGTGGCGCACGCCAAGGAGGAAGGGCCGCAGCTCTTTCCTTCAGTGAGCAGCTCCCAAGGCGATGCCTACTTCCACTCACGTCGTTTTGCAGGAAGGGGGGAGTGGACATTGAGGATAACTGCGCATCTCTGCTGAGATGGCCCCATGTCCTAAGTTCGAGACCTGCACACCTTCCTCTGATGGCTGCCTTGCCCGGTCCAGGAAGTTATTTGCCTTAGAGAGTAACTAGCACCGTGACTGCATCTTTAAAGTCGCTGTGCGGTTGATGTAGAGCTCAGAGTATGTTGTGAAACTTGCCACATCACTGTGATGGAGGAACCAGATTTTTTTTAAATGTTTGTTTCTTGATATGTTACCCAGAATTTGCTTATCTAGTCTATAGAGTTGTAGTGAGGAATATACTTTATATTTTATTTTCCAAGGAGTTAAAAGATTTGTTAGAGAATGATTATCATGGTAAAAAACAAAAACAAACTTAAGCTTCTATTTTTTTTTCAAAAAAAATTTAATGTCAGATAAAGCATATATTTGAAGGAAGTAGATGATCGCATGTCAGATTCATTTGTTTCAGAAAAGTAAAAACTTTAAAGTTACAAGTGTGTCCTTTGAGGACAGTTTTCATAATTGCAGCTTTCGATGGAGCAGTTGGGATAATATTACAGTGAACACGCCAGCATAAGCTCCTGCGTGTGCACTCAACCCCCCTCTTGCTGACCGTCATGATGTGGATGTTTTTAGCGACAGAGAAAGGTCGGTACTTGTCGCAAAGGAAGTTTCCGGCAGAACGGTATTCTTCCATGCAAACCCATGTGGCCTTTCTTGTAATAACTGCATCATTGTCCTCAGAAAGAATGGACGGTCTCTCTCGGTGCCAGACTCACGCTTCCCTCTCCAGATGCCAGCGACCGGGCGTTCTGGCTGGCCAGGCAGATGCAAAGTCCAGCCCTGCCCCGTCACTGGCACTCTTGCCGCTGGCTCTGGGCTATGTCTCTGTGTCACTGTCACAGAAGTGGGTCCCAGAGGGATGAATTTGCACAGAACGATTAAATGTCAGCTTCTTGCTTTTTATGATTGGAAAATAAGCTTAACAAGCTTAGAGAAGGAGGGAGCCCAGACCACCCCTTCACCCTTCTACTGAGGGGCCAAAGCTGCTGGCAGTTAACTTTGGCTCTTAGCATTTGTTTCTTTTAAAAAAAACATACATTCCCAGATTACTCCTTTTTATGTAGTTATAATTTTTCAATTATATTCTGTTTTTTTCTGCTCTATGCCTTTTTGCTTTGTCATAAAATGTCATTATGGTAAAAACATGGAAGTTTTCAGTGTTAGAAAATCTAGCGCACATGAGAAGCAGCTCATGCAGCAAGTAGTCATTGTAGAGTAAAACTTTCTGAACTAACCAAATTATTAAAAATAAGTAAACTTAGGGCTTTATTATACTCAGTATAAGTAATTAAACTCACTTAATGAAGAGGATTAGCCATATATTTGAAGCAACACACACACACACACATTTTCTTTGTGCATGCATTAGTCTGCTGGAGCTGCCATAGCAAAATACCTCAGACTGGGTGGCATGAACAACAAACACACTTGACTGTCTCCAGTTCTGGAGGCTGGAAGTCCAAGCAGAGGCCTCCTTGGCGTGCAAAAGTCTGTCTTCTCACTGTGTCTTCACGTGGCCTTTCCTCTGTGCACGTGCCCCTGGTGTCTCTTTGTGTGTGCAAATTCCCTCTTCTTCTAAGGATATCAGCCAGATTGGATTAGCGCCCACCCTAACAGCGTCATTTTAACTTAATCACCTATTTGAAGGCCCTATCTCCAAATACAATCACATTCTGAGGTATTGGCTTAGGGTTTCAACATGTGGATTTTGGAGAGGTACAATTCAGCCCATAACAGTGTATGAAATGTAGCACTATTAATACCGTGAGTGATGTGACCCTCTAGGGTGAAATTTAAATGAAAACGTTTGCAGGTTTCCTACGTGCCTCCGCTGTGTTCTCATACCTGATATTCACAGAATGCAGAGTCGAAAGAGCTTCCCATGCTGTGCTTCTGTTTTGGCAGGCCTGGCAGCTGCGATTCAGCCACCTCGTGGGCTATGGTGCCAAATACTACTCTTACCTGATGTCCAGGGCAGTGGCTTCCATGGTTTGGAAGGAGTGCTTTCTCCAGGACCCGTTTAACAGGTAAGAAGCAGAGGAAGTTAATAAAACGTGCACTCCTTTAGCCGCAGCAATCCCCCACCCTGCCACGTCGGAAGTCAGGCTCGGAAAGCAGCAGCCCTGAGAACAGAGCCGAGCCTGGCGGGAAGAGGCGGTGTCCTCACCCGGCCCAGGCTGCTCTCTGCCTCCCCGCGCCTGCTTCCTGCGGCTGACCGTGGCCCCAGACATCCACCTTCCCCTCCAGCACCGTGGTACTGTGGTGGTGATCGCGTGGTGGCCCTTGGAATGCCCACGGGGACCCTCGTGTGAGGGCTCTTGCTTTTGCACAAAGCGGTCCATGTCTCTCCTGTGGGTTTTCTTTGTTTTTCCAGCCATTCTTGTTGTCAGTTCCTACTGTTCTCTGCTTCCTGTTGTTTTTGACAGGCTGCCTTACTTTCTGCACAAGCATCTAAAGTTTCCCTCGTGCGGACACCTTCTTTCCTCTTTATCGCCAAACAAAGGACTTACTACTCTTTCTCATTTGGGACGAGCACTGTTGGAAACTTTGGTGGTGTTAATACTTAGCCTGTTTCTGGAAAGTGACCCCTTTGCCCGACTTTTGGAGCAGGTGTCTCAGTGGAAACGAGTGGTGGTGTGGAGGGGAGGAGGCGCTCCACCCACTGTTCCTCGCACAGCTCCCCTTCTCTGTGGCCACTCGCTGCAGAGAGGACAGCAAGGTGGCTGCAGACTCCTCCCGCCATCGTTTTCTGCTGCCTTGCCTCTTATGTGCCTTCCCAGGCAGCCTGGCTCCGTGTTTCCATCATCAGGATAATTAAGACAACAGAGTTTCCAGCTTTTTCTGTAGAAAGCTAACTAAACTGTTTGTGTGGTGGCTCCCCGGTCCTCTCCCACCTGCATATTTCATCAGATAAGCCAACGACTATGGTGAAACTTTTATGATTCAAAGAGGAAATCTGGCCTAGGTAAATTTCAGTTATGGATGCAGGATGCCCTCGCCCTTCCCCGGAATGGAGGCGAGACCTGGCCCTGGAGGAGTGGGAGGGTGGCCCAGGGTAGGTAGTACAGTCTCTCTTGTCTCTTGGTAAAGCCATGTAGTAATTAGACTTCCATTGGCGAGAGAGGTGCAGGGAGCTCACGTTGGGTGGAGAGGTGCAGGGGATCCCTTGTTGGGTGGAGAGGTACCAGGGGATCTTCTGTTGCTCCCTGATTTGGCCTCCCGATCCTCCTTATAGGAATCCCTCTAACAATAGGAACCACATGGAAGTCAAGTTTTGGTCTTACGATTCCTTAGAAGGTGTTTTCTTTGAAAGCAAATTATAGTTATGATCTGGTATAATAATTGTTTATAGCATTTCGTCTCCTCACCACACAAATAAATACATCTCCAATTCCTCTTAAGGAACTCGGTTTGATCACTGTTATCTTCATCACTTTAACATGGTTTAAAATACATGGCATCTTAGATTGTTAGAGTGCCCAGGAGTTTTCGTGTGGCATTCACAGCAACCTCATCAGAGCAGGTACCTTTTATGAGAGGAAACGGAGGCTCAGAGAAAATAAGTATTAATAATTTGTTCAAGGCTTTACAATTAACAAACTGGACTAAGACTAGAGTCTAAGTCTCCTAACTCTTGGTTTCTTCTCCCTCCCTCCTCCTCCACACACCCTCAGCTTTTCATATAATTTGACATAGATTTGGATTTTCTCAGCAGTTATAATAACATTCAGTTTCAAATTCTTTTGAACTTGAATTTGATGATGTGATAGAGTTTTTAAATGTTTTATGGCTTGGTTACCCACATGTTATTTTGTCTTCCACCCTTTGCAGACTCTAGACATTTGGTCTGCTTTTCAGATTGTATTATTTTCAAAGGATCTGCAGCCAAACTTGACCACAGTAAATCAGTTTTAGGAATCACAGCTCTTTATTGGAGATTTCTATAAAATAGGCAAAACATCATCTTGTTTGAAGGAGCTATACTTTACTAGAAAACTAGTATACTGTTAAATACATGTATTTCCAAATATTTATATCATGTGTGTGCGCTTTCTTGCCTAGACACGTAGTTGCCATACTTTATGGACACATATAAGTAAGCTAGTAAAAATGCTTACTGGACTAGAAAATGTCTAACCTCTGTCAAAAGATCTTTTTGATCTCACTTATAAAAAATAGCCAGGCCAGAACCTACATCAGGAAGCTGGGCAGTGCAGGGTGGGGAGCTGGAGGCATGCGAGGAGGGGTTGATTTGGAGGAAGGGGTGCCACATCCATGTGGGAGGGACCCTCTCAGCCACCCCTGCCCTGAGAAGGCTTCACCTCTGTCCAAGTTTCCTGCCTGGCCTTCGCGCTAGCTTCAGCATGGGACCCAGGTTAGTGTGTGATGTCGACATGGTTTTGATGTTATAATGCTCTAGAAAAGCCTGATTAGGGACCATGCTCACAAAACTACCCATACATAAACATGCTCCAGAGCTAGTAGAATGAAAACCATATCAGAATTTACTCAGCTTATCATAGTGTGTAGTCATTTGTGTTAAAGGAATTGCATTTTCCATAAAATACAAAAGAGTAGCCCTGAGGAGCTTATTTCCAGGTGCCATTAATTTGGACAATTTGTATCTATAAAAATTCTTCAAATCCTGCCTTCACCTGTTATCATAGGCGCAGTGTTCCTTATAGAACTCAGTGTCACGTAGGAACCGAGGGTCAAGGGTGGAGATGAGCGGTTCCCTCCGCTGCCTTTGCCACTAGCACGCGGAGGAGAGCTCTCTGGTCCCTCGGCTCTCCTGAGCCAACGTCTTCTGCTGTAATTAGCCTTCTCCTGCCAGCTGTTTTTCCTTCACTCTTATCTTAGAGTGTTATTTCTCTCTCTTTGTTAGGTGCCTCCTCAAATGCTTTTTTGAAAGTAAAGAATGGCACAAATAATTTCACACTTAAAAATAATCCTAAAAATTATGGAGAATAAGATATAATATTTTACTTCTCCTATAATACATAAACTAATCCTTTCTACGAAGAGAGGTCACTTTCTAACAAAACAGAATGCTGAAAATACAGTTATTCTTTTACAGTGAATATATCACACCTGGTCTAATTTATTAATATTTTAGGATAACTTAAAAAGCAGAATTAGATTTTTAGAGGCAAGAAAATAGTGGCAGCCTTTATGGAGATGACATCAGTGTGGCTTCCTTTGAGAGACTTCAGACGAGAGTGATGGGAGGCCAGGCAGGCTGTGTGAGCAGGAGTCTGTAACCGAGTACTCTCTTCCCCAGGGCCGCCGGGGAGCGCTATCGCAGGGAGATGCTGGCCCACGGCGGGGGCAAGGAGCCCATGCTCATGGTTGAAGGTAAAACAAAACCAGCATTGGTAACTTTTCTCTGATCCTCCTTTTTTTTTTTTTTTTAAGGTTTTACGGGTTATATATTTTGGTATCAACAGTTTGAGTTATGTTTTTGCACCATCTGTAATGAAAGCTGTTTCATATTTTCTCCATGTGTTTTTTTCCTTTAAAGAAACACTTTAGCTGTGTATTTTGTTCTGAGCATCTATTTCACTGTGTCCCGAATAACAAATTACTTTTTAGTCACTGTGATTTATTCAGGTATCAGGATAAAATTTCAGCTTTTAGTTTTCAAATGTTACTAACTCTCTAACAGAAAATTGTTAAATTTGTAGATTATAAATTTGTAAATTTGTCATAAACTCTCAGAAAACTTGCCTTTAGGTTTTGAAAGATCACAATGTATTTTTTAGACTAAAAACTCATTTATTTCTTATTCCTTTATTTCTTCTTCTGAAAGCTTAGCTACACATTTTCTATTAATAGAAATTCCAAGGCATCAAGACTAGATTTTTTTTACCTGCTGAAAAAATTAGAACCTAATTAAATCTTCTCTTTGAGATATCACAGTGCTTGTTTTCCTATGTAATTTTTAAATTTTTTTTTGAGTATTTTTACTGTTAATTTAATTGCAAATGGAAGTGACCATCATGATTTTTCATGAAATGTTCTCACAAATATTTCTAGGAAGATGCGACTATTATTGGGTACTCTCAGTATATTGACAATGATATTTGCAGCTGAGCCTGCTGAGTACCTGAAAAATTGCATTTAGGAACTAACTCTCAATATTAGGGAAGTATTATTTTCATTGCAGTAATTGATTGGATCCAGATAGAAATGGGTCTGAATTAAATGTCTCCTTGCCTAAAACTATTGAATATAATGCCTCTAACCCATTTTAGCATAATCTCAGATCTTTGCCTTCAGCCATTCATTTATTCAGCAAATATTTGTTGAGTGTTAATTATGTGGGAGGCATGATTGTGTCAGAGGTGAAGTAGTGAAAGATGTGTGGACAACAGTCCCACTCTTCATTCATTTGATCAGCTTTTCCGGGGGTATGTTCGTCCAGGCTCCATCTGCCCAAAGCCGTGGCAAGTTTATAAAACAAATCAACCAGCCCAGGGATCCTGTGGTTTTACGTGGCCATTAGTGGATCATGCCTCAGAGTCGTCTCCTGGGATAAAGAGTGCGTGCTGATGCCACCTCTTGTTCTAGCTGATCCTTATTGGCCCTTACTGCACTTTGCCACATCCAGGAACTGCTTTAAGTGATTTTCAAGTATTGGTTAATTTGATCTTCTTAAGTAACCCTGTGAGGCAGGAGTTATCGTGATCCTCATTTTACAGATGAGGACACAGGTCCGGCTCCTGTCCTTGTCATGAGGCAGTGAGTAGAAGGGGCAGGATTCGAACCTGGGACTTCTGGCAGCAGAGACAAAGCTCTTCAGCAGTCTAGGCTGTGAATCAGTACATCTAGTTAAGGGTCTGTGATGGATCCTGGCAAAAGAGAAATTAATTGGCACATCATAGGCGGCAACTGGCTGTTTAAATTGCGTACTTCTAGCTGGTACTTTGCAGTGCTGAGTAGCCAGCCATGAGCTGCGACAGAAGACATGCCCCCAACTGCCTTCGCGTGTAGATGCTTTCTGATAGGTAGAGACTCCTGGTAGCTTATCCTTCTTGAGACCAGGCTTTACATGCTGTCTGTACATAAATATTAGGTTACATATGATTTCTTCAAAAGAAAAAAATGTAAAACCTTTCCAGTGTTTATCTTTTGGCTGGTGTATTTTTCTGATCTACTTCTGAGAATGTTGCAACAACTTCTCTAAAAATTCTGTTCTTTATCCAAAACATTTTTGTGTTAAGAAACTTAATATTTTCTGCACTAAAATTCACACACTCATGAGAGAAAAACAAGTTCATGGTTCAAACCAGAGATAAAGTATTTAGATTCCAGTTAATGTCAACAATAGAACAATTCTGCTTTTAAATTTTAATACTTTTCTTAACGCTGTTGTGTCAGCTCTCATTAATTCACATGATTTGTTGCACGTCAAAGATGAATGGGGGATGTGCAGAGAGGTCATGCCCGCTGTCGCTTTGTAGGGTTGGATTTGTAACACAAGACCGGTAGTGGCTTCTCATTTTCTTGTAGGCAGCCAGCCTGCACCCCAAAACAGCATGTCTCAGAGGCTGCCTCACGGCCTTAGCCGGGACGTTGATGTGAGTGATGGGAGAAATTACTGAGATTGGCGATATTAAAGCGTATATGAGCTAGTTGGTATTATTCTTCAGGGAAAATTAATTTTTTATGGGTGCTTTATATATTTTATTTAACTACTCACTGGGTAAATGTAAAGAATTAAGTAGCAAAAGACAAAGAGATAGAGTACCTACCTTCAAATTACATGCCTCCCCGACCAAATCACAACTTGATTTACCTCCTTAGACTCACGTTTCAGGCCATTTCAAGGGGTCAGAGTGCTTTTGTATGGTACTCGTGCTCTTTGAATGATACACAGTCAGAGAAGTCAAATAGAAAAGGCTTGTGATCTTTGCCTAATAAATACTACCCAGGTGAACTTTTAGATTACTTATCTTTTTCAGAATGAGTCATCCCTTGGGAACCTGGCTCTGCCCATTAGCTCTGAGTCCCCGGGCAGTTTCTGGCCCCCACGGACAGATGAGCCTCATTTGTGGCCATAAGCCCGTCCGGAGGAAGTCCCGGAGAACACACAGTTCCTCCGCTTGCTTTCATCCCCGTTGTTTGGTCTGCATTCATCAGTTAAGGCTGCTGCTAGGCAACCATGTATCTCCGCTCTCTGACTCTTGGCTGCAAGGTGTTTACTCAGCAGTTTTTCTTTACTTAACTCTACAGAGAGAGATCCGCACAGGAAGCATCCAAGCTGCCGCAGCAGGGGCTTTTCTTAAAGAGTCTGTATTTTTTTCTTCTCAACACTCAAAATACCATTTGAAGATAACATAATAGTAGTTAAAACAGTATTTCCTTCCTCAGAGAAGAAAGGCAGTCACGTGGTAAAATAGAAATGGATTTGCAGTTTCAGGCTCTGCTACTTACTGTCTGTAATTTACTTGGGAAAGTCACTTCATGTCCCTAGGGGAGGTAAAATGTGATCTGACTTCAAAACACTTCTTTCTAATCAGTTTCTCCTTTTTTCAGTCCATCTCTGAAGGGGGGCCGGGTGCACACTTTCGAGCACAGCAGTAGAAAGAGCATTAGGAATCAACAATATGGCCTTATCTGTTTTTAAATACATTCCTAGCATATACAACCGTGTGTATTATAAGAACAGTATTCAGTCCCCAAATCTCCCACTGAGTACAATGTTGCAATACCTGACTGAAACCAACTTTCTTAATTGCCAAGAAGTCTGGAGTGAGGTTTAACTCTCTTTGTATTTGGTTGTCAATGTTAAGATCTTCTGCTGTTCATTCCATACCCTACAATGATTTTGGCTTATGTTAAGTATCACATTTCTGAGTAATAAGAGAACGTAAAGTTTTTGCTTAAAATAAACCATAATGATATGGCATTTTCATTCATTTTACCATTTTATAAAATATATGCTAGAACTTTTTTTTTTAAGTGTGCTATGGTGTGCTTAATCCAAAGTTCAGTTTCCATTGCAATCATTTCAGAAAATGTGTAGTTTTCTAAAAAGGCAAACATTCTGTGAGGTTTGTAAGTAGCAAGGAAATAATATTTTGCCCCCACTAGGAAGGAGAATTGTTTCTTACTACAACAAATAGAAGATTGGAGTTATATGGGTATTAGGGATAGAAACTATATTATTTCAGCAGTTTGTAAATAACGGATGAATTACTCATGCAGGATTATATCTTTCTCTGTAAACTATTTTGTCTTTGTTTGGTCTTGGAGGTTTCTGTTGTTGTTTTTTTGAGACAGGATCTCACTCTGTCACCCAGGCTAGAGTGCAATTGCGATCATAGCTCACTGCACCCTGGAACTGCTGGGCTCAAGCAATCCTCCTGCCTCACCCTCAAATAGCTGAGACTACAGGTGTGCACCACCACGCCTGGCTAATGTTTTTATTTTTGAGACAGGGTCTTATTATGTTGCTCTGGCCTCAAACGATCCTCCTGCCTCAGCCTCCCAAAGTGCTGGGATTACAGGCGTGAGCCACTACACTCCCCTTTTTGTGTTTTATTTTACCTAAACTTCTTCAATAAATGGCCCTTGTTGAGTTCTTACTTATTTTACTTATCTTTCAATAACCAGGAAAAAAAAACTAATACGTTGAAAAATTGTCACATGCCAGGTGCTTTCTGCTGTGCTACTTCATTTAACCCTATAAGGTAGATCATATTGTCCCCATTTTTATAAATAATGAAACTCAGTCAAGGTTCACACTCTTTCCGTGCTGCATTACGCACATCTTTCTCTGTTGATCCATAAGTTCTGACTTGAAACTGACCTGGCCTTTAGCAGGTGGGAGATGTGAGCCAGGGAACCTTGGGCCCTTGGGCCCTGATGGTTCCTGCATGATCTTTTTTGTTGTTGTTGTTGATGTCACAACCTACTGTCTGACAGCCACTGGTCAATGATAAAGTCTTCCTTAATCTGTTTTCCTACGAGCTCCTTTAAACTTTTTGGCAAAGCTATCCACTTAGTTTGTAACTGGTTTTAGCCATGGCGACCCTGGTGCAAGATTCTTCTCACAGCCGAGCAAGCATGACGCCCAGTTAGGTTTCGCGTTTCTGCCTCTGGTCACAGCATTCCTGCCACAAAGAATTTTGTAGGGGAAGGGAGAGGTTAAAGCCCAAGGTCTTAGCATTCCAAGAGGTTATTTGTAAATATCAAACAACTTTATTTCTATGCTCTTTTTCAGACAGAAACTCTTAGCTTTATTTTTATGTTTCTCTGGCCAAAAGGGCCAAAAGCAATATGCAAGTAGAGATACAAAATAATAACTTGACGGAGTTTTTCAAAAGGACCAAACATCAGATAAGATGAAAAGAAATAGTAGATAAATGAGTCAATTCTCAGCAAACTGAAGCTCTTTTTACTTTGTTTTTCCATGTTGCCAGATTGGCTTCCAGAGTCTGGAAGCCCACAGGGCCTTACCTTAAGCTGATTAGAATCATAATACTTTACATTTCTGCAGAGTTTTATAGTCTCCAAAACACATTCACTTTTGCCATAATTATCTTACATCATCTCATCTAGCTTATTAAATATTACTTTCTTTCAAAAAACAAACCAGAGAATTAAGATTTATACTCCAAAGGATCACTCCTATACCCCAAGAAGATGAATACAAACAATATATAAAGATATCTACTCTTTTCTTTAACAACCTTCTTGGTCCCAGTAACATTGAGCATACCCAGACCCAGATGTTGGGTTTGCAGCATTCTCCAGGACAAAAAGAATCAGGGCTCCTTGGAGAAATGACTGATTCTAGGGCTGGAGCAAGGAAAATATAAGATGAGCCCAGAGCATCTTGTAGTGCTGGAAAGTTTGTGCCCAGAAATGCACATAGTGATGGGTGTGTCCGTCACAGGGAGTCAGGAGCCACTAAAAGCTTCCAGTGGCCAAGGTTGGGACAGTTTGAACAATCATATAAATAACTTGCTTTTGGAATATAATGCAAAGTATGAGATATATATCCATGATTCCATGCTGATGTAAATGATTAAGTAAATAAATGAATGGAGTAGAATAGAATAAACAAATCTCCCACGGAGAAGAATTTCAAATAATGAATGTAGATGCTCCCCCCTCAAGGATGTGGCACGTGGCTCCCCACCCCTCCAGCGTGAGCTGTGCAGAGTGGAGTGACTTCCTTCCACAGAGCACAGCATGGAAAGGGGAAAAGAGGCATCTTACAGTGGAGAAAGCTGACAAACACCCCCTCAGCCAGGCGATCGGGGTCAACATCAGCAGTGATAGGCCATGTGGCTAGTACGTGCCCTTGATATGATGTGAGGAGAAGGGCACTTCACCTTTGTGGTCTTCCTTCCCCAAACCCACAGCCCCAGTCTCATGATGAGAAAAACACAGACAGACCAAGGTGAGGACATTCTACCAAACACCTGATCAGTGTCCCTCAACACTGTCAAGGTCATCGGAAAGTCTGAGAAACTATCCCAGTCTAGAGGAGGCTCAGGAGACATGACAACTACGTGTAGCGCAGTCTCCTGAATGAGATCCTGGAACAGAAAAAGGACATTAGGTAAAGACTAAGGCAGTCCGAATAAAGTATATCTTTAGTGAATATTCTATCAATATCGGTTCATTACTTGCAACAAATGTGCCACAGCACTGTAAGATATTAATAATGGAACTGAATGAATGTGGCAAATGTGGGAACTCTCTGTGCTGTCGCAGCTTTTCAGTAAATATACAACTATCCTAAAATTAAAAGTTTACTTAAAAAACCTCCTTGGGAAGATTTTCGGTAATGATGCGGCCACCCCGTGGTTCAGCCCACACCGTGACTCTGTTGCCGCATTCCCTGCTCCCTGGCAGCCAGGGGCCGGGTGGGGGGCGCCGGGCACAGAACGAGGCTGGCGGTGGACGGCATCAGGTCGCAGCTCACTGTAGATGCTGTGAAAAACCGCTGGCATTTATTCTGAGGCCCATGAGAAACCATCGACGGCATTCTTAAGGCGAGCAGTGTCCACAGACTGCGGGGACAGATGGATTAGGAGCGGGCAGAGGTAAGGTTGGATTTGAAAAGGCCCCTCGCTGTTGGCAGTAACCTGGTGAAAGGTGAGGGTGGCCAGGACCACGAGAGCGGGCAGTCAGATGAAAAGAAGTTGACGGATTAAAGAAAGATCTATGTGTCGAAATCAACAACTCTTGGGATTGACGTGGCATGGAGGTGAGTGAGCTGGGTGTCAAGGATGATCCCCAAGCTCCCCTGGCTTTAGCTGCCGGGAGATGGTCATGTGGTTGCGGCAGCAGCTGTGTGAGAAAGAACAGGACAGAAATCCAGAAGCACGAGCGAGGCCCGCTGCCCTCCGCGATGCAGCCTCCGTGGAGAAATCAGCCCAGGAAGCTCTCGGGCCAAGGGCTTCAACTCCTGAGGGACTGCAGCGACCCTGCACAGAGCGGGCTATAGGCAGCCCCTCTGCCCACGTGGTTCTGAGGGTGGGAAACTCGCTTCTTCACAAAGAAGCTCATTTCAATTTTAGACACTCTAATTGACAGAATGACACATTTATGCAAATTGACCCAAAATATTCAGTCCACTTTGAAAGTTTAATGTCTTGTTGACGGCATCTTAGGTAACAAGGGTTGATGCTTTTATTGTTTTTTAATAACCTGTTTTCTAAGCTAATAGCCCAAATGTGCTTAGCATGGGGCTTTACTGCTGGTGGTTTTGCACAGTACAAACATGATGGCAGTCAAGGAGCAGTAAGCCCTGTCTGTCGGCAGAAATGCAGCTGACATTTAAAGTAAGAAAGCTAAATAAACAGTCATTGTTCAACACCAGCTTGACTGATTTTCCCTATTGTCAAGCGTATACACAGTTACTTAAACAAAAGGCATTTTACATTGTTTTATAGCACTGAAAATTAGTGGTAGTTATTGCTTTCAGTTTTAAAACACGCAGTTAACATTTAATCGTGCAGTGTGAGTAATCCCTAAATATTGGCGCCGTGTGGCAAAGCTGGCGTGCCCCACACTGTGCGAACATAAATGCATGCTGCCTTTGCATGGTTACTCCTAAGTCGGTTTTTTAGAGAATGTCTCTTTGCTTTTTATTTTTTCAATCAAGTGAGATTTTCAAGGGAGAGATAAGCATTAACGCATGACAGATTCTGCCTGACTTAGACAGCACCTGTACCCCCTGGGCGTGGAGGCTCCGCATAAATAAATTCCAGACCACCTCAAAGGACTTAGGCCTTGGCTTGGGACAAGTGCCCACCCCAGGGTGTATTTTACATTTGTGAGTGACTTAGGAGGAAATCCCCTCATGCAGATGTATTAAATATTAAAAGATAAGATGATTTAAAACTACCAGCATGCCAAGCAAAACTATGCTGTTGGAAGTATTAATAAATCCTTCTGATGAATTTTGATGGGTTGCTCAAAAGTTTATGAATATAGAGTCTCCTCATGTCCCCTGTAGTCAGAGCGGCCTCCCCTGTCACTCTGCCCCCTTGCTCCGCCTTGCTCTCTCTTCATAGCACATGTTTACTTCCTGACATAATTTCAACATTTCACTTACTGGTTTACGGTCTCTGCCCCTCAATAAAGTCTAAGCTCTTTGAGGAGATGGAAACTGACCGCCGTGTTCACAGCTGTATCCACAGCCCCTGTTACAGAGCTGGGCACACAGGCATTCGATCGATATTTGTTACCTGAGTGAATACACGGATGGCAAACACGCTTACAAGATCAAATGTTTCTTGTGCCATAAAAAAAGTTGTGATTATCAGAATGGGAACAGGTTTTTATTTGCCTGGTTCTGGAAATGTTTTTATTATATAAATATTTCTATGAAGTTCTTTAATGTAAAAGAAAATCTCTATAAATAGCAAGGGTGTTCTGTACACCCTCGTTTAGGGTGGCCTGTCCCCTTCCTG
>VBSM01003176.1:78837116-78882603 GCA_008086735.1 Cheirogaleus medius | reverse complement strand
TACAAGATTTCTGTAAAAGAATTAACACTTGGTTGATTCTGAAGTGGGTAAAACTGGATAATAAAACTTGATAATTAAATTTATTAAATTCTGAATCATCCTACTCAAAGATAGCTAAAAAATGCAGTCTTCTAATATCACTCCAAGTGTATAGTAATATATGCAAAAGTAAAAACCCTTTGGAAGTATATTTGGGCCTAAATCTCTAAGCTAAGTTGTGATTAGATGGTGAAAGTACATTAAACTTATAAATAGCCTCAGGGCCTTCGCTCTACCCATGACTTTATGAAATGTCCTTATGGTCAGGTCATAGAGCCAAACTCTTATTTCACAAAGCCAGAACATTCCCTTAGTGTAAAGATTTGAATTTGTGTCTTTGTCCGCCCTTCCTGTCTCCTGGTGAAGGTGGTCGCTGACCTCTCCTTTGTTTGCAGGAATGCTCCAGAAGTGTCCTTCTGTTGATGACTTTGTAAGCGCCCTTGTCTCTGACTTGGATCTGGACTTCGAAACTTTCCTGATGGATTCTGAATAATGGGAACATCCTGAATCTTTTGAATCAAGGTCATGTAGATATTAACTTGGTTATAAATGCTACCGCTGTGAAAACTGGTTTCAGATCTCAGTGTTCACTTCTGTAATAACTTCTGAAAAACTTTAAACTGTTGGAATTTGGAATAAATAATTTGTTGTAATTATGCTGGCTTTTCACCTGTTTGGCAAAATTTTGAACATATGAAAATCTTCTCAGCAAGCCAGTAAAAGCTACACTTCCACATGGAGATGTTAAATGTAGGGTCTGGGTGTTTCCTTGTTTAACCACTCTCTGGTTGAACTTTGCCCCCTTTCCATTGACCACTGGCACAGTTTGAAGCAATCTTCAGAAAGATTCCACATATAGTCCTTTTAAAAATGATTAGCATTTCTGAAGACCACTATACTAAGCTTTAAAAATGCACTTCAGTCAGTTACAGCAACCAAGAAACCAAGTGTGGTTTCCAAAGTTCTTGTAATTGTCTGGGTTGTTTTTTCTGAGTGTTTAGGCACTAGACAGATGGACTTGGAACAGAACTCATACTTTTCTGGCTTGAAAGTAGAATTAATAAGTATAGGTACAATTAATAAGTGAAGTGCCCAGGTCAAACTACTGGAAGTAAGGAAGCTGGGATTCAAACCATGTCTGTTTTTATCCAGAACCCAACAGCTTTATGCTATTGCATACTGCGCTGTAATTTGCCAATATCAGGGGAGAAATTATTTAATGGGTTTTTCCCACCATTAAAGTCAAGAACTTAATTATAGATTTCCATTTTAAAAATGTATTTGCTAACAGCCTCTTCCTGCTTTTCACTGTAAATGACCAATGCTGTAGTAAAAAGGAAAGATTCAAAACCCCCAGAACGAAGACACACATTCCAGCTACTCACAGACTCCGGAGGAATTTCTACGAGCTCAGAAACAGACGAGACCAGATGGAGAGACATCATCAGTGACCTGCCTGTGCCGGGTCCACCCGGATGCAAGGGGGACTGACCGGTCATCCTTTCCCACCTCCTGCTCTCACTTAGAAATCCAAATCTATATCCACCAGAAAGCAGAGCTCAGGCACATCACCAAGGTGGGGCTTTCCATTTTACAGAGTGCCGTGGTTTTTGTTTTGTTTTAAGAGATGGGGTCTCGCTCTGTCACCCAGGCTGGAGTGCAGTGGTGTGATCATAGCTCACTGCAGCTTCAAACTCTTGGGCTCAAGCGATCCTCCCATCTCAGCCTCCCAAGTAGCTGGGACGACAGGTGCGTGCCCCCACACCTGCAGAGTGCTGTACTACACTCCTCTTCCTGATCCGCCCCATCTGAGTTTCTTTATACATGAACACCTGGAAACTGCAACTCACAGAAAACCCTTGGGTCGGGAGTCAGGCAAGCCTGGCAGTGGCGTCTCCTTCGTACCTAAAGCAGAGTCGAGGAGGGGAACGCATGGGTTGAGGTGGTGCTGACCGCAGGAAGGGCCCCAGTGCCAGTGCCCAGAGGGGATTCTAGCTGCTTCCGTGTCCTGCCCTGTTTATCCACAGTATTCGAGCTAAGGCAGGCGCAGATCTTATCCTGACGAAATTGCACTACACGATGCCAGCTCTATTCTGGAGAAAGTAACATCAGCCTACCAGTTCCGAGTGAATCAGAAAAGGTGCTTCAATCAGCTTAGGTGCACCGCCAGTGACATACCCCTGCATCTTTGTCACTCCCTTTTCAGTTGAGGATGAGGAAGCAAAAAAAGAAATCTATATGGAGCCTGTGTGCAAACATTCTTCAGAAAAAGAGAAGGGAAATATCCCCTGGAAAATGCTGGAAAATCTTAACTTTGAAAATTATTTTTAAAAGGAACTAAAAAGCAGCTTGTAGAAAAGCTCTCTGCTATTCTTAGTGAGATTTGAGAAAACATGGTATTTATGAAGCAGAAAGCCATAAGGAAATAACTAGCAGAAATAAAAAGACAATAGGGTAAGTTAAAAAGGAAAATGGGTAGAATAAGAAAAAAATACAGGGAAACTATAAACCACAGTACAGTGATTTAAAACATTCTTGGAAGCAGAAAAGAATGAAATTGTCAAGGACAAGCTTGAGATAATCTCTCAGAATGCCAGTCTGATGCGAGCTGATAGCAGGAGAGCGGAGTGGAGCCCACGCCCTCTGGATCGTGGAATTCCTGCGGCTGGGGCTGGAACAGAAGCAACAGCCGGAAATAAATCCTGTGTACGCCGGTGTTCACCGTGCCCAAGCCAGGAGCTAGCACTTAGTAGGGGTACTGGTGAATAAATGCCAATCAATGAACTTAAGAAAAAATTTTTGAGCTGAAAAGAACAAAATGAGTGCGCAATTTAAAAGGGAAGCTTTGAAGGTGGCACAACAATGTACGTGTCCTTCGTGCCATTGAACTCTGCACTTGAAAACGGTTCAGCTTTATGGTAAATTTTATATTATGTATATTTTACTGCAATTTTTTAAAAGGTGAATAAAAGAGATAATTCTGAATTCCAAACCAAGAAAACAGTGAAAAGAGACTTTCACCTAGATGCATTCTACTTTTTTTTTTGAGAGTTTAAGTATAAATATAATTAAAATTACAAGCCAGCATTTCCCAAATTGGGCTTTGCAGAACACTTCTCAGGAACTGTTACTTAGTGTTCCATGGACTCAGAAGAGTCCTGTTATTAAATACATTTAGGAAATGCCGCAGAAGCTTTGAAGGCTCACTGTGCCCAGCAGCAACCCTACAATCGCAAAAGAGATTTGGCATCGCACACACGAGCCAATATTTCCCAGACGTATTTGATTATGGGACCCACCCCCCTTTTTGGAGTACCTGCTGACATTTTTCAGAACGCTAGGAAATGACTGCTAAAAGCATGCAACTAGAAATAACAGGCTTACCTGCAAAGGAACAAAAATTATAGTGCTCCCAGAATGCAACTGTTCATCACCATTAAAAGCCAAAGAACCAGGGAGAAAGTTTTGAGAGGTGAAGGCTGAGGTGCAAAATGACATTCTCAGGTAGATGAGGGCTCAGGAAACATCAGAGCTTTGTACCTTCTGTTAAGAATGGCCAAAAGAATAATTTTGACCAAGAGTCAAAACAAAAGAAACCTCTGAGGAACTTCAAAAAGTGTGGAGGGGTCATCGATTCTTCACAGTAGCAGCTGGGTAAGTCATAGTAGCAAATTATTTCATTATGAATGTTTTCCCTCGTGATGGGAATAAACCCGTAAGCACACAGCAGCCCCTCTGGGAAAAATTCTCTCCTGGAGTTAGGGTTTCCCATCAGCTTCCAAAATGGAATGTAAAGTACTTATGAATGTATAAACACTACAAATAATCTAGTAAAAGAACTAGAGGATAATGAATAAAATGTTAACGTGGTTGTCGTTAGGTGTTGGAATTTTGGCCTCGTATTCTCCTGTCTTCTTTCTTCCATTTCCAATTTTTTTTAAAGTACACAATGTGTTAATTTCAATAACAATTTAAAATTTACATAATGTTTAATAATCATAACAGAGCCAAATTCGAAGCATTTTTTCCAGTTCTGAAGAAAGGCTTGGCTGATGTAATAAGCAAATTCAGAAAATGCCTTTGAGTCATTCAGGGAACACGTCTACAGTCAAAACCGTTATTATCACCCAAGATGTAGCCTAATTTGGTAAAAAGCGATTGAGAAAAAATATTAGTAACAATGGTGCTTGACATTTACTTGGTATTTTTCAGTTTACAGAGAACTTTCTCCTACTTATTTCATGTGACGCTCATTACCGTGTCAGACGACAGGTAGTGTAGTGTCATAACTGTGTTACTAGGGAGGCAGACAGGCCTGGCCGTGTGTCCAGTGCCCCGGAACTGGCCACTGCAGAGGCAGGACTAGAGCCAGCGCCCTTGGCTCCTCACCTGCTGCCCTTTCTGCCCTACATAGATCCTCAGGAGAGCACGCCACGCCCGCGCAGGCTCCTGGGTCACAGCCGGACACCACCCTTAGAGCGCTGAGCGGCCACGTGACCTCACGGCTGTTTGGCCTTATGGAGTTCGCCAGATTTCTGCTTGAAGAGGCCAAGGCCTGTGCACAGATTGAAGATGAAGTAAACTATGATGTTCCCACATCAGACCAGCAAAGACGGGCTTGAATCAGGGCAGTGCCAGGGTGGGAGGATGGAGGGGAGAGGCAGAGGCATTCTGGAATATTCATCAACAGCACTTGGTATCAAACCGTGTGGTGGCAGGCGGGAGTGGGTGCACATGCCAGCTACGTGTTCATCTAAACTACGAGGCAAACTTCATGTAGAAAACAATGTACAGGGAACAGGAAGCAGGCACAAGGCCATGGTGGGCCACCAGTGTCCACTCTTGAGGTTGATTATTACTTAATCTGCATCTTTTGAGTAAGATCATCTAGCAATTATGAGCTGCTATCCAGGTACATTTTTCTCTGTCACCTACCAAAAAGTCGTAAGGGACTTTGTCAGTGCCTTGCTGAAACCCAGGTGCATTCGGTCACGGCACTCCTTGGTCTGAGGCTGACTGCATGCCCACAGGCACCGTGTCGTGCTTGCAAATGTTTCACCCTACAGTGTCCTTCGGGGGGAGTGAAACGGTCCCCACTGGAGTGACGCTTGGAGACAGAGTGTGGAAGCCAGCTCTCACACACGTGCACTAGCAGGGTCCAAGGTGTGTGTGGCGAGTCTTCATTCTTGCAAGGGATTGGGGGTTAAGGAATGTTTCCAGGAGGAGCAAGTCTGACGCTGAATCTTGAAATAAATGCTAGGTGTGAATTAGAAAATTCATTTGAAAGAGAGCTCATCATGTCATTGTGATTAGTTCACCTTGGCAAAGTGCTAAGCTCTAATGTGCCCACACTTGAAATAAAAGTTCAGCTTTTTGTAATACAAAATACCAAAGGATTCAGGAATATGAAGGTATCCAATCCATAAAAGGCCCAGGAAACATATTAATATCAGCTGCATTAATGTAAAATGCCTTTGGCCCAGGGAGCACCCAGAGTGACAGACAGACCTTTGTCCTGAACTCCAGATGTTTTTCACACTGTCTACATTACCCGTATGTCTCAAAGACACATGAAATTCAACCTCCAAAATCAAATGCGTCTTTTATCCCGGATACTCCTGCTGAGTCGCTGTCTTGAGTAGCGGCGTCACCGTCTTCCCAGTCGCTCAGGTAGAACCCTCCAAAGGGTTGGGTCGTCCCTCATCCATGCAGGTGGTACTTCTCTTCCCCGTTGCACTTAAACTGCCCATTACATACCTGTGTCAGCAAGGCAGGGTGCGTGCCTTGCTCATCATAGCTTCCTTTCTGCCATCTCAATTGCCAGATTTATGCTAGAAAAGTCAGTACAGGCTCCAGTGTAGTCGGGGCATAAAGTCACAAGGGCCCAGGGGAGAGAAGGGGGCATAGTCCCAGGGAACAGTGTGCAGGCAGGAGAGTCCACAGAAGGAATCAAACATTGGGAGCCCAATTCTGGAAATTTTTAAAAACTACATGAAATATAGTTTTCATAGAAAATAATTGGGAATTATTGGAAATTTTTCTATGTGCTCTTGTCACTGCTGTAAGAAGAACCCAGGAAAGAAGCCCCCTGTGATGCTTAGTTGTGTGTGTCAGGATGACTGGGCCACAGGGTGCCTGGATTAAACGCTGCTGCTGGGTGTGTCTGGGAGGGGGCTTCAGGACAGACTGGCACTTGCATCTGTGGACCCAGGGAGGCAGGTGACCCCCCAGTGTGGGGGCATCACCCAGTGCTGCGGGCCTGAGTAGAACAAAAGCAGGAGGAAGGAGGAATTTGCGCCTTTGGCTTCCTGCCTGCCTGCCGAGCTGGGGCATCCGTCGGCTCCTGCCTTCAGACTGGTCCTTTGCTGCTCGGGCCTCTAGCTCGGACTGGAATCACACCACCGACTTCCTGGGTCTCCAGCTTGCCGATGGCAGACTGGGACGTCTCAGTATCCACCATCACATGAGCCAATTCCTCATACTCGCTACCTGAACACATACCCCACTGGGTCTGTTTCTCTGGAGAACACTGACTAGTATAACCCATGAAGAAATGTGGAGTGTTTTTTTATTTACATAGAAGAATGGTCAAAGAAGCACCAAGGAAACCAAGAGCAAACCAGCCGCAGCAAAGAAATCCTAAGCATAGCTGTATATTTAAGTTAGGATTTGTGTAGAAACCTCTTTTGACCCATTTCTGTTGATGCTGATCCTATTTCAATATATTTGACGTGGATAGTTTGGAGGAAAGGCGCTGCACACTGGCAGAGCCCAGATCTTTGACTCAAATACAAGTCGGTGCTAATTTACCCGGATTCAGCAGGCGGACGGGAGCCTCGAGGAAACAAACGTCATGACCACCTGGGGGGAGTTTTCTCCATGGCTTTTTACACTGACTCAATGTCAAGTACAGGGTTATGTTTGCTCTTTCTTGCCAATCATGGGAGAGAAGTCGCTGTCAGCTAAGAGCGTGGAGCCGGGAGCCGGCAGAAAACAGCGTCACTTAGGAAGGATCGAATGCCGAGATCCTCCCGCCTGTGCTTTGAGGCCAAGCTCTTCTGACAATCTCAACGTTGAACTTTTTTAACTCTTAAAAAAAGCTGTTTTATGGTTGATTTATTAAAATTTATTAAGTTTACCAAAAATACCAAATTGTGTTTATACTTCTTCAGGTACTCCTCTTCAAATTCAGTGTTTGGTAATCGTTATGCACAGCTAGTAGGATTCCTTAGTTTTATAAAAACAAAAAAGAGGGGTGGGGGGAAGAAGGGCTAGTTCTGGCTGTGGGCTGGCGAGAGAATTCCTGAGGGGACAAGAAGGGGACCTGGCACCACAGTATGTCAGGGACAAGCCGTGACAGCACAGAAGCCACAGTGGTGGGGTGAGCCTGAGCCCTTTCCCAGCAAAGGCACCTCAGTTAAAGAATCAGCCTTTACTGGGAACGAGGCACATAAATGAGTGCTTTGTCCCAATCCAAAGGGCAGAGCCCACGTGGAGGCCAGTGGCGGCTCTCCGGAGAGTCTTCCAAAGCTGTCTCATGCCGCTTCTTCCCAAGGACAAGTGCATTCTCGGCAGCGCACCCCTCTAGACATGCACACACTCGATGAGGCAAGACTTGGGTTAAACAGTTTGTTACGGTTGGAGAAAAAGCATGTGGACTGAGCAAAGATCGTAAATGTGCACAGAGCGAGGACTGCTGAGGAAGATTAAAGATAAGCAATGCAAATAACTCCGCACAGCACAGTGTGTTTCTAATAGTGCTCTCATTGTTTGCAGATTGTTTATGAAATAAGCCAGTTCCATACCACAGATGGCTCTTTATTGGCAAGATCGTGGCCCCCTGTGTGTTCTCAGAGTGAACTGAAGGTTACTTTTTAGGTTGGAAATTTTTTAAACAAAAAGCCTGAACAACATATGATAGAAAACACAGTTGAATCACAGACATAGCCGTGTATTGCTGGAGCAATCCTTGGGAGGAAGGGGAGCACTCGATCACTGCTGGCCAGCAGTTCTTTGGTTTGACCATCCAATACCGGATCAGAATACTTTGCAAACCTTCTTAGCTCCTGAGAAGCCACAGGCCAGGGGAATTTATTCATGACAACATCCATCGGACTCATCACGTGACAGCAGCAGTCAGCGGCTGGGGCGGGGGACACGACCACGCGGTCGCCAGTGCACGTGCAGCAGCAGGGCTCCCGGGCGCCACTTAGAGGGACACACACAGGTATGCACGAGACGAAGTGTGACATCTACGACATGGTGTTTGTGACTTGCACACCTCTCCATGTGCAGATTCTCAATACAGTGTGTGTTCGTTCAGACGCCGAATCAGTTACGGCTCACGTATGGAGCACCTTACTGGGTGCTGCAGACACAAAGATGAGTAAAACAGGAGTCCCGCCCTCAAGCTGCGAACAGCACAGTCAGTGGTGCCGAGGAAGCGGCCGTGAGATGCTGCAGCTAGACAGGGATGGAACAGGAGGTGCGTGGTCGGGAAGATCTCGGGTAAGTGACGGAGCATTAGTGTGACGACAGAAAGCAAGGCTCGCTGTGCCGGTCTGAGGGACCTGCCGAGTACCACCTGTTGAGCCGAACAGACGGACGAGAATGTGGCCGTGTTGGCCCAGGGAGGAAACAGTGACCGACCCAGTCCTGCAGAGAGTCAGCAAGGACACTGGGCCGGTGGCTCCTGTTGAATTTGGGAACTGAGGGAAAGGTGAGCAGAGAGAGAAGCCAGGAGATGAAAAGAAAGCAAGGAACAAAAGATGGCAGGAAGCACCTCCTCCTGTTCTCCGTCTGCAGTGTCTGTGCCCACGGGCCGGCACTTCTTGATGGTCCCTGTGCGCTTTGAGTGTTGACTGAGAAGGCCTCCAGACCCGCTGAGTTGCCTGCGTGCACTGTCCAAGCCATCTGTGGGGCTAATTTTTTATTCAGTCATTCATTTTCATAGTGGTCAATGCCTAGGCTTTGAGTTATCTGCACTAACCCTATTTTTCTTATAGGCCTTGTATTTTGTGTGATTTTTCAGAATGCGCATTTAAGCACATGTAAATCATCTTATTGTAAACTTACATTTTTTTTTTATTTTCTTCTCTCCTTTTTCCTCGATCAGTCTCAACAGAAGTTTATCTATCTTGTTAATGTTCAAAGAACAAACTTTTGGTTTTGTTGATCCTTTTTTCATTTGTTCTCAAAAAAAGAACAAATTTTATTAATTTCTGATCCATTTATTATTTTCCTCAATTTTCATTATGTTTATTTCACTTGTCTTTTTCTTTGGTGGATGTTTAGCTCATTGACTTAATTTTCAGCCTCTCTTCTTCTTTTTTTTTTTGACATACTCTCACTTGGTCATCCCTGGTAGAGTGCAGTGGTGTCATAATAGCTCACTGCAATCTCAAACTCCTAGGTTTATGCGATCCTCCTGCCTCAGCCTCCCAAGTAGCTGGTACTACCGGCTCACACCACAACACCCAGCTAATCCTTCTATTTTTAGTGGAGATGGGGTCTCACTGTTGTTCAGGCTGGTCTCAAACTCCTGAGCTCAAGCGATCCTCCAACCTCAGCCTCCCAGAGTGCTAGGATTACAGGCATGAGCCACCACACCTAGCCCTTTCTTCTTTTCTAAAGTATGCATTTAAGACTATAAACTTTCCTCTACATACAGTTTTAACTGCATCTTAGAAGTTTTGATACACAGTATTTTCATCATCATTATCATTCACTTCAGAATATATTCTAATATTGTCTAATGGGGTATTTAGAAATGAGCCTTCATTGCATTATGGTCAGAGTATGTATTCTATATTATTTTGGTCCTCTGAAATTTATTGAGACCTCTTTTATAGCCCTGTACATACACGGTCAATGTTGTAAACATTCATGCTTAGAAAGAGTGTTTTTTAGTTTTTAGGTACAATATCCATTTTATTTATCTTTTCTTATTCTACCAATTACTGAAAGATGTTTTTAAAATCTCTTTCCATAATTGTGGACTTATCTATTTATCTTTGTATTTTGGTTAAATTTTCCTTTATAAATTTTGAGGTCATTTTGTTAGCTACAGACAAACTTAGGATAATTATATCTTCCTGATAAATTTAATTTTTTTTATTAACATGATATGATTCTCTTTATCTCTGGTTATACCTTCTGCCTTAAAATCTATTTTGCCTGATTTAGTCTCACTATACTAGTTTTCTTTTGATTAATGTTTGCATGGTATGTTTTCCATTCTTTTACTGTATCCTTAAATATTAAGTGTATCTCTCATACATGGTATATTGTTTGTCATTCTGATATTGTCTTTTAACTGGATCATTAGTTCATTCATATTTTACGTAAAATACTAATTCACTTCCACTTCAGTCAACTATCTTATATATGATTTCTGATTGTTTCACTTCTTTTGTGTTCCCTTTTCTCTCCTTTCTTGTTTTCTTTCATTGACATTTTTATTATTCCATTGTTTAATAATTTTGTGTTATTATTCCTCTATTACCTTGGAAAGTATGCAGTCTTTGTCGTGTATGTATTTGTATAATTTTTATTCACATGGTTAGTATTAATGATTTGAGCCCATGTTTACCATTTCAGTTGCTCTTTATTCTTTCCTACGCCTCTCACTTTCCATGTGGGATTGAAGATCACTTTTAGCATTTTCTTTAATGCAGGTATGCTGAAGATTCTTTCAGTTTTCGCTTGTCTATGAATGTCTTTATTTTATTTCACTCTTTATTTCTTCAAGTGTTTTATTATGAGAATTTCTCATTTCATTTTTAAAGTGGAATTTCATTGGGTACAGTCTTCTAGGTTAGCCGTTTCTTTCATTACACTGACTTTATACCACGCCACTATCTTTTGGTTTCCATTCTTGCTATTGGGAAGTTGGCTGTCAATCCGAAGTTTTCTGGGCAACTAAGAAAACTCAAAACTGGTCTGAAATCCATGCAAGAGCTATTTTACTTATAATTCACCCTTACTGCTTTGACATGGTCCTTCAGCATCCAATCCTAAAGCAGAGGGGCAGTTACTTGTATTCCCAGTTCACCATCATTTTTTGGAATGACCCTGCAGGGCTGTCAGGAGTGCAACCCAGTCTCACAGCTGTCTTTTCCAGATTGGCAAACTTTTCCAGGGTAAAGATACCCTGAGTGCCCAAGCTCACTCCTCTAAATTCCTCTTCTCTCCTAGATCTCAAACTGATTTCATATTATGTGACTGGCTCTTGAATGCTTTTAATAAGATATTAAAAATATTTCATCAAGTTTTTAAAAATTGTCTTCTGTGGGAGAGTTCGTCCAAATACCTAGTCTACCGTTACTAAAAATGTATAATTTTGTTATTCAAGGAGCTAAACATAGAACTACAATATGACTCAGCAATTCCCCTCCTATGTATATACCCAAAAGAATCCAAAGTAGAAACTCAAATACATACTTGAATACCCATGTTCACTGCAGCATTATTCACAATAGCCAAAAGGTGGAAACAACCCATGTGTCCATGAACAGATGAATGGATAAACAAGATGTGGTAGAGCCATAAAATAGACTATTACTCAGCCATAAAAAGGAATAAAGTTCTGACACATGCTACAATATAGATGAACCTTGGGAACATTATGCTATTGAAATAAGCCAGACACAAAAGGACAAGTATTGTATGAGTCCACTTATGTGAAATATTTAGAATAGACAAATTCATAGAGACAGAGATTAGAGGTTCCCAGTGGCTGCGGTGGGGTGATGTAATGGGAGAGTTGTTGCTTAATGGTCATAGAGTTTCATTTTAGGTGATAAAGTTTTGAAGATGAATAATGGCAATGGTTGCACAACAATGTGAATGTAATTAATGCCACTGCATTATACATTTAAAAATGATTTAAATGGAAACTTTTGTTATTAATATATTTTACCATACTTTTAAAAAGTAATGTAATATACTAAAAGCCATTGAATTATACACTCTAAATAGGTGAATTTTATGGCATGTGAATTATATCTCAATAATGATGTTTGAAAAAAGGAAACCTATAATTATGCTTTATGAATGTTTAAATCCCTGCTGCACTGTGAATAAATTGAAGCCAGGACTTACATCCTTTTGTCTGTATTTACCCAGTGACTAATATGTCTGTTATATGGCAGTCCAGCTGGGTGCATCTTCACTGAAGACTCACTGATGATTAGCAATCTTGCTAAATGACCCTTTGCCATAACAGTTTTTTTCCTGACTCTTGTAGATGTGTTTACTTCTTTTTCTTACTCATTAGGGTGACAGACTTTAACAGGTAATATTTAAATGGAAGTGCAATTGTTTTTACATGCTTTTCTGAGTGATGAAACAGTTCCAGTTTATGAAATTGTAACTTCCTGAATATACACAGCACATATTAATGCACAAAATTTTTATTTCTCTCTCCTTTCTTCTTAATGTCCATATCACCACTTTTTATTTAGTCTTTATGTCTTCAGAGATAGGTGTAATATTGTCACACAGAGAAAATTGGAATATAGGTCACTTTTCTCTTGCTATGCAAAATAACTGTCAATTTATCTTCTTTCTCTAAGGTTTTTAGAAACATGAACATTTTATTTGTTTACTCCCTTGACTGCAATGATGGAATGCAAACTTGAACTAGCTTAAGTAAAAGGGTACTGCTAGAATGTTTCACAGCACCTGAGGACTGCCAACAGTGGTTAGGATGCTTTGGGTACAAATAATATAAATCTAAAATAAATAAAACTGGGTTAAGCCATAAGGAAAAACTGTCATGTTAAATGGTTATAAGCAACCAAGTGAACATCAGCCCAAGAGACTTACTTCATCTTCATGTAAGAAACTGGCCATTGCAAGTCTCACTATTGAGAGCTACAGGTTGGGACATTCAGAGCTATCTCACTTGCTCTGCTTAAGAGGAGGATCCTGGGCACTAATCTATTTAAATAAAGCATGTTTTCTAGAAATTGAAATTCCCTTCCTTAGTTGATTGATATATTTCCAAGTACATCAAAAAGGGTTTGCACTAGGATTTGGAAAATTCAAGCTTTGGAAATGGAAATCAGTTCTTTGAGAAGCAGACATGGAGACATGGATTAGATATACAAGAGATTTATTGGGGGAAGATAAGTATGAAGGATAAACAGGAGGGAGGAGAAGTAGGCAAAGGGAGCCTCACCCTGATGCAGGTCTGCCACCTGTGAAAGGAGACAGGTGGGGAATGAATATCAGGCGAGAAGAGTCTTACACTCCGCACAGCTGTGAGAAAGTTTGGGCAGGCCAGTGGGAGTCCCAAGTCAAAACTGCCCATTAGAGGAGTCCCACATCTCACAGAAATTATCCAGTATTCATATGCAAGTGTAAGGGGCTCTGAATAGCCAAAACAATCTTGGAAAAGAACAAAGTTGGAGGACTCACATTTCCCAATTTCAAAATGTACTATAAAAGCTACTGTAATCAAGACAGTGTAGTACTGACATAAGACTAGACATATAGACCAATGGTACAGAATTGAGAGTCCAGAAATAAAGCTTTACATTTATGGTCAATTGATTTTTGATAAGAGTGCTAAGACAATTCAAAGGGGGAAGAATAGTCTTCAACAAAGGGTTCTGGAACAGCTGGATCTATACCTACAAAAGAATGAAACTGGATCTTTACCTCATCACATCTACAAAAATTAACTCAGAGCATAGACTGAATGGCAGAGCAAAACTATAAAACTTTTAGAAGAAAACTTAGGTGTAAATTTTTATGACGTCAGGTTAGACAATAGTCTCTTAGATATACCAAAGGCAAAAGCAACAAAATAAAAAAAAAAATGGATAAACTGGACTTTGGGAAAACCAAAAACTTAAATTTTGCTGCAAATTATATCATCAATAAAGTGAAAATACGATCCCCCTACCCACACAGCAGTAGGCTTCAACCAGGCAGTTCAGTAATCCCACGGGAGAGAAAAAAACCTGTTTCAGGACAACGCAAGTCCTCAGATCGATTCTGATTGGACCAACCTTGGTCACATGCTCACCCCGAACCAATCACTGAAGCCAGAGGGGTTCAGCGGTCTCTGGAGTGCTGTGCGTGAAAGTCACGTGAGGCCCGGGTCACGTGTCACCTGAGCAAGGGAGGCGGGGCAGCCCACCCGGAAGCACATGGTCTGAGCAAGTAGGGAGGGTGCGTGCTAGAGGGAACCGGTTACTGCTGGCTGCTTCTGCCAGCAAAGAAAGTGGTCCTGGGCAGAGGAGAACCGTAGATGCCACTGCCACACCAGATGGGTGTCATTGCGGCTGTGTCGGCGGAAGCAGGGTCTACAGACGCGACACTGCGCCGCACCTGCTCTTTTTTTGCGTTGAGAGGAAGACCTTCAGCTCCCAAGAGCCGAGGAGCCAGAAGGGTGCAGGATCCCACGGAGTCTTGTCGAACCTACCACAAGATCTGTACTCACTGGGGCACACTTGCCTCCCGCGTGTAAGGGGTGGCACGCGCCGGCCGACTTGTGGCGCTGATCTGTGGAATGCCCAATCAAGCCTCACTTGCATAACCTTGGAATCAGAGGCTGGGGAGGGCCTCCCCGAGTTCACGCAGCACCCCCCACCTTAAGGCAGAGGCGCCTAAACTGTCCCAGATGGATGGCGACCAGATTTCTATTTTTACCATCTGCAGAGGAAGGGACACAGCCTTCCCCCCATTCTCTACTGCTGGATGACGTCTCTGCCTCTGAAAAGGGTTTATTTCGGCTCCCTACTGCCAGCCCACCTCCCCCCTTCAGTGGACCTCAAAAGCTGCTCCCCATTCTGCTGCCACCTCCGGGTAGGTGCTGGCAACCTTGTTAAAGTGTGGTTTGCCCTTGTGCTTACCCGTACATTGGATAAATATCACCTGAGCGCCAATTACCAACGTCAATTGAGAACCAATTATGCAGGTTGTTGTGGTCACAGAGACAAATAAGATCCAGTTCCCGCCCCAAGAAGCTTGAATTCTAGTGGAAAAGGGACATTTAAAGAAAGGATTGTAATAGATGTTGAAGTAATAGGACTGTGGGTGGGAGCGCATGTGAGGGCACAGGGGAAGGCTGATGCCACAAGGGAGCCAGGGCTTCAGAGGAGATTGAGCAGAGAAATTTAAATGTAGACTTTTATTTTTAACAACACCACGAGTGAATGTAGAAAAATTCAGACAATTCAGAATAAGCAAAAAGAAAATAACCACAATATATTGCTATCCCCAGGTTTCTCAGCTATATATTACATGGTCTTTTGTAACTTGCTTTTTGCTTTAAAATGTCATGATGTTTTCCAATCATAAGTATTTTTTCTACATCAGTTTTAATGACTACAAACCAAAATGTCACCTTCATTCCTAATTAAGGTGAGATTGGCAGGCATAGCTCACAGTGAGAGAGAAAGTGGGCTTGCTGGTTCTGTTCCTTGGAAGTCTGTTGAGACATGGGAACCCACCCAAAGGACAGCTTTGGTCTAGGGAGCACACAACTCACTGCGTCCCTGCCCAGAGAAATGACGAAAGGGGGCAGCTTCTCTAAGCAGAGGGCCTTTGATCATCTCTTCCCAATGCCTGTCACCCACCAACTACGGTAACACTGGCCTCCACTCTGGGGAGGTGAAAGGGGTGGGAAAAGAAGCCAGGGGGATTGCAGAAAATCCCACATTACAGAGGTGAGGGAAGAGATGTTCCCGTGTGACATGTGAAGGTCCCAGTACTCATTTAACCAGTCCTCTATTGTTGTACACTTAGATTGTTTCCAAACAACACTGAAAATAAACATCTTTGTAATTAACCTTTGTGTACATGTATGGAAATTTCCTTAAGATAAATCCCTAAAAGTGAGATTTCTGACCCAAATGTTATTAACATGTTTAAAGCTTTTGATACATTTTGCCACATTTCCCTCTAGAAAGTTTTATCAGTTTACGTTGCCGCTAAGCAGTACAGTTTATAAGAACATGTTTCCTTAATACACACCCTCTCTGCCTGTTTAGTCCTTTCTTTTTGATCTTTGTGAATGTGTTGGGCAGAACATCTGTGCCTCATTGTTTCAGTTTTGAGCAGTCCTAATGGAGGAGTTTTCTTGGAGAACAAGGGGATAGGACATGGGAGGGAAACCACTTGAAGAGACTGAACCATATTTTCAAAGGCTTAGAACCCTCAAATCACTTTTGTCCATAGATTTTATTTTATAACCATGAAAGCATCATCATGAAGTTGAGAGAGGATGATTTTGGAAAAATACAATTACTTAATAGTTCTGAGGCCTGGGACAAGTTAAGCCTAAATGTCTTTATCATAAAATGGGAATGAGAGCAAGAATGAGAGCCCATAGGGACAGCATTTGGCCCACAGTGTGCAATGAATAAGTCTCAACCATTCTGGAATCATAGTCTCTGGAGCAGGGAGATCTGAGAGTGGCCTCCTTTCCCCTCCTCCCATCTTTGTGTGTATATCTGCCCACCCCCAGCCTCACAGGGAAGGGGGGTGGTTGACAGTAATTTGGGCATTTCCAGAATTTCTGTCCAGGACACCGCCTAGTAACTCTCTGGGACCAGGATTCCTCTACCCCGTAGTCGGCCTGACAGCCCATCACTGTGGCCCTCGCATTGAAGGACTGATGGTGATATTCTCAGACCCATCAGGGTGTGCCCACACCTGTGCGGAGTCGGCCAGGTGTGCTCTTCCCATCCCATCCCCACCCTCGCCAGGGAAAGGCCGAGTCCCGGGAAGGGAAGGAGAGGGCCCCAGTTCTCCTCTCTGCCTCTTTGTTAGACTTCGGTTTCCACCTGCAACCAGCTTTGTCCTCGGACAGACGTCTTAGAAAAGGTCTTGGCCTCCACCCCCAGTGGCTCACAGCATCTTGGCAGCAGGCGGCAGGCCCAGGCTCTGCCTCGAGCACCTCATCCGTGATTCTGGGCGCACCTCTCCCCAGGAGCTGCTTGGCTCAGAGTTTCAAAATCCCTTTTGTTTCTTCCTGGAAGTTAGTAAGGAAAAGAACGTAGGAAACCTAGATACCCCTGTCCCTTCTGAAGACCAGTAGGATCCTACAGGGAGATGGAATATCAAGTAGCTAAGGTTCAGGGCCACCCTCTGAATGGAGAGCGGCAGGGCCAGAGAACTTACCAGCCCCTGTCTCTGGGACTGGATTCATTGAATTGTTTGATGTCCTTTGGTGCCATCTGACCGGTGCCGTCTCTCCATCAGCAAGGCAGGATGTGTGGGGGCGTGTGTGTGTGTGTGTGTATGTGTGTGTGAAAGGTGCTGGCCACAGGCATGACCTTCATAAATGCCGTGGGCCAGATTTTCATCTCTCTCACTATAGGAAATTCCTGCCACCAACAGCATTAGAAGTTTATTTACTTACACATATAATTGTTTACATAGTTAATAATTTGGTTTATAGAATTCGCCACCTGGCACAAGCACACGTTTAAAACATCCGTATACTGCAACTGCAAATAAATCACCCACTCAACAGTGGGCCTTTCAGGTAGTCGGTTGGTGTTCATCTGAAGCCACCCTTAGGCTGGTCAGAAATCATTCCAACACTCACAGCCCAAGGCCTGGGCCACGTGGACACAGCCGCGTGCTTTAAACAAATATTTATGGGGCGCTGAGTTGGCAAGTGGCTGTGTGCAGCAACACGGGAAACGCACGGATCTGTGAGCTGCTGCCGCTGCCCTCAAGGAAGGAAGATGCAGACCAGCCTGAGCCTCTTCCAGGCAGAAGGAGGTGCCTGCCGGGAGCAGCCTGAAGTAGGCTCCCGGCAGGGCCAAGGCTGGGTCGAGGGAGGGCACCCCATTCTTCCCCAAAGCCAGTGCAGCATCTGCACTCGTCCCTCTTCCTGCCTCCCACTCTCCGCCTTCTCTGCTTCTGCAGCAGGCGCTTTCCCTCCCTCTCCCTGAGAGCGCTTCTCCTGCGTGAGGCCTCAGCTCCAACGCCCTCTGCTCAGAGACCCTCCCAGGCCGTGCTGGCCCCACGGTCGTACCAGCACAGCCAGCCACGCCTTCCCCCCACCCTGTTTATTCCCCCAGAGCACTTACCAGCATCTGAAATGATCACACGGGGTTTGAATATAGTCATGCCTCGCTTAACAACGGGGACGCACCCTGAGAAACGCATCGCTAGGCGATTGCAACACCCTGTGCCCGTGGCAGAGGGCACGTACGTTCGCGCACCCGGATGGTGGAGCCCACCGCACACCTAGGCTGTATGGTGCAGCCCGTCGCTCCCGGGCTAGAGCTGCACAGCATGTGACTGTGCTGAATACTGTAGGCAACTGTGACACAGGGCAAGTCTTTGTGTGTCTACACAGATCTGGACATAGAAAAGGCACAGTAAAAATACGACATTATAATTTTACGGGACTACCATCGTATATTCAGTCTGTCGTTACGCCACACCTGACTATACTCGTCTGTGATCTCTTCCCTGCTAAAATGTGAGCTCTGCGATGGCAGACACCTCCTTTGTCTGGGTCACTGCCGAATCCCCCACATTTAGAAAAGAACCTGACTCACTGTGGTTACTCAAGAGTTACTTGTTCAGCAAAGGAATTCTTCCTGCTGTGTGTCACTCACAGCCTAAGACGAAAATTGCGTCATTAAAGGAGAACAGTTTGCAGGAGCAGTGGTGCAGTTCAACTGCAGGGAGACGGGCTGCAGGGGGCCATGGAGCACCTCAGTTTATACGCAGACTTCAGTGTGTATGTGCATTTTCCTGGGAGGAGCGTCCACAGTTAGCTTCGAATTCCCAAAAGGGTCTGTGACACCCTGCCTCCCCCTAAGAGGAGAGAAACCTCTGGTGGGCTCTGATCATCCCCCAGGCCTGCGTCTGCACTAAGGTGTGGAAGGAAAGGACAGGGCAGGGTAGGGCTTGGGAACTGCTCGGAGCCTTTCGATTCCCAGGCGTTCCACCGAGGACCTTAGGAGGCATAGTCGTTAAGGCCAGGGAGGTTGGTAGGGACAGGACAGATTCTGCACGTGGGGCTTCCACCGAAGACTCACGTAGAGAATGTTTTCCACTGCTTGGAAAAAGGAAGGGGATGGGGTCGGTGAAAGCACCTCTTGCAAGTACTTAAATCTCAGCTCAGCTTATTTAGAGAGATTATAGAAGAATCTTTTTTTATTGAGTATTTATTTCATCTTCACGGTGTGGAGAAACAGAGCCGGCTATTGTCCTCAGGGTGCAGAAGCGTCTGTCAGTGCTGAAGGGTGTAGGGGAGACCCCTGAGATATGCTCTGGCCTTTGCAGAGCCTACTCCCCTCCAGGAGTGAATCCGAAGAGGGAAGAGGAAGCCTTTAGTGACGCTCAAGTACCTAACTCTCCAGGGGTCCCTGCTCTGTGCAAGCCCAGGGGCTGAAGGAGGGGAAAGTGAGGAACAAACACAAGTAGCAGCAGAAGCCTCCGCCCTCGCTGGGCCCAGGCGCTGGTGCCGGGTGCCGGGAGCCAGTCTGGGTGCGTCACCAGGATCTTTGCTCCTTGGCTGTGGTCCACCGAGAGTCTGCTCATCCTGTTCCCAGCAGGGACACCACCCCAGCAGACCCACTGGCACCTTCTCCGAGGGAGTGAATAACCTCCTGGTGCCTCACACAGAAGGGCTGGGAGAGGACTCATGCCTGCAAACGTGAAATTGAAGAAGAGTTGAAATGAGCAGCCTGCGAGCGATACTGTAATTTAAGGGCTCTCAGGCCTCCAGGTGCGATTACGTTCAATCTCTGGACAACTGCACAGCCCTCGTTGACGCCTTCTTGCTCCTAGACAGGCACAGGTGCGGCCCTGGGCCCCGCCAGCTCTGCGCTTCCTGAGCTCTTCTCCGCCAGCCACTTCCTGCCCACCCCGTGCATTTGCGCTTGGAAAAGCCTAGAGCAGGGGCCAGATGTCTCTAACCAGGGACTGGTGTGGACGACGGCATTACTGAGGACCCGGGGCTCCCACTAGTCCCTCTGCTTGCTGCTGTCCCTAACGTTGGGTGTCACCCCACAGGAGTCCTAAATTGGACCGTGCCCTTTTACTGGTATTATCAGGATAATCCAAGGCAAGATTTGGGATCGGAGAGAAATGGGCTGATCAAAATAACACATGAATGATATGAAAATGTTATTGAAAATAATCTCCCTTACATTTTATATTTAGTGTGGCCTTTATTCATATTTTATTTCCCCAAAACTAATCTTTTGCTTTCAAGTTAAAAGAACTGCTCCCCACACTTAACTTTGTGCTAAACTCTGTTATATTCTTAAATTGCACTATCCATTTCACAGAAGTTGCCTCCAGCATTTGATACTAGAATTTAAAGAGGATTGGACTAGTCTTAATCCATCTGAAGCTACATTTTCATCCTCAAACGCACACACAGCCCTTCACAACCACGTTTTCACTTATGTGATGTTCCTTCCAAGAAAGTTAGTGTTGTATGAAAGACACCGTCCCATAAGGAGAATTTGGAAGGAACTCTTTTTTCTAAGGTGATAACATTCTGCTTTGAATTATTACTTCATTTTCTTCAAAGATTTTTTTCATGGTCAGTAAAACTCAAAGGACTTGGCATACAAAATTATCAGTGTTCAGTCCTGATGTTGGATGGTTCTCATGGACACTGTCGGTGCTCCTTAAGTAAATTTATTAACCTTATGAATATGTGAACAGTCTTTACACAATTCAAATATAACCTCCACAATAAAGATACATCAACCTTGTTTTTTTCCCCCTCAAAACATTTTGGGGTGAAATTAAATATTATCTAATATAAAGTAGTCAGACTTTTTAAAAAATAAAGTTTCCAAATATTCCTTATCTTATAAGATGAATGTTGGGGATGTTAAATAAGCAGAAGGCCCCTGGCCTGAGGTTGTCTCTATGCCTCTGAGTTCCTACAAATGAACCAAAACCTAACTTAGTACATAAATGAGCCAAATCCCAACTTAGGCACATATATTTTTTAGTTCGAATAGCCAGGCCCCAGCCAATCACAAACAGCTAAACTCGAGCCAGTTACAGGAGCCAACCAATCAGACCAGGCCCAAGTGAGGCGAATGCCAAGCTGTAACCAAGCAAGCTGTTCCAGTACTTCACTTCCGCGTTCTGTCTGTAAGCCCTCACTGCCCGCCGAGCTCTCCACATCTCCTCTGCTTGGGAGTGCTGCCTGATTCATGAATTGCTCTTGCTCAAATAAACTCTGCTAAATTTAACTTGTCTGAACTTTTTCTTTTATCGTGGGCTAGGAGAAAGAGGAAGACTAAGGAAAAACAACCTTTTGCGAACCATGTCATATTGGTAAGCAGACACTATTTGGCGTGAGGGCATGTGCTGTGTTGGTGGTGGCGAGGTCACAGGAGGAGCACTCACGTGCACCAGGCCCAGTGGGGACAGGAATACACAGGCACCACATACTCTGTGTGAGTCAAAAATTGCCACCCATGCACATTTTTTGTATTTTCTCAAGTTGTTACCTGGATAGAGTTCAAAAGGCAAACTGTTTGGTTCCATATCACACACCTGGTTCCACATCACACACCTGGCCATCATTGTATCCATCCAAAGAGCCAAGGGGGGGAGGGGAGCTGGTGGTCCAAACTGGAGGGTGTGGTCCTTCACTGAGCTCAGAGAAAAGGTCAGACACCTTCCTCTCCCCTGCAAATGATGTGAGTCAGGGGCCGAACATCACAACCTAGTGGTGGACCAGAGGATTGGGAGAGTTGATTTAGGGTAAGGGGGCGAGTAGGGTTCTGGAAGCCGAAGGCAGCTGATGAGATGGAAGGTCTAAGAAAGACTCACTTACGCCCCCGCCCATGCTGCTGAGGGCAGGACGGGCCTTGCAACTAGCTTCTGCCTGGGTTTTAGACTCTCTGGTCAGGTTGGAGGGAACTGGAGGAAGGAGAGGGCAGGGTTGTAAAAGCCAACGGGAGGCAGACAGGGGGCCCATCCAAGTCCCGGTGGCATTAGAGGTTCTGGGCAAGCACCCCTACCCTCCCAGGGCTTACATTCTAGCAGGAGCACAGATAAAGAAGTTATGTAAACTGGATTAAAAGGTAACAACTTCTATGGGAAAGGTAGGGAAGGGAATACAGAAGCTGGGAGGTCAGAGGCAGCCTCACTAGGAAGGTGCTTGAAAGAGGACAGTGAAAAAGCCACATGGGTATCTGGGGAAAAGCAGAGGGAACGGCACATGCAAAGGCCCTGAGGTGGAAACAACCCCGACCCTAAAAGGTGGTAGATGGCTATGTGAAAGCACGGAACTCTGCTGAATGCTGCACTACATTTTAAAGACCAAAAGATACAGGGGTCCCTTTACCCTTACTGTTATCTGACGTCCTACCACCTTTATAACATAAGCACCTGTTTGTGGTTTGGACCTGGGACCTAGAAATGTACCAGAAGGTAACTCAGACCACTGTGCTCCCCTTTCTTCTGCATTTTATTTGGAAACTATTTAAGTATCATTTACTACATTCTATGCGGTTTTCCAAACACTTTATAAGTATACAGTCCCTTAATCCTATTCACCATGGGAATAGTACTATCGCTATTCCCGTTTTACAGGGAACTGAGGCACAGAGAGGTTATGTTACTTGTCTAAGATGATCCAGCTAAGAAACACCAGAGGTGTGGTCTGCACCTGGTCTGTTTGGCTTTACAGTCATGCTCCCAGCCGCGGCTCTGTGCAGCCCTGGCCAAGGCACCTTCCCCCCCAGGGGTGTGCTGGAGCCGGCTCGGACCAGCTCACAAGAGCCAGTGTGTGCACCTCTTCCCTTCTCTGCACTTCGCTAACTTGAAATTGGCCGTGGAGGGAGTGTTTACACCACGGGAGCTGGCAAACACTGCGAGTCAGGGGTTTGCCAGCTGGAGAACTGGGGGTCACACGTTTACCAGCGCACCGCGAATCCCTTCCACGGTTTGCACGCCACCTGGGGTTTGCATCCTCCTCGAAGCTGCCCCTGACTTGTCCTACCAGACACCAGTCACTGCAGCTTCACTGGCACTCTGTTGTTACCTTACAGCGGGGCTCACGCCTGCCAGGTTTGTTTGACCAGGGAAGTTAATGTCGTCTTAGGTCTTCTGAGTGCAGCATAGTGGCAAGGACGTGGATTTTTGTGATCCAGTGGACCTGGGTTTGGATTCCGACTCAGCTCAACGAGGGACGCGGTGGTCACATACACGGTGCGTAAATGACTTCCTGTCTCTGTGCACCGGTCCGCCTCATCCAGAATATGCTTCGCACCTGCTGTGACGCCTATGTGGGGACGCAGAGCGCGGCCAGGTCAAATCCAAACTCCTGACCCTGCCCGCCCCGGCGGTGGTGCCTTCTTCCCAGACACTGTCTGTCATCATCTCGTGCTTCGTTCCTGGAGCTCCAACCACATCCGTCTTAGGACCTCGACTTCTTTTCCTCCTTCCTGTAACCCTGGCCCCGCAGATCTCCACGTGACGGCTCCTCCTGCGAGGGGCCAGCGCACAGCCCGGCGCCTCCTGCTCCTGCTCCGCTGCCGCTGCGCACGTCGCCCCTCTCCTCCCCACGCCCTGCGCCGGTCCTTCACAGCACGCATCGCGCCAGAAGTGATCTAACTCATTTGCCTGTCTGTGTCGAGAGCTGACAGTATCTCCCTCCCCTACAGTGCAAGCCCCCCCGTTGGCAAAACATCGTTTTATTTATCGCCGTATCCCCAGCAAGCCGTAGAACAGCGTCCGGCGTGACAGGCTCTCGGCAAAGAGCCGCATCCAGGCCAGTGTGGACGCGAGCTGCTCCATGCCCCCAAGGGGCCCCGGGCCCTGCACTCCATCCAGCTGGAGAGAGGAGAGTTCAGCAGAAGTTGCGTCGTCAGATATTTATCAAAGGCTTTCGGTTTGCCGGCTTGCAGAGTCACAGAGCAAACTGCCGTCTTTCAAGTGGCGTCTGCCAGGATCTTCAGCCGGTCCCCGGATGGTTAGTGGGGTCGTGTGGGCAGAGGCAGCGCTGCTGCTGAGATCAAGTGTTGAATTTCCTGACCTCTGAGCCTTTTGTTTTTCCCAACTCTTTACATTTCAGCTGCTGCAGTCAGCAGAGGGTCCCTTCTCCGTTGTCACTCCTCCTTTAAGGCATCAGGACATCCAGCATTTTGTCTGGAAACCAACAACCCGATCATCAGTCATTCAGAGGCCTCCTGCGCTTCTGGAGTCGCCTCCCCACACCTCAGCACTTTTCGATAAAGTAGCTTATGGTTTTTCGTGACACCTGCATGGAGAGAGGCAAAAGAGAGGCCCAAAGGAAGTCATGTTAATCGCGCAAGAGGCCGGGAAGGCGTTCGCGGGACTGGATTCCACTTCTTGTATATTAACCGTGCGGAGCACTTAGCAGGCCTTGGGCGGAGGCCGTCCTGGGCCTGCGGTGGCAGCTGTCTGTGCCCAGGCTTGATGACACGTCAGTCCTTGTGCCACACGCTTGTTCACCGTAGACATTACCACTGCTCAGTGCAACGCGCTAGCCATTTGGCTTCCAACCTGTAGGTCGCTCAGTGGGTGGAGCGGTCATCAGGGAGCAAGACAGAGTTTTCTGAGCCCATCTGGGAGGCATTTGGTTTGCTGAGCCAGACCCACACGGGGATGGGGCCCGGGTGCCTGGCGGTGGTGAGTCCAGTTCCCCGGCTGTTTGCCATGTCCCTGTGCTGTCCCTGTCACTGGCACTCAGGTGACGGAGGAGGGACAACGTCCAGGACGGTAGGGCCCGGCTGTGATCTGGGACCTACGCATGCCTCAGCTTCAGGAGATGCTGTAAGAGGCATCTCCTGGGCCTTGAAGCACCTTCTCTGTCTCCTCCAGCCCGGAGCCCGAAAGAATAGCTGGACACTTGGTAAATGTCATTCAGGTGAAGGATTCCATATGCTTTAAAATGGCAATTCTTTTTATTTTGATTTCTAATTTTACCATTTTGGGCAACCTGTTTTTGTAGCACTCATTTCTGTCCCCAAGCTGCCTCGCCTTATGCATTTTGTGAGCCAAATCATTAAACTCTGGCGCTTGTTTTTTGTTTGTCCTTTTGGCCACAAGTAAATACATGATTAAGCAATAGCTCCCTACAGCTCTTGGATTATGCAATAGAAAAATACCAGTGATTTAATTTTAGTTTTCATGTAATTGGAAGATGGTTTCAAATATAATGAAAACAATGTAATATATATTTTTAATCTGTAAAACAAGAATTAGAAAGTTGTTTCTCATCTAACTCTCCGAAAGTCCCAGGGCTGGTTCCTCCGTGTGTCTTTGGCCGGCCTCACCCAGTGGGTCGGTCCCATAACATGGCCCTGCCTAGCTGGACTGAATTTCTCCAGATTCTCTGAACACATTGGAAGAAAGTCACTCATGTTTAATGAGTACTTTGTGTGCGCCAGCGAGGTTCTATGGGTTTTACATACACTGACACGTATAATACTCGAAACAGCTCTGGGAGGGTGGTACTATCTTTAACTCTCACATGTTCATGGATGAGGACAGTAAGGCACAGAGAGGTTAAGTAGCTTGCCAGGGCCACACAGCTTCAAATCCAGAGTCGCTGCTTTTCATCCCAACGTTATACTTCAGCTTTTGGAGAGCTGCCCCCTCTTGCTTGGCTGCCCTCACCTGCCTGTCCAGAGAAGACCCCATTGCTTCTGTAAGAGTCCCCAGGGCATCCGCCCCATCGAGTCTTCCCTGCTGGTTTGGGCGGCCACTTCCACGCACGTCATAGACTTCCCCTTCCATCTCCCTGTTCCCGAGACCCAGCTGGGGTTCGCGCCCTCCCTCTGACACTGTAGGTGTCCAGCACGCTGGGCACACATGCTCGGTGCGCATTTGCTGAAAGCCGCAAGGCTGTGCTGCCCGCAGGGGCTGCCGAGGGCCGCGCTCTCCTGCCCGAGCCTTCTGGCCACAGGCTCCCCCCAGCCCCTCCGGCGGGCCTTCTGGGTGCTCCCTGGCTGTCCCTCTGCCTCCACTGCTTTCAGCTCTTCTCTTGGCTTTTTGTGAAGATGTGGGCAGAAAACAGACCACAGGAAATTACAGAAAGACCAGGTGTCAGGGGCAGTGGGCAACAAGTGCGAACAGTCTTTAGCATGGGGCGTGTCACAGCCATCAGGGTCCTGGTGAGGGTGGGGACAGGCGGCGCAGTCCTTGAGACGTGGAGTCCCGACAGCGATGGTCTGGAGGGGCTTGTTCAAATCTGCAGCCCCTCGCCCACCGAGCAGGCCCCAGCTCTTGGAGGGTCGTGACCAGCCTGCGGTGCGGGCCACATCCTGCTGTTCTAGAAGGGCCACCCCAGTGACTCTGAGGCGTCTTGGCCTCGCACAGCCCCGTCCCAGCGCCCCACGGCCACACCGGTCGGTTGTCTCCCGTGTCCGGCTGCCGAGGGCCCGGCGCTCAGCCCTCTCTAAGCTTAGTCACCACTTGCACAAGCCCTGCCGCGGCTTCCCTAAAACCAACCCCCACTCCCGCCTTTGTGGTTGCTTTCTTTCCAGTTCCCTCCATCTCATCTAAACCTCTCCACCGTCTGAGGGCCCGGGCCGTGGTCTCCGGGGGCTCGTGGGGAGACCTCTCGCTTCCCCAGCCCATGACTCGAGACCTCAGCTATGCGATTCCGAATTATGTGTGCTCCGTGTGGTTGTTGGGCCGGATCGCGTTGCAAGCTCACATATAATTTCTTGGCCTTTTCCACTCCCCTGAGGTCTCTTTCAGTGTTTGTATTTTCCAGATACTTTATCTCCTTGCCATTAATAACTGTGTTTGGGATTCTCGTCCGTTTTGGTGCAATAGCTTGCATTTTTTCCACATGGGACCTCCTTTTATTTACTGCCCTTAATTATCGCTCCTTGCTATTCGTATCCTCTTCTCCTCCTGAGTGGGAGGCTGATTCAGTTTCAGTTCATGGACAGCCACCCACCCCAGTCTCCTCAAGGACAAGGCGACGTGGAAGGAATTGACTCGGCCGTGGGGCCGTGGCCCGTCCCGCCTGAGACAGGGCCGTTTGCTCAGCCTCTCCAGGTCCTGCCCCAAGGCCCAGCACGGAAGCTGATGGAAGGAGCCAGGGATGCGACCTGTGATAGAAACATAAAATAACTGGGACCGCCGCGCTGGGATATAGATGCAATGACCTGTGTTCCTGTGGGCGAGGCGTTACCGCATCCCGGCGGGGACAGCTCTGTTTCTCCTCTCTCACATGATGCACATCAGTTACGACTAGAGGAAGGGCTTGCAGTTAGATTTGAGGAAAATTTTCCCAACAGTTAATCCTGGGGCGTGAGACGGGGACAGAGGATGGTTTCCTGGTGTGGCGGGGGCAGGCAGGGGGGAGAGTTCTCTTCCTGCAAGATCTTTAAAAATAAAACTGGAATTATTCTCTCCAGAAGGGCCCAAGTCCAGCCCTTATAAAACGGCATCCCTCATATATTTAGTCTCTCTCAACATCTGGCTTTGATTCCAGCCCTTTGGACATCGTTCTCATACTGTTCTTTCCTTCTGTCTCATGATAACCCTTTATCTCAGTATCTTTAGAGTTATTTTGAATCAGCAGCAAGTGAGCCTCAACAGGTGTACAGTGGGCATTCTTGATCTAGGAATCTTAGTTGATCTTCACACATCTCATCTCAGACTTTGCGTGTGTCTGCCATCTCGGATCTAAGATCCCACCTGGAACCGACAGCTGCAGAACCAACCACGTCAGGAGGCAGTGACTCCAGGGAGGGATCTCAGCTGTGGGACAAGTGGAACTGAATCTCTTCGCTCCTGGCACTTCCTAACTACTACACCCCAGACGTCCTGCTACCATGATGGCTACCACAGGAGAAGTGGTGAACACGTTGCCTGAAACAGATTATGGGATCGATGAATACATTGGTGGTTTATGGTGATGATAACATGATGACGGAAATGATCCTAAGTCAGTTATTTTCCCCCTCTGCGTCTCAATTTCTCCATGTTGACATATTTATATTCAGGACTTAATTATATATACAGGCATACCTTGGAGATATCGGAGGTTCAGTTCTACAGCACCACAATAAAGTGAATGTTACGATAGAGCAAGTCACACACATTTTTTGGTTTCCCAAAATATATGAAAGTTATGCAATCTATTAAGTGTGGAGTAGCATTACATCTAAAAAATGTATATACCTTAATTTAAAAATACTTTAATGCTAAAATATGTTAGCGATCATCTGAGCCTTTAGTGAGTCATAATCTTTCTGCTGGGGGAAGCTCTTGCCTGGGTATCGATCAAGGTGGTCATTGCTGAAGGTCTGAGTTGCTGTGGCAGTTTCTTAAAATAAGACAACGATGAAGTTCACCACATCAATTGACTCTTCTTTTCATGAAAGATTTCTCTGTAGACTGTGGTGCTGTTTGCTAACATTTTACTCACAGTAGAACCCACAGATTTTAAATTTGCTTTGCCCAGATCCATTAGAGGAATCACTTTTTATGGTGGTTATAACCATACAAAACCATATTTCTTAAACAATAAGACTTGAAAGTTGAAATGACTCCTTGATTCATGGGCTGCAGAACAGGTGTTGTGTTAGCAGGCATGAAGACAACGTTAATCTCCTCGTGCATCTCCATCAGAGCTCTTGGGTGATCAGAAGAATTGTCAATGAGCAGTAATGTTTTGAGAAGAATTTTTTTTTTTGAGTAGTAGGTCTCAAGAGTGGTCTTAAAATATTCAGTAAACCCGTGCTGTAAACTGATGTGTTGTTCCATTTGCATAGCACAGGAAGAGTAGGTTTAGCATAATTCTTAAGAGTCCTGGGATTTTCAGAATAGTAATTGAACACTGGCTTCAACTTAAAGTCACCGGCTGTATTAACCCCTAACCAGAAAGTCAGCCTGTTTTTTGAAACTTTGAAGCCAGGCACTGACTTCTGTATAGTTACAAAAGTCCTAGATGGCGTCTTCTTCCATCATAAGGCTGTTTTGAGAATCTGTTATTTAGCGTAGCCGCCTCCGTCGATTATCTTAGCTAGATCTTCTGGATAACTTGCTGCAGCTTCTAGATCAGCACTTGCTGCTTCACCCTGCACTTTTATGTTATGGAGATGGCTTCTTTCCTTAAACCTCATGAACCAACCTCTGCTGGCTTCTAACTTGTCTTCTGTAGCTTGCTCACATCTCTCAGTCTCCACAGAATTGAACAGAGTCCGGGCCTTGCTCTAGATTAGGCTTTGGCTTAAGGAAATGTTGTGTCTAGTTTGATTTTGTATCCAGACTGCTAAAACTATCTCCGTAACAGCAATAAGCTGTTTTACTTCCATATCATTTGTGTGTGCACTGAAGGAGCACTTTTAATTCCCTTCAAACTTTTTTTTTGCATTCACAACTTGGCTAACTTTCTAAGCTTTCTTTGTGCTTTCCTCACTAAGTTTAATCATCTCTAGCTTTTGTTTAAAGGGAAAGACGTGTCTCTTCTTTTTACTTGAACACTGAGAGGCCATTGTGGGTCGTTAGTTGGCCTAATTTCAATACTGTCGTATATCGATAAGGGAGTATTGTTGTTTGCAGAGGGGGAGAGAGATGGAGGAACAGCTGATTGGTGGAGCAGTCAGAACATGCTCAACATTTATCGATTAAGTTCACCATTATATATTGGTGTAGTTTGTGGCACCCCAAAATAATTACAATAGGAACATCAAAGAGCACTGATCACAGATGACCACAGCAGATATAATAATAATGAAAAAGTCTGAAATATTGCAAAATTAGCAAAATGTGTCACAGAGACACAAAGTGAGCATGTCCTGTTGGAAAAATAGTACTGATGGACCTGCTCCATGCTGGGTTGCCACAAACCTTCAATTTGTAAAAAACACAACATCTGTGAGCAGTAATAAAGTGAAGCTCAGTAGAACGAGGTATGCCTGTAAGGTCCTGTCCAACCCAGATTCACTCTGTAGGTCTAAGACTGAGCCCAATCACAAGTAACCAGTTAGACCCCCCTGAGAGACCCTGGACCTCAGGCCTAGCACATTACCAATGCCATGGGCTTCTTAAGTCTGGAGGGGCTCTCTGCCCCACTTAACACCACGGCCGGGTGCGTTTGCTATTCTTAGGAAAGCATTTGGTTTCCTCTGACTGGGTAACAACAGGTATTCCAAAGGAGGTTTCATTCTCATCTTCAGGCTACAGTGATTTGAGATGCTTTAAACTCAGTGAACCCCATGGGAGCGGGGCCCATTCCTGTCCCCTGGGACGGGGTGTGACCGCACTCACATGGACAGCTTTTCCAGCATCCTTCTGGAACTTGGGTCCCAGTGAACATGATGAGAAGTTTGAATTGAGAAACAAGCTGGTTGGCACAGGGGAGAGGAAAAGGTGAGAAGGGGAGGCGATGTTTCGCACATGGCAGAGGGGTGGCCCCTCAGGTTTGGCGTGAGTGAGCCAAATGCCAGCACTACCCCAGAGGACATGCACGTGCACCTGTCTCCCTGTGCCCTTCCACATCCTCGATCTGGTCACCCCCTGCTCTTACCACTCACATGACAGTGCTGCCCACCCGCTGCCCCGTGCTCCCTGCCCACGGGGGAGGCCAGCATCCCGGCATGCAGGACCCATTGCATGGTTTGTGGGCCCCAATAATTTTAAATGGATCTCTTGTTTAAAAAATCATGAAGCATTTGAAGAGGGTGACAGCAAGCCAGGCATGAGCCCAAGGGCAGGCCCTTCTGAGCACAGGCCATGGGCACCTGCCCCAGCCACATGCCCTGAGGCTGGCCCTGACCCCAGGACACCATCAAAACAGCTATAAGGCCAAGGAGGATCTGTCAGCACTCAGGCCTAGACTAAATCTGGGTTATGCTGCCCGCTGCCCGGGTCCCACGGCAGGTGCACGGGCCTGCACCTCCGGGCCCTCCCGCTGCAGGTCCCAGGGCAGGCAGCCTTCTCTGAGGGCCCTTTGTTTGCCGAAAGCCTGGGCAGAGTTGGGAGGAATGTGCAGGGTGCTGCGGGTAGTAATCTAAGCCCGGAGCTCAGGCAGAGGGAGGGCGGGGAGGGGGCGCACGCAGCCCGCTGCTTGGAGGGACTTCACAGGAATGTGCCCGCTGAAGGCCCTCAAAGAAGCCACAACAAAGGAGAAATTCTTCCTCTCTCTTGCAGAGAGGTATCAGGTTAATCGCCCCGGCCTACCTGCTGAAAAGAGAAAACACAGCACTGAGTTTAATAGCTTGCACCGGGCCTCCCTCGACCCGGCAGCCTCACTGCGCAGACTGGGGGCGCCCGGAGTGAGCAGTCGCTGGGAAAGGCACCCTTGGGCACTTCAGGCCATTTCCAAGGTAGAGGCTATAACTGGCTTGGTGGCTCCCTCTCTCTGAGCAGGCTGCTCCAAGGCCAACTCCCCACCAGGAGAGGGATCTGGGTGCCCGCAGGCCCGGAGCGCGGCTGGGGACGGGCAGGAGGGATTGTTGCCCAGGCCTTGCTAAAGGCATGTCAGGAGCCAAGCTGACGAGCGTCAGAGCTGACTTTCTCTGGATGCCCTGCCCCGGTTGTCCTGCCGCCATAAAAATCAAACGAAAACTTGAACAAATCAAACAAATACCTCTGCTTTCCTGCAAGCACTAGAGCATGTCTTTCCAAGAGGGTTTGGCCTGCGACTCCTACACGCATGGAGTCCCAGTGGTGAGTTCTCAGCTGTGGGCGTGGGCCTCTGCCGGGCGTGGGGCTCCTCCCAAGCTGCCTGCCTCACCTTACCCTCCAGCCAGTGTCTCCCGTCCCCTGCTCGGCAGCTTCCCAACAGGCTGCCACACTGCACCGTGTCGGTTGCCTGTTCCTCCACCATCGTCCCTGCTTAGCATCTCCTACGTCCTCTGTCACTATGCAGTAAACCTATGGAAAACAGACACCTGTATAATCACGCCTCAGATTAAATAATATATCGACAGTCCTCCACAGTTGCTTCAGAGATCTTTTTTTAAAAAATTGCAGTTTCTGTAACTCCCCACCTCAAGCCCCAACCCTTTACCCTACTTTTTTGTGAGAGCTCCTATCCACCATCTCAATCGTTTATTTTTTTCTTTTTCTCATCAATAATAATACCAATTCTTTATTAGTTATGTGCTTGCAAATATCTTCTCCCTCTGTGTGGTTTGTCTTCCCAGCTGGGACACGGTGACTGTTGGAATAGACAGGTTGTAAACCCGAATGTCGTCAAGTTTGTCCATCTTCTCCTTTAGGGTTTGTGTTTCTTAATGTCGCATTAAATAATCTTTTCCAGGGAAAACTTTCTCCTCCTGCGGCTCTAGCTCCCTCCTTCCCTCCACCTGCCAGGTGAACACCATGGGAGCCAAGCTCAGAGCATGTTTCCCTCCCAGCTTCCTCCCTGATTGTTCCCCAAAGAATCTGCACTTGCATCTTTCACAAATAAGACCTATTCTACAAGTACTTAAAAGGCTTGTCTCCCTCATATTTCTTAGTCCCTGCTGCAGCTCTGGCAGTGCAGCTAGAACCCAGCAGCTACTCTACACTCCTGTAAATGCATGTTGAATGAATAAATTAAGGACCAAGCCATAGGAAATGGCCTTCTGTTAAGGCACTAACTTCTGAGCGGCACTTCCAGGGCAAGATTCGTATCTGATCTACAGAGGTGGTGACGTGTGCCTCTCTGGGGGGCAGCCCGCCTCTTGTAACCTGCTATTAAAAGATTGCCAGCAGAGTGTTCTGTAGATCTTCTATTTACTGTAAATAATCAACCCAGGTAAGGAAAATCCCTCTGCATAGTTCTGCTAGCTAAATTCCACCCTAAACAAAACTAACAGAACACAGCTATTCCTGTCTTAAGTAGGAACAGCCAATGCCACTAGAAATTAAGAAAAAAAGAATCCTGTCTTTACAGACTAATAAACGAAACCTGCTTCAGAAGACCACCCATGGTTCTAGAAAAAGTGGTTTTGCTAGTCAATTTTGAAAATTCAAGTCTTCTAGAGAGGCTAAATTGAAAGCAGCCATAAATCACACCCATTCAGATGCCACTCGTGGTTTATGAAATGACCCGATGCTGGCCGGCTCCATCTCAGGAGCAGAAACCTTTCGACCCTCCTTTGGCTGAAATGTGACATAGCTAATGCCACTGCGAACTGTTGCCTTGATTCGGCATAACTGCTTGTCTATAATCACATACCAGGTCTTATTGAAATTTGTTTGATAATAAGATTTTGGAAACCCTCAGGCCCCTGTTTAGTTCCAAAATGACTGAATGATAAATTTAAGCTGTATTTACATACCTCATTGGGGGCCAAATTTATTTTTAAGATATCAGACAATCCCTTCTCAGGTTAAAATGGGACAAATTCGGAATAAGTAGCCAATTGCATAGATATCTTAATAGTGGTTATAATGAAAATATAACCACATAAAATATAATAAAAATATAAAATGCTGTTGATATTACTGCAGAACACTCCAGACCTCCTGTGAGAACCTCATAAGCTTTGAGTTGTTTTTCACAGAGAGTTGATGGGTTTATGGTACACAGGAGCTTACCCCGTCTCCACGGACACCAGGAAAGTCCACCTGAACTGAGGGGCTGGGGCGTGGGCGGAGGTGTGGTGAAGGGGGAGAGAAGTCACCGTCCTTCCCTCAGAGAATCCAGTGTCATTTAACAGCAGAGACCCACCCACTGAGAAAGCATGGTGTCACTTAACGTTGAAAAAAGGTTTTTTTCCAGGAAGTTTAAAGTCCTCTCTCAAAATCTAATAATAGCCTCAAAAGCCTTACTGAGGGGAAGGAAGGACAGGAAGCAAGAGGTTGAGAAAGAAGAAAAAAGAAAATCACGGTTGCCGTTGTTGCTCTGTGGAAGTTCCTTCCTTCCCTGCTCCAGCCCTCTGCCCCGCAGGAGGACACCCCACTGACCTCCAAAAAGAATAAATACGAAACTACTTTTTCTTTAGTTCCTTCTCTCTTTGTGTCATAAAACGAAGGGGAAAAAATGAAGAGCTCATGATAAAATCTTGATATCGAAGCGTCTCAGGGTCCTGCGGAGTTCCTTTCAGTAGCTTGACGTGCCTGAGAAATACGACTAGGCCACTAGGACAGGTTTCAAATCACCGTCAGAAAGCTTGAGGGGCCCGAGAGGTTCTATCCTAAGGAGCAGAGCTTTGCACGACCCTTACATGCACGTGGACTTCTGGCAAGAACACAAACATACCTGCATCCACAAAATCAGTCATTTTCTTACTGGACATGTAAATAAGAATACCAGGTAACAATTTTATTCACAAATTAAAAAAAAGGCATTACAAAACTATTTGTATAAGAAAATGATAATTTACAAATTTATAAATTCCAGTATTCAAAATAGTAATGACGACATCTAAATGGATTCAAGCTATCTTAAAGTAATGATGGGTATTTTTCCTTTCCTTTTTTTTTTTAATAACAAAATTAACACTTTATCTAAGGTAGAAAAATCTATATTTAAAAAATATATTCCATATACACATTAGAAAATCCATGACTTTACTTGGTTGCTCTCAAAATCCTTGTCTCATTCTTGTCAACGAGCTTCTTCAGCGTGAAAAGCCACAGTGATTATTTTATGCCCACTCGGCCATGCATATTACCCACGCAGATTTCCTTACATCAGCGCTTGGACAGCTGACTTTATTGAGTGTTGTTGGATATTCCAACAATGTGAAATGCAAATTGAATTTTTTGCCTCAAATATTTACAAAGAATGTAAAATATAACACTGTTGTGTGTTTCTAGAGTAGGTGGTGGTAAAATGTCTTCAGTCTTGATACAAATAACCCAGGATTTTTCGAATGCAGTATCAAATGAAATCAATTTTCAACCTTAAGCATTTCTCTACTGATCAAAAGTGATGTTTCAGGATTTGGGGCCAAAGTCTCATTCCCATCAATCTGGCTTTCTCCAGCAAGTGTTTGTCTTTGAAGTTAATCAGGGCTCTACATATGGAAAGTATATTCAGGTTACACAAAGGAACACAACCCTGGCCTACTTTGATCATCCCTCTGTCATAACAGAAGTGATCAGATTGCAAACAATGGCACATATGTGAATTACAGTGAAGTCACTCGAGGAAACTCTACTTGTATTTTCATAGCTGTCTTGTGGCCAAATCCTAAATATTTTACATGAGTGTCCTAAAGGCAATTCTCATAAGACTTGGGGACTACCAAAGCTTAGAAACCATTGGTTTATGCTAAAAAAAAAAAAAAGGAAAAGAAAAAGTCATTCGATTATTGGGCACTAGGTAGACATGAAGGACTGTGGGTTGCCATCAGACACACTAATTTCCTATTTCAGGTAAGGCAACCAAGGTCATGAGAAGTGCCAGACACAGGCAAGCTAGTATCCACATACCAGAACTTAGAACCATGAACAGAGAAAAGGTCACAAGGAAGAGGCTCATCCAAGTATTCTAATGTCTTGCAAAGACAGAAAACCATGGGGAATAAGTGAGAAAATAAGAATGTCCTAGGAAATATCGGTTGATTTCAGTATTCAGTTTAAATGTTAAGTAAATGACATTAATTTGGGCAGGGCAATTCCAAAACAAAATATCTTAGTGCACGCTAACATACTGATGTTCAAAAGTCTATTTCTTTTTTAAGTATTAATATAAAGGTGACAGAGCTAACGGTTAAGCAGTTAAAAGACAAGAGCCAGATCTGATCATGTAGGTTCAAGCAGGAGAAAAAAAAAATCCTGCTCAATTAAGTCCTCTCCAGGGCATGAAGATTAAGAGCAAATGAGCCATTGCCTCCTACATGACTGAACTGGGTTCTCTCTTAGCCCTAGAGACAATTCTAGTACACAAATTACCAAGGTGGTAGGTGACGGAGCACCTTAACAAAAGCAGCACCGTTCTCCTAAATCCAACATTATTGGTTAAAAGATAGGAGATCATGTGCTAACTAATCTTACAAGATTGGAGGGAACAATACAAATGTCATGGTCAAACTACACCATGGCAGTTACAGGCTGTTCACCTAACCCCCCTCCCCAAACTGTGTGTTTTCTCCTGGTTCTAATATGTAGAGTATTCTCACTGAAAACTACTTCATTAGTGAGGGATCTGATACACTGTGATTTCTAAAGCCTTTAGTATAAGATGCAATGCAAATAAAAGATCATTGTGTTCATAAATACCACTTTTCTATAAAAGAAATTCTGGCTCTTCTAAGCTCAGGTACAGGGACAGTTGTAACAAATGTTTCTATATTAACTAGTTTTCACATAAACATGCTAACCTTTGCATACAAGTCTCTATGATATGTGCATTGAGTGGTTTTTAACTCGGGGCGACGAGCCTCCCTTTCCTGACAAGGTTCCCTAAGCCGGGCTTGTCTCGCTACCAGCACCGCAGGTGTTCATGAGACAGAGGCTGAGGGTAGAAGAGGTGCTTCTGGAAAGGAGTTGCTCTCCTCTGATTCCTACTAGGTCAGTTAACTTCATCTATCAAACCCAAGGTTTAGGCAGGCAATATGAAGTCAATTCTAACCGCCTAAGCTAATCAGTTTAGATGATGAAAAAGTGACCTTCTCAAATAGAAACACTCACTTTCGAACCCATTCCACATAATCCGACATTTCATAGGCTATATGAAACATTCCTGGAAGGAAAATGTACATGAAAATTTATACTCTGGGTCTTCCGTCTCACAAAACCACATTCACCATGAAAATAAGCACGAATGCATTTCTGTTTCTTGTTATAGGTCTGCAATCTTGTAGGCTGCAAATTCAACCCCTCAGTCTTTGAAGTCACTCTTGTAGCAGAGAAGGTTCTAGTATAGAAAAGACACAAAGTGTCATGAGTCTGCCTGGAGTCTTCTTATTATTCACCGAGGTTTCAGCTTACAGCTGGCCTGGCACAGAAGCAACTGGTTGGAAGGCTTAAAATGCCATCAGTTTGGTTCGGATTTATTTCTTCCCCAGAAGCTGTGCTCGGTGCAGACTGTGCTTAGTCCATAAGCCTAACGGAGGAGGGTCCTTTGGGCTCCAGACACACGCTTCTACTGCAGAAAGAAGCAAGTCCTTTAAGCTTCCTAAAACAGAAACAGAAAGCAAGCTGTAAAAACAATACTTCACAAATCAAACCTGCTAAATCATAATTGTAAAAATTATTATGCATAACTTTTACTAATAGTATACATGAATTTAATCACATATGGACAAGAAATTCGTTCAACAGTAGTCAAATATCCAGGTCCCCATGTACTCTGAGAGTTAACAACTCAGTCACCCAATATTTGCAAAGATGCTAAAGTAACCCATAACAATCACGATGTATTAACAATTCTTTTGCTGATTTTCAACCTCATTCAAACATTTAAAGCTTGTCTCTTCTGTGTTGTGCTCCTTTAATACATTTGTGGGTAAAGATTTTAGGACTCTTCATCCCTTTTTCCAAAGAACAAAGATAATTAATGGGTAGTGCCATTCTTTATCTGCCAATTTAGCCTTTGAATGTAAAACTTCTGTGAAACTATTAAAGGACATTTAGAAATAGCTGGGAATGAGATTTCTCTTACAATGCTCTCCCTGGAGTAGTCACAATCTTCATGGGGCAAATGTTCTCAGCACAGTGGAGCTTTAGACTTGCCCTTATCACAAAGGGCCTGGATCTCAGGGAAGGAGGGGGCATCAGACAACTGAACATTACTGGAAGTGAGTAAAACCTTAATTTCACGCATTAACCTTCACTAACTTACCACATATTTGGCATTGGTGACATATCAGATAAATTTACACAAAAAAATGTTTCTAGGTCTAAGGACATTATCTAGAAATAAAAGCTTCTGAAATACTTTCAATAATAGGATACAGTTTTATCGAACATGTTGGTTAACTGACGTGATAAGAATGACCATATCAGCCCTCCTGTGAGAGGCAAATTATGTCATTTTGTCAACAAGGAAAAAGTAGAGATTTCGACAGATTGGGAAACTAGAACCCAGGTCCTGTAGTATCTCTTCTAACCTTCTTTGTTTGTTCATGTCAACATTTAAAATGTTGCTTAGAAAACCACCTCAAGAAAGGCTTTTCCTGTAAGTAAACAGGCTGGCTTCATTCTCCCAAATACCTCAGTTCTGTTTCCTTCTAGGGAGATGTGTATAGGAAGAATCTGATTAAAATTGAGTCACATAGACTAAAGAAGGCTCTTACACCTATTTGCTTTATCCTGAACCATAACTGTCATCATTAGATTCTGGGTGGTCTTAAACCACCCACAAGGAAACAAGTGTGTGAAAATACAGTTTTTGGAAACACATGCATCAGGCATTGAAATCACAGTCTCACACCAAGTAAAGACCAAAGTGCTGCTGTGGCTCTAGCTGCTCCTCATACATCTCCCAAGTAGACACACAGCGCTTTCCTGAACTACGAATGAGCCCATGTCATGGAGCCAAGCTAACTAAACATGAACTCGTGAAATGGTTAATAATCATAATAGTGAGCTGCTGAAATCAAATTCTTTATGAGAAGTAAATGTGTTCTCTACCTTGGAAAATTAGCCTGTTGGGGGAAATGTGAATTGCTTTTTAGAAATTAGTAGATTGGAAAACAAAACAGAACAAAACGAGTTGAGTTAAACACTTGGCTGACCCTTGAAATAAAGAGGAGGACCCGGCCTCCAGAGGTCTGCAGTTGCCGCTGTCTCCTGTTTTCTTTTGAAGACTAAGGTTCATTCACTACCTCTCACAGATCAGGAAGTCAATACAACTAAAGAGAAAGTGGTTTTCAGGATCTGGAAAAGATTATCCATTAAAATGGGCTCAATATTATTCATTGTTTTTAATTGTAAGGCAATAATTGAAATGGTTTACATTTTAACAATTCTTTTTCTGAATTCAGAATGTCATACTTAGATTTATTTAAATTATCTAATAATTATAAGATAACATTCTCAAAAAGCTAATAAAAGCCTTTCATTAATAAATTACATTATACAACTTGAATGTAACATTTTCTCATCAGATTCATTTTAGATGTAATTACAACTTTCTTTTCATAATGACTTGAGTTGAAAGTGCCTTTATATAGATGACAATTACCTTGACTATCTTTGAAAAGGAAGTAATATGTCATTGTATGCCAATCTTATATACTAAAATATGTTTAAAAATTTTTGCATTCATATAGTTGTGATAACAGTGCTTATAAACCCTAACCCCAATCCTACCACCAACGTAAACAGAAAAAGGGAGAGAATGAGTTGGTTCTGGTATGGTATCAAGACCTGGTATCAAGAGGTTTTATTCTTTGGTCTCAGCAATTTATATCACAGACTTGGGACAAATTACAAAATTAAGGCGAGTGGTAATTCTGTTTACAGACAAGACTTTGAAAAGCTGTCGTTAGTCAGCTGGTGACACAGTTACTCATGTATTCAGTAACTTTCCTCTGAGTAACTTTCCCCTAACAATAGATGTGCAGCACCTGTACCTGAGTAACTTTCCCCTAATGACAGATGTGCAGCACCTGTCTGACAGGTATGGGTGAAAGTAACACAATTAGAGTAGCCGGCAGGGCGTCCGATTCCTCCTTTGCTGAAGGGGTGGGAGTCACCCCCACCCATTTTCCTTACTCTCTCACCTCAAGTGGGTGTAGGGCTTGTCACCTGGTCCAGGCAGTGGGGCATTCTCAGTCCCCGAGTTTTGTGGGGCACAGTTCATTCTTGAGACTCACACTCAACCAGACCAATTAAGTCTTTTCTTATTTACTATCATAAAAATGTTACAAATTATAGGATGGCTCAAAAGAACAAGATCAGTCAACAGTCTTTCCTGGCTCCAAGCGGAGCTCAGAGGTACGTATTTTATGGTTTTTAAACTGCCTAATTTGTTTGTTTTTCCTCCTTTTACTTCTCTCTTCTACACTTTTGTCATTTTGAGTACAAAACCAACATTCCCCCCTCCTCCAAAAGCTAACAAATGTTTTCTCTGTAGAATTCTCTATAAATTCTGTAGAGAGTTTTTTTGCAGTTAAAAAAACAAGTATTGCAGACTTAGATCAACGTGTAATCTGCGTACTGATCTTGAAAGGAAACACATCTGCATTTACTCTTTGACGTTAGATGAAGTTTCTGGTAGAATTAGGCAAGGATGCAGGATCTCACAGGCAGCCCCACTCAGGAGCAGGTGCAGAGCGGTCCCTCAGCACCCAAGGCCCTGACAGGGGCTGGCGGGGACAAGAAGCGAGAGCCACCCTGTCTGTGCAGGGGAGGGGCTGGGGGCCTGGGGCTGATCTGTAGCTGTGACTCCGCCCTTTTATACTCAAGGCTGACACCATTTTTCCAGAAGAACTTATGCTAACAATATGTGCACTTCCATTTAAGGAAATGTTTATAAACATTAACTCAAATTCAAAAGGCCTATGCTCACCTGGAGGAGAAAGCAGGGAGACGGTGCCCGCTTGTCCCTGAAGCCCTGTGGCCTCCAGCTTTGCGGCCCTCCAGAAAGCCCCCTCTCTGCAGTTGCCGCCTCCCCCGAACCTGATTTTAAACTCCTCCACCTGGGAGGGCCTCGTGGCGGGTTTGCCCTCAGATCACAACCACCCATCAATTTCCACCCGAATTAACCAATTAGTCAAAGCAGGGTGATCCAAAAAACAGCAGTAAATGAGGAGGAAGGGGAAGGAGTCGCTTTAGGAGCCCTACATTCGAATCGCTTTGGCAGTGAATGGACTGGACACGAGGCTATCACAGGGAACAGTGAAGGTCAGGCCTTGCTAGAGATGCTCCCATAACCAACTCCTCCCTCTCCCCCAGGGAAGGGGCAGCAGGCGCTGTGCCAAGTAGTTGGATTTACAAGGAAGAATAAAAGAACACAGCAGCCCATTACAGTCTTATAGATTAGCTGTTTTTTAAAAAAAAGACTCTTGACATTTATTTTAAAACATATTCTACAACATAAAAGAAATTATGAAAGATGGAAAATCTCATCGGGTTACCCAAAATTTTATGGTAGGAAGAAAGCTCCGGTAAGTCAGTGTTCACGCTGAAATCTGCCTTACCTGGAGGGCCCTGTGCGCGGGTAGGTTAATGACAGCGCCGCCGCTCTCCTGATCCGGCTGGCTTCGAGTGGTTGGTGCGTCCTGAGTTAGGGCTGGTCCTGTCGGCGTGGGGTTGTATCTAGATAAATCAGTAGTTTCTGTAGAGTTTTCAGAATGAGCTTGAATTGGAACAGCTCCACCAACCAAATCCTGACTGCCATTTGAATCCAAAGATGTTGAGCTTTCATTTTCTGGATTGAGAGAATGAATGTCTTCTCCAGTGAGTTCGGGATAAGAGTCACAAAAAGAGATGTCGCTGCCGCCAATGGGGTTCTGCATCAGAGGCCAGGCGTCCGAGAACTCGCCGCAGATGGACCTCGAGAGGGACCCGAAGAAAGCCGGCATCGCCTCCCCGACCGGGCCTGCGTTCCTGCACATGTTCAAAAGGCGTGTGAGTGCTCTACGGGGAGAAAAGACACTGCCGCAAAGCAGTGTACTACTGCATTAAGTCTTCTCGATGAAATAGCAGTTTACTAAGTCAGAATTCTACTGCTTCCTGGTGTGATAAACTCGCCTCAATACAATAAGTCAAATGACTCCACTTACTTTAAAACTGAATGTTTACACCTACTTCTAATTAATATAGTTATACTTAATCCGATGTCTCAAACGTTTCCTGAGTCTTAACTGAGTGTCCCTGATTGCTGTTCTAAAATTCTAAAATATTATGTCATGAGTACGTGGCATGTTAAAAAATTACTTAAGATGACAGAGGTCACAAATCACAAATATAAGACAAAAGTAAAATTAATGGACAGTGAAGTGTAAAGAATGTTGAACTGAATATTAGCCACCTGGAGAGACCTGCTTAATTCTCACCAAAGAGCTGCCCCCTCCAATATCCGGAATGTCATTAATAACACTTAAAAAGAGACGTTCCCATAGTTTCACATGAAAATTGTAAATCGGTAGTATGCGTATTTGCACAAGGGGACGTGAAGTTATCGATTAATAGGACATCGTTACCTCTCCTGAAGTGCGGCCGCAGAATGCATCCCACAGCCCAGGGCCGCCCGCTCGGTGCCGCAGGCCTCGTCACAGCACAAGGACGGGATCAAGTGCACAGGCCCTGGGAAGCCAGCAGAGTGTGAGCAAAGTGCCTTTCTCTGGAACTTTCTCTTTAATCCCAGTTCAACACGGTTCTTCTTGGAAATTTAGCTACTCCCCTTTGGGTGACGTTTTGGGGGCAAAGGGGTATGAGGTTCTCTTTTTTCTTATCTAAAAAAAGTGGTGAACCACTTATATGAGATACCTAGACTAGACAAGCTCATCCACACACGTAGAACGGGCGTGGCCAGCAACCGGCAGGGAGGGGGACGAGGAGCTGTCTAATGGGTACGGAGTTTCAGTGCGGGGAGGTGGAAAGAGTGCCGGAGACGGAGGCTGGTGATGGCCGCACAGCAACGAGAACGTACTTAAGTACATTCCACTTAGGTACATGCCTTGGAACCGTCCACTTAAAAATGGTTCAGATGGCAAATTTTATGTTATATGTATTTTACCGCAATAAAAACCATGACAGAAAGTAATAAAGCGGTGTGTGAGAGGGCAAACGAAGGAGCCCCGGGCACTGCCGACGACAGGAGGAAGAGGACAACTGTCCTGTTGAACGTCCAGCAACACAGACGAGAACATAAAAAGTCTGAATCCTTTAACTCGATACACAGACATACGATTTCTTTTTACTGCTAGGAATGTAACTTGAGGAATAAGTAGACATGCGCATAAGCTTTACAAACCATTATGTTCACTGAAGTCATATATATTTTTGCTTACGAAGATAATATGAGCTTACTCGAGAAAGAAATAATACAAAGACAGAGATTAGATTAAGAAATTTAAAAATAAATCTTTCACAATCTTATAAGCTGGAAATAAACCCTGTCAACATTTTGGTGAACAACCTTCTAGACTTCTCACTCTATATGCATATACGTATACATATAATTCTGATTTTTTTAGAACCGTAAGCATATAAAACACACAGACACAAAGATACACATATATACCAAGAGGAAAAGACTTGAGGAAATAATACATTTACATGTATGTATGTATGTATGTTTGTGTATCCAAACTTTCCATGAGGAATTTCTCTTTATTTTTTAGGGGGGAAAAAAACTATTGTGAAACTAATATCTCCCTTTTTAAAAACGAATGTCAAATATTGAGCTGTGACTGCAAACCATGTTAAGCAGGATGGACACCTGGCACCCTGCGTCACAGTCCTCCCGAAGCAAGGCCCCGGGCTTGGGTGCTCCGCACATACGCTGCCCTGACTATGCTCAGCTCTCCTGGATCCACCGCCACTTACAGACCTGTCCTGCTCACTATGAGAGATTTCAAAGTTATTTAAAAGCAAAAGGTACTGTAGAAATGGCTGACTCTAGGGAAAGTACAAGATGAGCCTGGAACTTCTTTGGATGCCAGAAAGTAAGAAAGGGCTAGAAGAATAATGAGGACATGTCATAATGACACATGAGCCTCCAGCCTCAAGGGACGTCCTCTGGCCAAACCTGGGGGCATTTGAACATCAAAATACACAACGATGCCAAAGGGCTGCAACACATGGAACACAGGCCACAGGTCTAAACTAACTAAAGCAAATAAATAAATGGAGAAGAAGGGGAAGTTCCTTCTTACGGTAGGAAGCCAACAAATGAACGTGGAAAGAAGGATGGAATTAGAACAACAGCATTTGTCAACTGTCATGGCCCTGACCAATCCAGGTAAGAACCATCCGAGGTGCTAAAGGGCTGCATGAAAATTTAGGGAGTAGCAGGATACGTACTAAGCATCTCTCCACAAGATATTTATTAATTATCAAGAGAGCAACAATAATTCTACAGCAGAGAAACCTGGCAGACGCCACCTTAACTAAGTGACCACAGTCAGCCTGACAAGGCCTGGGACAGAGGGACACCTACACCTCCTGACACAGTGCCCTGAGAAGGACACGGCATCCCTCTCTGGGTATTTCTGAATCTCATCCTGAGGAAACACCAGACGAACCCAAACTGAGGTCATCCTACAAAGTTCCTGGCCTGTCCTTTCAAAAATATAAATGTCATGAAACACAAAGATTAAGAAACTAGTCCAGAGGAAGAGACCAAAGAGATTTGACAACTAAGTGTTAACGGTGTTTTCTATGAAGGACATTACTGGGACAGTTCAGAAAATCTGAACACGCTCTGTAGATTATATAACAGCATCGAATTCATGCCAATTTCCTGATTTTAATCATTGTGCTGGTGTCGTGTAAGAGAATTTTCTTGTTCTTAGGAAGCAAACACTGAAGTATTAAGGGGTAAAGGGACGTCATATCTGCAACTGATCTTTAAATAGCCGATCACACAAAGAATGCGTGTGCATAAGTACCACCCCGACCCAGGAGGGGGATAATAAAGCAAACGTGAAAACGGGTAAAGGATACGCGGGAATTCTTTGCTCTGCTCTTTCAACATCTCTGTAAGTCTGAAATCATGTCAAAATAAAAAGCTAAAAATAAGGTACTGCCAGTAAGAAGGAAGCGTCTGCGCCACGCTGAACTGGCGTCGGCGCGGGTCCTTCTCGGCCTCAGTGCTCTGTGAGCAGGGCCTGCGACAAGGCCGTCTCTGTGTGTCTTCTTCCTTTCAGACCCAAGTTAAGATGAGGCGGAGTTTACACAAAGCTGTGCTTTCTTTTTTTTTTTTTTAATTTTTTAACTTTTTATTTTTAATTTTTTTTATTTATTTATTTTTGTGTGTGTGTTTGCTTAATTTGAATTCATCTCTCAAGAAATCATTCCTGCTTGCTCTGATTCTAGTGACAGTGTCCCTGGCACAGGATCTAGGGAAATGTGAGGTCTGGGGCGTTTTAAGGACCACACGGTTACTGTCAGCAGCTGTCTAAGAGTCCATTACTTTGTAGGCAGAGGCAAACCTAGATCCACACACACACACAGAAAGTCTTGTGTTTTATTCTTAACCCATTCCTAAAATAGGAGATAGTAATAATTACCAGAAAAAGAATTATGATGAAAACTTCTTATTCCATATAGCCATGCACCGTGGAAGGGTGTTTCGGTCAGTGATGGTGGTCCCATAAGATTATAATACTGTATTTTCACTGTACCTTTTCTATATTTACATACACAAATACTTACCATGGTGTTACGATGGCCTACAGTATTCAGTATAATCACAGGCTGTACAGGTCTGTAGCCTACGAGCCATCGGCCATACTGTGCAGCCTCGGTGTGTAGTAGGCTACACCGTCCAGGCTTGTGCAAGTACATTCCATTATGTTCACACGACAGTGAAACCACCTAACAACTCAACTGCCCACTGATGCATTTTTCATAATGTATCCCTGTCGTTAAGCAATGCATGGCTGTATATGCAATATGAGACTGAAACACTCAATCCAGCAATTTCTCAAAAAAAAAAAAA
>VBSM01003176.1:78814873-78837106 GCA_008086735.1 Cheirogaleus medius | reverse complement strand
AAAAAAAAAAAAACCCTAGACGGTTCCAAAAGGATAAGGCAATCTAATTGGGATATATTTAACTTAAAACAAAGAAAGGTTATGAGACAAAATGGTGCTATTATATTGCATTCACAGGTGCTAACTAACAGAAATGCCAAGTAACAGGGAAAGGGGAGCGGGGCAGACTTCTTGGGAGGGTGGTTTGCCACGGAGGACTTTAATCTGCAGAGGAGGTGAGGTCATGAGGTGGGGACGAGGGGACGTGTCAGTGTAGAAACCTGCGATGAGGACTATAAATTTGTGGCAAAGAAAGTTGGTATTACCTTTGCTCGTTATTTGCTCAAGTTAGAGACCAGTTTCCCTTTGAATTTCTTTTCTAAACTTTCGTTTCTGTCAATAATCCAAGAGGCAATTATGGTTTGTGGAAAACCTTGTCATGGACCTCTTACCTCCCTCTTCTTTAAGACATTTTTTAAAAAACCAAACCTCTAAAACAGACATGTTATCCTTCAGTTTGAATTGACCAGACAACAAAGGATACAGATGCCTACACTGCAGATGGCTGGCATGATTTTAAATGAACTGATTCGAAACAAGAAAGGCAAACCTGCCCAAAAAGTTACTGAGAAATTCTAGAATTTTAACAGGATGCTTATTTTCTTTTTAATACTTGAGAGACTCAAACACACTCAAACAACAGGGGATGGTGGAGAATAATTTAACAACATTAGTTTTAACCAGAAAACCAAGCACAGCGACCTCACTGTGAGCTGAGTGAAACCTGGACGATTCTTTTTGCACCGCAATTTCCGCAAGCCTCGGTTCTCCTAAAGGGCCCTGCGCGGCCGCACTCACCGCAGGTCTGGGCCGCGTCGCGGCGGCACTGGCAGCAGGCTCTGTGGGCATATTCGTTGAGCTGAGGTCTGTCGAAACATGACAGTTCAGAACCGTTGTACTGAATGTCCTGTGATCTCAGAGACCCTAAAGGAGGGACGAGAATTCTGTCAGTGAACACAGTTTCCTCTGGAAGGGAGCCCCATTAACGCCATAATGCAGATTGGTACCATTCTAGCATTTGTATTTGTAAAGAAGTCTGCTATCATTGCAAAGTTTGATTATTTCTTCTTACGTGGGGAGGCACAAAGATGAAATAATTTGTTAAGAAAGTTCAAGATGCTTGATAACTGGAATCTATATAGAACTCAGGAAAATCAGCAAGAAAAAAAGCAAATAACCCTATTAAAAAGTGGGCAAAGGGCATGAACAGAAACTTTTCAAAAGAAGACAGAATAATGGCCAACAAACATATGAAAAAAATGCTCAACATCTCTAATCATCAGGGAGATGCAAATCAAAACCACAATGAGATATCACTTAACTCCAGTGAGAATGGCTTTTATCAAAAAGTTCCAAAACAATAAATGTTGGCGTGGATGCAGAGAGATAGGGACACTCATAAACTGCTGGTGGGACTGCAAACTAGTACAATCTCTATGGAAAGCAATAAGGAGATACCTCGAAGAGATACAAGTGGATCTACCATTTGATCCAGCAATCCCATTACTGGGCATCTACCCAAAAGAACAAAAGACATTCTATAAAAAAGACATCTGCACCGGAATGTTTATAGCAGCACAATTCACAATTGCAAAGATGTGGAAACAACCGAAGTGCCCATCAATACATGAGTGGATTAATAAAATGTGGTATGTGTATACCATGGAGTTCTATTCAGCCACAAAAAACAATAGTGATCTAGCACCTCTTGTATTATCCTGGATAGAGCTGGAGCCCAGTCTACTAAGTGAATTATCACAAAAAATGGAAAAACAAGCACCACATGTACTCACCATCAAATTGGTATTAACTGATCACCACTTCTATGCACATATAGTAGTAACATTCATCAGGTGTCGGGCAAGTGGGAGGGGGAGGAGGGGATGGGTATATTCACACCTAATGGGTGCAGTGTGCACCATTTGGGGGAGGGACATGCTTGAAGCTCTGACTCAGGTGGGGCAAAGGCAATATATGTAACCTAAACATTTGTACCCCAGTAATATGCTGAAATAAAAAAAAGAAAGTTCAACATGTAGGGTACTTATGTTGCCAGAACTGGGAACAATTTTTATTTTTGCCCCATGGCATAGGGACATCACAGCTTTGTCAATCTCCCTTATAAAGTCCTGCTGCCCCGGTGAGGTCAACAGCTGACACTTAAACAACACAGCTTGAACTGTGCAATCTACTTACACTTGGACTTTCTTCTGCCTCCGCCACCCCTGCGACAGCCAGACCAACCCCTCCCCTTCTTCCTCCTCCTCCTTGGCCTTCTCCACGTGAAGATGATGAGGATGAAGACCTTTAAGATGATCCACTTCCACTCAATGAATAGTAAATATATTTTCTCTTCCTGGTGATTTTCCTAATAACATCTTCTACTCTCTAGCTTACTTTATTGTGAGAATACAGTATATAATGCATATAACATACAAAATATGTCAATTGATTGCTTATATTATTGGTAAGGCTTCCACTCAACAGTAGGCTATTAGCGGTTAAGTTTTTGGAGGAGTCAAAGTTATATGCGGATATTCAACCGTGCCCCCAGGCCCCGAGCTGTGCAAGGGTCAGCTGTACTTTCACGGGCCCTCTGTCCTCAAACAGCTCGTGGATGCTTGTTCTAGCCGAGCCTCTTGCCGAACACATGCACGACAATGATAATATGTGCACTCCACCCAGATGCTAAGAAATATTTTCATATAGCGAGCCCCAAACTTACAGCTGGGCTTTTTCTCCATGAACTGCCTCTTACAGTAGATGACGCAGAGAATGAGCAGGGCCAGCAGGACGGTGGCCAGGGCACTGCAGATGACGGCAGCCAGGGCTGTGTCCCGTGGGCTGGAGGCCGTGGACGCAATCTTCATAAGGTTGACCTTGCTGGCACCTGAAACCACAGGAACAGGATCAGCGTGCTCCGATCAGCCCAAGGCCACACGGCACGCACGCTGGAGCCGGCGGGCGCCGTTATTGACAGGAATGAAACCCAAGGAAACCAGCGCGGTGTATTTTAGATGGGCTCGAGCATCCCTTCCGCCCCAGAGGATGCCTTTAATGCTACATCTCCACCCTGCACCCCAAAGCGTGTTGGATGTCCCTCTCCTCTTCCCACAACACCGCGGACACACGGCCCTCACACACTGAGAAATCTGCCTTTCGGGCAGAATTCTTTGCGAGTTGAGAGTCTGTCGTCTTTACCTCTGTTTCCCCAGCACTTGGCACGGTGTTTGGCACACAGCAGGGGATTAACGCTTCCTATTTAATTGAAATTAGACTCTCTCCATTTTTAAGCAGACTGAACTCAAGTATGCTTTTTTGGTTAACTTTCAGGGAAAACAAGGATTTGGATCATTTACAACCTTACAGTAGACCCCCAATTTTTGAGACTGTAAATATTTTTGAATGACTTAGCTGTTAAATTACTGAAAAACATCTAAGTTTTGGAGAAAAGACTAATATTGTTGTTATACTATTGTAGAGGCGGGCATAGACGTGTGCTAAGAAAGTCAAGAAATAGCTGCTATTTTAGAGGGCAGTATTGCTTTGTAGGTTCAGGGCAGATTCTGAACCCCACGGCCCGGGTCATCTGTGCAAACGTAGGTAATAACAGTGCCTTCCCTTCTGGCTGTTGCGAGGATGGAATGTGTTATCACGTAAAGCATGTAGGACAGGCCGTGCACCCTAGTGCTGTGGGATCGTTAGCTATTGCAATGATGATTACAATCAGCATTTTAATTATCCTTAGGGTACCTGGAGGAACAAATGCATTTAAGTCAGAAATCTATAACCAGTGGAGTCACAGCATATCCTATTTAACTAACCCTAAATGAATCTGAGAGAGACATGAACGTGAGAGGGGCAGGAAATCTAAATAGAGGGGCACTTGTGCCTTCTCTTCCCTGAGCAGATGCCCCAGTGAGCTCGGATGGCCTCACTCGCCCCCTGCAGTGGGCACCAGGCCCTCAGCTCCCTGGAGCCTCTCAGCACGGGGCCTCCCTTTCTACTGAGGGTAACTCCAGGCAGAAGTATAATGTGCGTCTCACGTGTCATTTTAAATTGTCTAGAAACCAAATTTTAAAAGTAAAAAGAAACAGGTAAAATTAACTCTTCATCTATTTTAGTTAGCCAATATATCTTTAAAATATTGCATTTCAACATATACCAAATATAAAAATTATTAATTATTTTGCATTCTCTACTTTGTAGTAAGATTTCAAGATCCGGTATGATTTTACAAGGATAGCCCTTCTCAATTCAGACAGGCCGCAGTTCAAACGCTCAGCAGCCACATGTGGTTAACGGCTGCTATAACAGACATCGAGGCTCTAGAGGGCAAAGGTTTGTATCTACATTGGTGCAACATGGTGCCTAAGTGCCAGGCAACTTGTCATCTGGCACCTACAACCCCCTGACCCCCAACAAGAATGATCTCCACTGTCTAACACTGAGGGTAGAACCAGAGGAAAACATTTGGGTTAGTATTATTGAATCACAAAAATAGGATAACGAGAACTATCACTTTGGAGTACAAGTTTGGGTATTTCTAGTCTCAACGATTCTAAGCCAAAAAGACAAAAGTTTCTTATCGTCACCTGGAAAGGCACATAAGCTGTATGCTTTAGGCTTAGATGAATAGGGCTCATAACCAACCCAAGGATACCTTTTGAAGGATATTTATTTGTAAACATGTTTAACGTTAATAAAATATGTCGTATCTCATAGCTATGTAGAAATACTTATAATAATATCAAATAGCACATACTAAATATTCATCATGCAGCAAGTTAAAAAAAACCTACATCTCTGACCTGACAGAGGTTAAATCTGAATCTGAAACGGCCTCTATCAGCGGACAGGGTCACAGAAGGATGTATGAACACAGCACACCTGTGCAAACACTGACAAACGTACGACTGAATAGGAGCTTGCATCCCACGCAGGCAGGCTGAAATAGCAGGCCACGACGAAGGGGAAGCGACTTGGAAATGTAAGCATTATCTATTTGGACCAAATGGTGAAGTCGTGAGAAAATGTCACCTCATTTACACGTGTAAAGAAGGTGGTTCACTTTGGAGTGAGAACAATTTCCTTTGCTTAAATTTTCAGTCAAATAACCCAGCCCTACACACTATGAGTCTTTAGCAACAGCTGTCATCAAAATGAGGCATAATATGTGAATTGAGCGGAAGTCTTAGGAGTTCCTAATTGCTGTAAGTATTAAGTTAAGCTCATCAATGGAGACAGCACTGGACATTCAGAAAAACTCTAGTAAGAACAGGGATTTCAGGTTGAAGTCATATCATGATTAGAGTCCTTTAAGTTCTTACTGTTTAAAAATCCTTCTAAAATTTAAGAGTCAACTTATTTGCCTTAATATAAAAGGAAATGGATCTAACTTATAAATAGGTTAAAATGTCCCCAAAGTGGGGATCTTATTTTTAATGTGGTAGCTTGTAATTCAAGATTTATTTTCCCCAAACCAAACATGAAAGTCTTGTCAATACCTATCTTTCCAAGGTAGGGCACTAATACCGTAATTTCAGTGACATCTGGTTGCCATAATAACATCAATTTTAAAGGAAAGCACATTCAATATGCTTCTTCTCTACACATTTTCCTAGGCAGTGGCATCTTAAGATGCACAAGAAAAATACGCAAGTTTTACCTCTCAATTTCTGACACCTATATGAGAAAGGGCATCTTGTTAACTCAGACACCCTCAGAGAACCCTCGTGGGAAGCAGGACTCTGAACTTCAATCGCATTCCTGATTCTTGTTCGTAGGTACAAGATTATTACAACAGGAACAGCAGAAAATCTTTTCTAAATAGGAAACAAGTTCATCATTTTTAGCTTTAATTGTCATAAAACAATGTAGAAGTAAATATGGGAGCTATGGGAGATTGGGCTGAATATCATTTAATTTTAGAACAGTGCAGAAACTCATTCACATACGTTCCTGTTAAAAGCCTATTTTCTTACTGTTCTCTTTGATCTGAGCAGTTAAAAAAGGGGCAGGGGGTGGTGAGGGGGAGGGTTTTACCAGCTATATGAAGTGGCCTCCACTCTATTAAGTTTTGGTTACTAGAGATGTTGCTGAGAATTCCTCAAAAAAGGACTTATCTACTTCAAAATAAAAAGTATTGTTTTGTTGACCTGTGGCAATGATACTGAGATTAAAGATTCTTTCTACCCACATGCCTTGACTAAATTCCCCGTCCATACTTCACTTAAGCGTATTGAATGCCTGCAACGAATTTCCCCCATATCTTATTAGGATTCCGACAGTACTTCTGAAGAATTGAGAATAGGAATGTCCACATTCTTTGGAAAGTTTTTAACTTTTCCGGAATACAAAGGCACTTCTTACCTTAACCAATTAAGTTATTAAATTCCACCATAATGTTAGTACTACCCTTTGGCAATTTACTTCAGAGTGAGGACTGTTTTCTTAGCTTAAATTTTACATTACATGCATTACACGGGTTCGGTTTTATATTATACATCTCCTTAGGAGTTCAACTCAACTGAACAATTATGTACTGTGTGTCTATTATGAGTAAGATATCCTACGAGGCATTACATAATTTGTAGGAAAATCTGAATAGAAGAAGAAAAGAAAACAGAGGTCACTAGCAAAGTTTGGCAAGTGTTTTTATAAAGTCCAATCTGACGGTCTTTGGAGTAGACTGAGGTGCAGGAAATCCACCTCTGCTCCCTACATCTCAACCCCTAAAGAGCTTCAAACGTAGCTGAGAGACGTGAGACACCGAGACGGGACAGATCTGTCTCACTGCACACAGAGGAGCGTCTCAGATGCTACAGATGAGCAACCCATCTGCAGGACGCACCCGTGTCTAACACGTGAGCACTTGCTTCTGTAGACACGTGTGCACTTTCCTACGCCTGCACCTTGCTAACACACCTTCAGTGATTTCACCCTCCTAACTGGGCGAAGGGGTGAAAGTTCAACCAAGACTTTGAGTCGCCCACTCAAGGTGACACAGCAAAGCGGAGACGGCTTGCGAACCAGGCCTTCGGATCCTGCCCAGTAGACCACACTGCTCCATGGCTGTGTGCAGCTTCGGAGAGAGCGAAACGTCCTGCCCGGTAACGAGGAGGAAAATGTAGCTCGTGTCTGTTTACATACAGCGCACGCCCGCTTCCGCTCGGAGAACAGCCAGGCCACGGCCCATCACGGGGCTTTCCAGACAGCACGCCACTCGCAGTGTGCATGACAGCTGGTTCCAAAGGAGCTCATCTGCCCTAAGAGAGTTCCTTTGGGGAGTTTGGGGCCCCGTGGCCAGACTCTGGATCTTGGTGTCTGCATAAGGAGCCACTCTGAGTGGGCATGGTGGCAGTGGGCATGCTGAGCAATGCCCGGGTGTCACTGAGGCAGGAAGAAGAGGACATTCTCTGGAGGTGACTGCAGATTAGAGACAGAAATGGAAGAGAGCGCGCAAGGACTCTCCCGTCTGGACTCTGCAGAGCTATAGTTCTGCTTTCTATTGATATCTACTTGTTTAACCTCTCCAACTTCCTAGTACGTGATGTTTAAAAACCTGCTAAACAAAAGATCCTTCTTCCCAGAGAATATTCCTAACAAAGGGCCCTGTTCAGGCATGGCTGGCTTGGGAGGAAGGGAACCGGTACGGGTTTTACAGATGAAGAAGTCTATGAATCTATAAATATTTTTTCATGTCAAACAACCATTAGGTGGTTGGATCTAGATTAGAGTCCAGGTTTGTCTGATTCTAAAACTTATGTTCTTTTTTTTAAAAAAAGTATGCTATGTTCTTTCCAACCATTTAGATTTAAAAAAATATACTACAGTGTGAAGGATTATCAGTTCAAATTTTGTATAGAACAGTAAATTTTAGTTATTTAGCTAACATATACAATATAGCTTGACCTAATTTAAAGTACAAGTATGGCTTTAAAAATTCAACATGTTTTATCCCTATGATTAAAAAGGCTACTGCATTTTCTTACAGTGAAAAACAACATATGACTTTTAAATTTTATTTTATAAATGTTGTGTTTAAGGTCTATATGGTATAATTAGATGAGTATTAGATAAATATATCAGAGAACAGCGAACTGTAAATGAACTAATTTTGCTTTCTATCAGGGCTTCCATTTTTAAGATTTGACTAATGCTTTGTGTTTTCATCAGAGAGTTTAGCCCATGAAAATAATACATCTGGTTTCCTGCTGAATAATATCGCTTTGGCAACTCCAACACAATTGGAAATGCAAGAATTTTTACTTGTTGATGACTATGTTTTGACATATGCAATTCAATTTGCAATCAGTATTGGAATATAAGCATACAATTTAGACATTTTGAACTATTTTTCATTAAAATATTTTATCTTTGATTTTGTATTTGTTTCAAATAAACTACAATTCAATCCATCGCTTTCTGTGCGCTTCCACCACTTCTACCAACAACAAAAAGCCCAAATTGAATAAAGCCTTAACAAAATTAAAACCCGATGATGAATCTATTTCCAGTTATGTTCTTTAATAACACAAAATTATTAACAAAGAGCTCTTTGCAATCTTGACTGAGGCAAGGATATAGCTCTGGAGTATAAGCTTTATCTTGTTAATCTAAACTGGTTAAACAAAAATATCTATGGTAACACTCAACATATGAATTCCAGATGTACCACAAATGAGTCTGCCAACATAGTTGGATTTTTTTAATCCACTTTATACCAAGCACTCTGACACTGGATAAATGTAAAAAAGTAAGTCTTCATCATTTACGGCTTCTTCTTTTTTAATTTTTTTTTTTTTTTTTTTAGAGACAGAGTCTTGCTCTGTCACCCTGCGTAGAGTACATTGGCATCATCACAGCTCATTGCAACCTCAAACTCCTGGGCTCAAGCGATCCTCTTGCCTCAGCCTTCCAAGTAGCTGGGACTACAGGCACGTGCCACAATGCCTGGCTAATTTTTCTATTTTTAGTAGAGATGGTCTCAAACTCCTGAGCTCAAGCAATCTTCCTGCCTTGGCCTCCCAGAGTGCTAGGATTACAGGTATGAGCCACTGCACCTGGACTTTTTTAAACTTTAGACTTTAGTCTTAGAACTATGGGTTTTTTTTTCAATGACCAATAGAAATATTATCTCAAAATGAGCTTTTTCTGTTTGCTCTTCTATCTATATCCATATCTGTTTTAAAAATCGGACTGATATTTTATTGCAGTAAAATATACATAAGACTTACCATTAGTAACATTGAGTATATTCACAATGTTATGCAACCATCACCACTAATTCCAGAACATTTTCATCACCCAGAAGGAAACCCCACATGCATTAAATGGTCACTCCTCTTCCCCTATCCCTCCAGCCCTCGACAAGCACTCATTTCCCTTCTGTCTCTATGCATTTGCCTATTCGGCATATTTCATATAAATGGACATACGATCTTATATGGCCTTTTGTGATTGGCTTCTTTCACTTACCACAATGTCTTTAAGGTTCATCCATGGTGTAGCATGTATCAGAACTTCATTTCTTTTTATGGCTGAATAATATTCCATCATATGGACACACTACATTTTGTTTATCCATTTGTCAGACGGTAACATTTTTGAGTTTTTTTTTCCACTGCTACGAACATTCATGTAAAAGCTTTTTCCATATATTGTTTAACTTTCTACAAAGATACATTGTAATTATTCCACATGCTATCAAACGATACATTATTGCAATTACACTAAAGCTTAAGTTAATGAGCAAGTTAAGAGAAGAGTGGAGGGACACGATGCTAGAAGAGCAGCTCAGGGCCAGCTCCTGTGGGATTTACCAGCTACAGTGAGGAGTTTGGATTCCACCCTAAGAATAATAGCAAGAACTCAGCAACATCAGAACACACATGCTTCGCCAGTGCACACAGAACCTTCTCCAGGAAAGACGATATGTTAGGTCACAAACAAGTTTCAACAAATTCGAAACGACTGAAATCATACAAAGCATCTCTTCCATTCACGAGAGAATAAGCCCATCTGTCCGGCGATGAAGGGTTATGAAGCAGGTTAGTGCTGACAGCCGCACAGTGTTGTGACTGCAGTTAGTACCACCCCACTGTATACTTTACAAAGGTTGAAATGGTACATTTTAAGGGATATACATTTTACCACAATAAAAACACAAAAGGCTAATAGGAAGTGACTTGGGAGTTGCTGGGGTGGAGGGTGACCAGCTCCGGATTCCACTCTAGAAAGATCACTGCCCGCAGAGTAGAGAGGACAGGAGCGTGCGGCAGGTGTGCTGGTGCTACGCTTGGGCTGAGATCACAACTGTGGAGATGTTGCCAAGTGGCTCAGTCTGAGAACTGCTTGCTGTGAGAGCAACTGGCTATGCCGATGGATTGTGAGTCAGGTGCGAGGAAAGATTAAAGCAAGGATAATGCTCAGGGTTTGGAGTCAAACCAGCAGCCACCCTGGTGCCACCTATTAATTTACTGAGATGGTGAAAATTGGAGGGACAGTGGGTTTGGTGAGGGGAGAGGGAGGAATAACAACTTCTGTTCTGAAATGTGAAGTTTGAGATACCTATTATCTATCCACATGGAGCTGTCAAGCCGGCAGCTGGGTATGCGAGGGAGGCAGGAAAGAGATTGTAGCTGAAGACATAAATTGTATTAAAAAGCACCAGAGCACAGATGACACCCAGAGCCGGGACCCTGATCGAATCACTGTGTGTGCACAGTGTGGATGAAGGAGAGGACCCAGGACAGAGCCCAGGACAGCCGAGGAGCCAGCTTCTGAAATAAGGAGACAGGCGGGAAGGGTGTCTAGGAAGCCTAGACAAGAGCGCATCTCGAGAAAGAAGCAAACCAAAACTTCCCGGGATGAACTCTTCTGATTCTTAAATACAGAAAGTGAATTTCAACATGTTGAAGAAAAGTTACACAGACTTGTGATTTTTAAAGATGTAGTGACCCTGCTCATTCTAGCTGCTTACAAATTTATTATTGAGTGAGTCTGAACTAAACAGAAAACAAAATGTGATTTGAAAATGTGATGTCACAAAGTAAAATAAGAGGAATAAGGCTTGGTGGAAGTTTATTATGAATAGTAATCATGATCCATTACTTAAGTAAGATTATTTAAATTAAGAAAGTATCATTTTTTAAATGAATGGTAATAGAAGGATTACACAAGGATTTGCATCTTTTTCCAAATGAATCATTCTGATGTTACTTTTGAAGCTTCATATCCCAATATATATACACACACAGTTGGCTTGACATCTCTGCTCACCAGCACCTGAGACCCGCGAACATTGGCCACCCCATCTTCTACACCTGTATCTAAAACAGCCAGGGGAGTACATGCAAAAGGAGCAAAAGTTCATCATGTCAGACCACAGTCTTCAAATGTGCTCTGTGGGCTGAGTTTCCAAGTTAGCGCCTGATACTGTTTTGATTGGTTTTCTTTTTTGAACTGAGAGCACATCAGAAACAGTACAACTCTGAAAGCTTCTTTCCTATGTTGAGCAATGTTGTAACATTTGTTTATAAAAACAGAACTTCTGAGCTCCATTCTTCTTTTAAGTTCCCTTAGTAGGCACTGCCCTAATTACCAGCCCTTTTATGATTTAAAAGCAAGTGAATCAAAGCAGAACCCCAGAGTGGCCCCAAGCTGCCTTTGTTTTAATACTAATACTGATGATTCACAACTGTGCTTTTATTATGAGCAGAACCCACCCCTAAGAGGTACACTCTTATACCTTTTTCTCCCACTTGAATCATTGTGTCAAGTTGGGTCTAAGGGCTAAGCAGCAGGGTAAGCAAAGAGAAAAGAAAAGCCGAAAGGATATCCCTGGAACAAAGAAGCTCATAGTATATTGCAGCGCTCTGGGGCATTGTGGGATGGAGGTTATTTCATTATTGAGAAGCACACAGAGCAGGACGTGACCCAGAGATCTCCCTGGTGACCCAGAGATCACCCGCTGAGGATCTTCACACCTTCTCTTCACCGGGCAATTCTGAGTCTTCTATTCCCAGTTTCCTCTGAGCTGCCTGCCAGTCACTGTTTTACTGCCACACTCAGCCTGTAACCATGTGTGTTGGAAGCAAACCAGGAAGAAAATGCGAAATGTCTTTCTTGAAACTGGGGGAGATGTTTATATCCATTCTTAAATTTAAAGCACTTAGTGGTGCCTTTCACATTTATGTTTATTCTGAAATCCTTAAGGAGTCATTTAAAAAAGTTTCCTTTACATTATTAATAAACATTACTCTCTATTATAAGACATTTAAAAAGATAGGATTATAGCCAGTGCTCTAAGATGGTTTCCATTATCCCATTATTATCTTTTGAATTATAAGAGGAAAGGTCCCAATCTTGCAATTGTATGAATCAAAGCCCTCTCCTGCATTCTGGAAAGCTTTCTTCAAAAAACGTTGCTGAGGGTGGATAGCTCAAGGTCAGGAGTTCGAAACCAGCCTGACCAAGAGCGAGACCCCGTCTCTACTAAAAATAGAAAGAAATTAATTGGACAACTAAAAATATATAGAAAAATTAGCCAGGCATTGTGGCACATGCCTGTAGTCCCAGCTACTCGGGAGGCTGAGGCAGAAGGATTGCTTGAGCCCAGGAGCTTGAGGTTGCTGTGAGCTAGGCTGACGCCACAGCACTCACTCTAGCCTGGGCAACAAAGTAAGACTCTGTCTCAAAAAAAAAAAAACGTTGCTGAATGTTTTATAACAGAAGAGGTGTGCTATTAGAAAAGTAGAAACCTCTTCAGTAACAGCCTCTTACTCTGCCACTTCTCAGCTGCTACTTTATCTTTGCTCTTGGAAAATCTTAACTAAAGCCAGTGACTTTAAATCACCTCTCAGAGAGAGAAATAAAGTAACTGATTGTTAATAGTTTGGTACTTACAGAACATTACTCTGAATCAAAGGGTTAAAGATAAAAATGCAGTATCAGTATATGGACTATAAAGAATAGTTGCTTTTAATCAGACCTACTGATGAAGCTTAAAATGGTAGCAATGACTAGGTACATTAATATACGTAAAAACAAACTGGATTAGCAGATTCAGTGTGGTCAATGTTTCCTATGTGTATGAACACATATTAAAGTTGTATTGACATAAATGTGATTTTACTAAGTGAGAAGTAAACTAGCAAACACACACTCCAAAGACCTGACTTGATGTTTCTTCAGGGGCTTCAGCGTAGGCAGATACTGCTATAAACAGAAACACCGCTTGTTGATCAATTTAAGCACTTTGTAGTCCCAGCTACTTGGGAGGCTGAGGCCAGAGGATCACTTGAGCCCAGGAGTTTGAGGCTGCAGTAAGCTATGACGACGCCACTGTACTCCAGCCTGGGTGACACTGTGAGACCCTGTCCTCCAAAAAATTAATAATAAATAAAATAAAATAAAAAGGATTTAGAAGGAAGCTTCACTCCACTGGTTCATGTGTGATACAAGTATATTTCCTTTCCTCAAGTACAGTTCCTACAAGTATAGTTCCTTTCCTCCCCAATTTGGCTGGCTTTAAAACTTACTGGAAGACACTGCACACTCTAATGATTAAGAGCTTTGCAGTCAACAGTCTGGGTTCAAATCCTGGCTTGGTCACATACTAGCTGTGTTATCACTGGCAAATGACAACTTCTTGCCTCAGTTTCCTTATTAGTATAACCAGGAAATAACAATGCCTACCTCGTAGGATTTTTCTGAGAACTGAATGAAGTATTGCACACAAAGGGTTAGCACGGAACCTGGCACATAGTAAAACACCCATAAGTGCTGGCTGTGCTTTTTCCGATTATTATTCAGAATCCAGTTGTATTACTATTATGTCACAATCTGGATTGTCTCTTAACTCAATTGAAACCACCTGCATAGTAGGTAGGCCATTAAAAAAATTGATGGAGTGAGCTACTTGCAACTGATTGTTCATGCAGGTGTCCTTGCATCCCTAAAGCACTGGAAAGTTAAGAAGGAAAATTAATGATAAAAACAAACCAAAATAGTCTTGTCCAGAAGTTTATACTCATTTCTTATAAAAGACATAGACACTACTACAGATGATCCCTGACTTGTAAGATGGTTCAACTTTACAATGGTGTGAAACAGTTGCAATTTTGACATAACCGTACAGTACAGTATTCAATAAATTACATGAGCTATTCAACACTTAATAATAAAATAGGTTTTGTGTTAGATGATTTTGCCTAACTGTAGGCTAAGGTAAGTGTCCTGAACATGTTTAAGGTAGGCTAGGCTGAGCTATGATGTTCAGTAGAGTGAGTGTATTAAATGCATTTTCAACTTACGATTTTTCACCTTTTGATGGGTTTATTGGGACATCACCCCGTCATAAGTCAAGGACCATCTGTACTTTTATCTAAGTATTAATATCTCAAAGGACTTTACCAAAAGGATCTCCTTAACTGGTAACACCAAGCAATATTATATAACAATAAGCAGTAATTATTACAGCAAAAAATTAAACCTCAAGGAATATTGTGAATGAAATGATAAAGCTATTACCAAGAAAATCCTTTAGAAAAAAATCTTTGATCCACAAATAAGAAAAACTTTAATTATATGTCAGTTACATAGACAGCTCTCAGAATATATAGCTGAGACATTCCCTACCCAAATCTTCAAGGAAACCCCTATGGTTAATGCTCTCACTCAAGGAATACGGAGGACAAGCCATAAGATCTGTACTTATTTTTCCTTAAATATATCATTAGAGAACTCTGCGTGGGTAAAATGCAAGCTGAGTACAATTTTTGTACAAGATTTCCAAATCTTTTCCGAAGGCTTTTATTAAGTATTGCTGGTATCTGGAAAGAATAAACTAAAACAATATGATTCTTTCTTTCCTAGTTGCTTGGGCACTAAGACGATGGTTTGGACTTATTAACTACGTAGTAACAAATAAATAGAAACATAAAGGAACATGAAGCGAAAATAACATTCCATATTTAAACTGCATGCAAAAAAGAGACACTGAAAGAAAAAGGATGAACAGAAATGAGTTTCAAAGGAAGGCAGAGAAGAAAACTGTATTTTCTTGGACATACTGTTAATATTCAAATGTTCTCCCCTCTTACTGCAAAATTATGGCAGAATGAAAGGCCAGTTGCAGGGGCATATGATAATTTTCTTTGTAGACAAGACCATTTGACTTAATTCATACACAGGAGTGGACGGGTGACGCTCAGATGAACATTTTTGGCGTTCCGGGCTGCCAACGTGGGAAGAGAAACACTCGGACTTGACAGGAGGCGGCGTGAAGGGGAGAGATGGGCAGGACAGGCAAGATGGGAAGACCACCATGCCCAGCCGGCATATGTAATCAGAAAGAGCGACTCGACGATGAAAATCACATCCAGTGGTGGTGCTATTTTGTCTGAAGCCTCCCTTCTCTCCTTGACCCTCCTTACCTTTTACCTGAACAGAGGCAAACTCTCACTCAAAGCTGGGTACATTTTAGCGCCAAGGAAGTCTGTGATAGCATTTATTTGGCAATAAGCTGGCAGTACGGTTAGGTAGAAATTTAGCGGTTTCTAAGCATTCTCATCAGCACAGCTAGGTACACTTTCTGACTCATGTTACTGTTTTGTTTGGTTATTAAAACCGATTTTAAAAAATAAGTCAGAAGTCGCCAAGTCTGGACTTAGTGTGTGTAGACGTGGCTTGGTGCTCCATCTAACTGAGACCATTATTTTCCATTGCAAACTTCCTCCAACTGAACAAATAGCCTCCCATAGCATGTTGTAACAGTTTCTTGGGCAGCCGAACCCCTTTCTCCTTTGAGAGAGCACCGTCCCCAACTTCTCCACTGCTCGGTTCCACAGCACCCTTGGGCGTTAGTCGAGTGTGACTGCAAAGTGAGTTGACAGTACTCACCAACCTAAGCACAAAGCACTGTGTTCACGCCAGTGTAGCTCTGTTTTGTTCCTAAGCCGAAAACCCACAGTATCATCATTCATTCTGACTGCAATAATAAGTGCTCTGTAATTCAACTGCTAGAAAAATAAAGAATGATTTCAGCATATCCTTTCAAATTTAGCAGCGTGTAGCACTTTAGAAATGGTCTTTCCAAATACAGGGAGCTCTCTCGTCCTCTCCTTCCCTCCCGCCACTGCCTCGACTCTTGCTACCATCTCCTCCATCCAGTGCACAGCCACGGCCTCCCACCTGGCCTCCCACCTGGCCTGTGTCCTGCTGGTCCGGGGCACGCAGACGACTGCCCTGCTGGCTGGATCTGCCACAGGAGCCTGCCTGATCCATGCCACACGGCATGGGCTGGGAGCTGCTCGGAAAATAAGCACCAAGCACGGACTCTAAGAGCCATAACCTTTCATGGTTTACTGCCCAACACTGGCGGGAAGACACCAGGGCAAGGAAGGACAAATCCAGCAGGTGTGTGTGGCTGTGGCTGAGTACAGGGTGGCTCGGCAGGGAAGGGAGGGGAAGGAGCTGTGGCCGTAACCAGTGTCCCCAAGGCCTGCTGTCACCCACAAGTACGGACACTGAGTGGTTACTGAGTCGCTGTTGGTTCTATTATCAACAGTAAGTGGTAAAGATTTTTAAAAATTTCTTTAAATTTGATTTCGGCTTTTATTTATTAGTATAACACGTTAACGTTTCTATCCAGAAAATGGAAATGAATTGTCGAGTTGAACTGAACAGTTCTTATTTCTTCTCAATAGGACAAAAGAAAATTATAGACACACAAGGCAAAGACATAAAGAGTTTTCTACTCTTTAAGATGTGTATGTGCATCGTCCAACGGACCAGCAGAACTGCGAGCATGAAGCCGCAATAGAAGCAAAGGAAAACAGGACTGAGGGGCGCTCAGCAGCTCAGGGACAGGACCGGGTAAGAGTGACGGGAGGCCGAAGGGTGGGGACGTGAGAAGGATGTTGAGGGAGGCGCTGGGGCTCGGGCGGACAGCGTCCACGAAGGCCCAGAGTAAGTAAGAGAGTGATGGGATCCTTTACCCGAAGGGAGAAAATCCAAGGTAGGGACTCTGCCACTGGGGGGCTGAAGGTCACAGCAGCTGAGACTTGGTAAGGTCCCCCTGACCTTGGTTTCTGCTATTCCTAATCTTGCTTCCAGATCATCTGGCCTAGAGATCTGCTTCCTACCAGGACCGGATAGGCCCAGTATTTTCATGCATGTCTTTAAGGAAAAAGGAAAAACAAAAAAAGCAATTATCACAGGAGAGTGGCTGCAAGGCAGGGGGGTGGACAGGCTGTCACCACCCACAAATTCCGACTGCAGGGCTGACCCAAGACACTGACCGCCATGCGCCGTTCCAAGAAAGTCTGTTAAACCAGGAGCAAGTTCGTGACTTCAGATTTCTCTTTGGCACTTGGTGGATTGAGCAGTCTAACTGTCTTGTACTTTAATTACCATAACTACCATAATTAAGACCAAAAACATGATAAGCCACAAAATGGCAGCAGATTATCTACAGTGTTTCTCTGCAAATACCATAAAGTAAAAGAATTTTTTTTTCTGCTTTCGAGAATGTTTTTCTTCTTTTTATTATTTCACTGACCTATAAGGTCTTGCTGTGTTTGTTTGACAGAGGAAACAATGAAGCTTTTAAACGTCTACACCGAGAAACAGAAAAGACACCATAAAAGAAACACATTATTATGGCCGTGAACATCTGTGCTGAGGGATGGCAAGCTCAAAAATAGTTGTGCTTCACCGGGGACTAGCAGGCAAGACTGCCATCTGGGAATTGGAACAAAGACATGAAACTTGGGCCGCTGCCCTCCCTGTTCCACACGGACTCTCCTTAACCCTTTGAGTGCCAGGCTCCCGTGCAGAAGGCCACGTGGAGATCGGCGCTTTAGCCTAAGGCCCCTGCACCCTGTAATTCTCGGGTTCCCTGTCATTAGTAAAGTGGATAATTCTTATTTACCTCACTGCACTATTTAAAGAAGTAATCTCCTGTGAAATTATTCTCAGATGATGAAACTCAAATTATTTCCACCCATTAACTTACAACTAAGAAAAAAATGTGTCTATGTGCACAATTTAATACGGCCGATTGGGTCGAGACTGAAAAGAAAATCTGGATTTAGACAGTGTTCCTTGCTGTCTCCTGGCCCAGCAGAACTGATACTGCTGTTATTTATAATTTGACAGCTGACAGGACTTACAGTAAAGAGCAAAAAACTCTGGTCAGGTCGGAGAGAGACTTTTCTTGAGACTTGGAACACGAAGCTCATTCGGGAATTCAGCCCAGATTTGCTGCCTCTTTTACAATTACTAGGATCTTCGTGCAGTACGCGAAGAAATGGGGACCAAGAAAAGTTAAAACATTCGTCTGAAAGTTAGGTGTTAGGGCTCAAAGTCAAGCCTTCTTCACAGTGAAGATTATGTGAGCTAAACCATGAAAAGATCGAGTAGATCCTGGTTCACATGGGTCTGGGGAGGCTCCCGTGAAGAAGTCACGGGAAAGCATCCTTCCCGTGCTAATTAGAGATCAGAGAGAACCTCCCCTGATCTCATGTTCCAGGCTTTTATCTGTGTCCCCAGAGCCTAAGATAATAGGAAACACTCATATTGATGTAAACTCTTATGGTATGATGTAAAATCTTAAATTAACTTCTACCAAATGTGTGTTTTGCCTGAGTTTAGGAAAAAAACTCAACCAAATGCTATTCTTCTGGTAATTTTCCTTGGCGCCACAGGAAGCAAACAAAGATAACTAATGTTATTAACATTTAACTAATAATTAACTAAACAAAATTTATTTCATTTATATTGTGTAAGCTGAATTAATCAAATTAATTAAACTAATAATCTACTCTTGAGAAAGGGGTGGAAAGCCTATTCCTCAAGGTGCATACATTTATCGTATCAGCTAAAATTCTGCTGCACTTGGATAGTGAGTTCCTGCTTCCTCCCTTGCTCCCCTGAAGTGTATTTTCAACAGTAGCCAGAGGATCTTCTGAAAGTCAAAGCATGTCTTTTCAACAGTCTAGGAGCCCTGTCTGATCTACGCTCCACTCTGCAATCCACCCACCCACTCACGGGCTCCCACCTCTGCCAGCTTGTTGCCGCCTCTTCCCCTGTTTGGGGCCTGTCCTAGGGTCACCTTTCTGGGCCTTCCCTCAACACCTTACTGTAAATATTAGCCCAGCCCTGCAGCATTAGCATGTCAGTTCCCTAAGTACTCAGGACAGCCTGGGCATTCAAGACAGTTGTCACTAAATGACAGGACACGCTGATCTGCAGATCATTTACAACGCTAGAGAGATGTCTTTATGTAGCACTTTGCTGATACCTAGACTAGCATTTGGCACTCAAAAGGTACCCCCTCAAACGCTCCCCAAGTTAAGCAGCCAAACACCAAGAATTTTAAAGAACAATTTTTCTCATCTTAAAGATACCGCCTAGGACCACTGGCAAGCTTTTCAGGAATCATTGATTTTCAATGACATCTTTTTAAGTTCTATACTGATGATTTTTCAGAAAATCATTTAAAGACAAAATTTCATACCATAACCCTTTGGTCTCTTGATGGAAAACGAAACACAGACAGAACACACTAACATAGACATGCATACATTGTATAACAAAATAGCAAGAGAACAAAAAGATGTCTAAGCCACATCCTCAGCTTAGTTCACAAAGAGAACCCCTCTGAGGCCACTCTAGGAAAGCCAATGCTCAAAAAGGATCACTTCTCTTATGGGGCGTGACAGAAATTGTCTGTATCTTGATTAGAAAAATCACTACCCAAGTGACGCATCTGTCAAAAACACAATGAATTACACACTTAAAATGGGCGCATCTTCTTGTCTGTAAATTATATTTCAGTAAAGCTGAAAAATTACTTTGAAAGTTAAAAAAAATCATTTCCTTTCCTTTAAAATTACAGTAGTCTAAGTATCAAGAAATGCTGTTTCTTGAATATTTAAGAAAATGGCTACATGATTCATAATATAGATAACACTCTCATGAATACTTAAAATATTTTCTCTGAGATGGTCAAACTAATAAACAAAGCAGTTAAAATAATGTTTTAAACACCCAAAGTGGGATACTACCTTTTAAAACTCTTAATTCCTGCTTGAAATTTGACTTCCAGTGTCATTTTTAGCTTTCTAATACCTTTTTCCACCTTTGAGTTATTTGACCTTATTTTTTCAAGTAGGCTGGCTCAATTACAATTCATTTACAGTTTCAGAAGTTTTTCTTAACTTTAAATTATTTTTACACTCTCTTATTCCGGTCCCTCCAGTTCACCAGGAGAGGCACTGGGACTCAGGTGTCTGTGAGGTCAGGCGGAACAGGAGGAATCCCGGCTCCTCCTCCACGTGACCACCGTGACCACCTCCTGCGGCTGTGAAGTTGGGGCTTGGAGGAAATGCACACCACAGGGGATTACTTCAAGGGCAGGCTGAGAGATGCAGATGAAGTGTCTGTTACCTTCTGGAATTCAAGAAATATTTGCTATTTTACACTATTCTGGTGCTTCTTCCTTCTCAAAATGATGTTTTTCCAGTAAACCCCCTTCCTAGGTGATTGACATGGGAAGTGGCCAGACACTCACCCAAGATTAAAGACACAGGGATCCCAACCCACTGCTTAAGGCTGCAAACCCTCGACCCCCTTAGGGCGTGAGCACACAGGATAAAGCCCGTGTGCTGGCATAGCGCCAGCCCTCACATACCAACTCCTGAGGATAAATGTTCCCTTGCAGGAAAAGGAGCGATCCCGGAGCCTAAACTTCGAGTATTTAGACTCTAGGTTTGGCATCTACTGTTAGACTGCTTTTCTCCACAAGCTCACATTTATTTATTTTAAGCACTTAATGGGTACACACACAAATCCCTGAGCCATTTGTGTGGCTACAAATGGACTGTTTCACTAAGTCCACAACTTTGTGAGACTGCCCTGCTGGATTTTATGTATTTTTTTTTAAATAAACTATACTTAATCTAAAATTCATTTAATTTAGTGATGCCCTTTAACAAACCACAACCTGTTTCTGCGTAAGTAAATATTTAAACCAGCTCCTTGGCTTTAAATGTCTAAAAGAGCCTGAAGATAAAAGCCAGAGGAGTTAGATTTACTGGCAACTGAGTAATACTCAACTGCTACTGTGCTCAAGGGGCCCGTCACCGTCTCAGGTGGGCACACAAGACTCTCCGCGGCATCTCAAATTCAAGGGATGCTGTGAACTTACTTATTAGTCAACGCATTTTACTTTTTTATTTTTTACTTGTAACAGACAAAGTAAAGGCCTGGCAAATATTTAGCAATTTTATGGGAGAAAATTGCTATATTTGAAATAATTTCAATTTGAGAAAACTGACATTCCTCAGGAGAAAACAATGACGGCAGAGCATATGAGTTTTAGACACTTCTGCAGGAAGTTTCTGATTTCTAGAATTTTAATGAAACTAGGGCCAAGGAAAGATATTCAGAGGACAAATGTTTGACATCGCTAAATAATCAATCATACAAAGCGATTACACCGAAGGTGCACTTTTTCTCTAAAGAGGCCACAACATGTAAACTGGGTAGCCACTGTCTCCAGCATCCTCAAGACAATGAGGAATTTGCTGTCGCAGAGAACAATTGTTCACCAAGATAAGCAAACAACCTTAAAAGAGGATTAATCATTTTTGATGCCAATCATTTTAAAATGAATTACAATAGTTTTCTGTTTTCTTAAAAAGACTTCAAGAAATGTAATTTGATCACCCTCCTGTCCCTTCCTGAGGCCCAGAATAATAATGAGAAGTATAATTATCCTACTGAGTGGTATTAGACAGAAAACCTCAGGGGTCAGTCATTAGGATGAATAGATCTGTTTGCTCTACACTAAAAGGAACCAAATTCAGTGTGTTTGGGGTTCTTTTGGCTGCTTTTTGCAGGCTGTCCTTTCACTTCTTGCTGCCTCCATCTTTCCACCTGCCTTGACTGGCTTCGTCCCTCTCTTCTAGTCCCCTGCGGCCTGGCTGGCTCAGCACAGCAAGGCTTGCAACAAGAAATAAACGGGTTCCAAGGGGAGCTTAGAAGGCATCCTCACAATAGAGAGCTGTAGTGCGGGGACTTGGCAGAGAGAGCTGGTTGATTTTTGAGTTTCCAGCTGTCTATTGGGTTGTTACTACTGGAGACTATTTTCCAGTAACATTATGGGATCACATGATATTGACA
>VBSM01003176.1:78796981-78814773 GCA_008086735.1 Cheirogaleus medius | reverse complement strand
AAAAAAAAAAGAAAACCTGAAATCCAAATTGGCATTGATTTCAAAATACTCCCAATTTACTTCCTTTTAAATTTGGTTTTGTTTTCTTTAAAAGAGGTGTTTACCAGGCACTCTTACAAGATTTAGCATTGCATGTCAAGAGACAAAAATATTAGTGCCTTTGGAAATATGAACACGCATGGCACCATGTGTGCACAGATATTACAAGGCACGCTGCACAGAGGGTGACAGCAGTGTCACGTGTAGTAGGGACGGCCTTAGGTGTCCACCTGTGGGCCAAACACCTGTGTGACACTTTCCTCAGGAAAGTTATTATAATGATGCTTATGAATAAAACATGAAAAAATTATATCTGAAGTGGAGAAAGGATCCAAAAGAATATGTACAGTACAATCACAGCTAGTTTTATAGATACAAAAAAGACTGTGAAGGAAAACCTCAGAATGCTGCATTTTGTTTTGTCATGCTCTAATGTTGCAAATGTTTTGTTTAGGGGCCTATTGGTACCCCCCCCCCCGTCTTTTTCTCTACTAGATGTTAACAATTATCTTTACTGAGCAAATATTTCTTTTTAAAGTTTATTTTGAAATTACTTTTATTTGTCATTTACCAGATATTTTAACTTTCCTTTCGAAAATAATCGTCTTTTTATAACGTGATTTGTTACTTATTGGTACAAAGAACTGCTGTCTTCTGAGCGTATGAAGCCACGGAAAACTCCTAAATAGCTAAAGGTCAAGGCAGCTCGGGCTCTCCTTTCCCCCACAGAGTGATTTATCTGATCGCTTATCTCTCCAGAATCACGTGGCTTGTTTTACAAAGCCCCCTAGAACAAAGCAAACATCTAGGTTAAACATACTTAAATAAAGTTGTACTCCAGTGAAAACCGCACTGAATGTTTTCAAAACCATTGGCTCCAACCACAGTATTTGTTCCAAATTAAGTAAACATTGCTGAAGGAAATCATAAAAAATCTGCACTTCTTATCAAACCCAAGGCAGGATTTTCTCCTTAATGTTCTAAATGGGTTGGCATTACTAGGACTGAAGACACGTGAGGATCAGAGCCTGCAGCAGGGATTTCTACATAAAGGGTACCTTGTATTTATCTGCAATTTGTAGGAGGGTCACTAATCAACCTGGTGCCGCATGCCCAACCAGTCATTATTAAATTATTGCCATTAATGACCTGACAGAAGGGTTATGGGTGGACTAACTGATTATTATCACAAATCCATTGTTACTGGGGGCAGGGCTTAGAGCTCATCTGGTGGGGGTGGGGCTCGAGGCGTCGAAAGGGACAAAGAGGACAGATACCAGCCTAAGCCAGGTCTCTCCAGCCTCCCAGCCTAGCCAGACACAAAACTCCATGACAGCTCCTTTCCACCCTTCATTGCTCACCCACAGTGCAAGTGAAGCCCCCACAAGACAGCACCAGGGCCAGATGCATCAGGAGAGCCCCCCAGTGTGGGACAACTCCCAACCGAACACCAGATGCTCCAAAGAGCACACCTGAGGCGGAGCCAAGGGGACGGAGGCCAGGTGGGGCCATCCTTTGGGAGAAGGCCGGCCAACAGGGTGGACAGTCCTTGGAGCTCACTCTGGGGCAAGTGCCACGTCACTAGATAACAGTTCATCTACTTCCATCCACAATCTGCAGACATGGGCATTATCATCTCCATTTTCCAGACACTAAATGGAGGCTCAGAGAGGGGAGATGAGTTTCCCGAGGTTAAACCCTCAGTATAAGGCTGAGCCAAGGTGTGAATCCAGAACTTGTGGCCGCAGCCCCCGCTGTGTTCTGCTGACTCCACGGCCTCCCAGACACACCCCACCCCCAGTACTTCTCACAACACAGAGTCGGGATAGGAACGCCTCGTTTCAATCGCTTTGTGGGGAGCACAGGGCTACCCGACGGCATGAGAATCTCCTATTTTGCCATTTAAGCCATAGAGAATTTACTTGTCCTCTGGTGGCTGAGTCTTCCTCAGTCTCCCAAGGTGCCGTTCCCTGTTGGGAGCCGTGTGCACGTGGGCCAGCAGCATGTCACTGCTCTTCTGTGAACCACACCTGCTGGATAGTCAGTCACCTGATCCTTCCTCAACACAGCCGCTCTCCCAGAATGCCAGGAGGGCAGAGCTAAGCATTCCACGCTGGAAGGAGTGAGGAAGAGAACCAAGGGATCCGAGACTCTGCCAGCTGCCAGGCAGAGCGCCAGGCAACTCACACGGGTCTCATCTTGTCCCAACAGCATCCTTGTCCTCTGGTGTCACTCCATCTCACAGGGCAAGAAACCCAGCCCTGGGGGGGGGGGAGGGTAAGTCGCTGGCCTAAGTGACATCAGCCATAGACAAGAGTGGGACTAGGGTGGCCCCCTGGACCGTTGACAGAAACTTGGGAAGTTTTTCATCTTGTACTTTCTGTGAAGTTGTTACTTGGTTTGCTTCAGGTATTACATAAATATAAGGAACTGTATTTCCATGCGTGTAAAATTATACTGGCGTCATTAACACTTAGCCATCCTTTTTAAAGACTTGTTTGCAGCTTGCTAAAGGCCACCCATTTAGGGTGTGACCTATGTGTGTCTTGGGGCGGCCTCAGAGGTGGCCTGGGCCCTCCTAGCAGCAGAGGTTCCTGGAGGTGATATAGGAGAAGCAAACCAACGCCTCGCTGTGGCCACACACTTTAGCGGGGCTCTGGCCATCGGGAAACCCACTATTTTCCCGAGTCAACCTGCCCTCCCGCTCTCTGATGGAAGCTCAGTACCTGTGCCCTTCCGGGTCCTGTCTCGCTCTTGGCAGGACATGGGGCCTCGACTTCACAGCCACGGAACCCCCACCTGCCTGACCCTGCACCCTTGGTCCCTGCGGGCTCGTCAGTCCCAGCCCCTCCTCCCCTGGTTACCGCAGGGCACTCTGCCTCCTTTTGGGAGGCCAGCTGCCACCTGTGCCTTGGGGCCTTCCCCAACTGCCAGCTCACACTTTCGTTCTCTCATATAAAGTCAGTCCCTCTCAAATGGATACTTCCCTTCAACCTGCAAACTCGCAGATGTGTCTTTCACCTAAAAAATGAAATAAAACCAAACAGCCCTCCCTTGCCCACACACTGCTCACTAGAATGGCTCTCGCTGATGTCAGCAAAGACCTCTCGGGCACCACGTGTGAAGGACATTTCCAGTGCCAACCGCCTGGACCTGCAGGCAGCGCCCGAAGCTTCGGGACTGGATTCTCTGGCTTCTCTGGCCCCTCAGTTTCGTCCCCTTTTCGGGCCAGTCCTCCTCTAGCTGATCCTTTAGGTCCTGGCTCAAAAGCCCCTGCTGGGGAAAGCCACCCCCACCCCAGTGTCCCACATCATTACCCATCGTCCCTTCTTAGCTCCTGCCAGGCACAGGACATCACTGCCGCGTTTTTGTACCTAGCTGTGGAGTACGTGAATACTCCAAATAATTCGGAGTCACCATTCAACAGCTCCCCCTCTAGACTGTCAGCCCCGTGAAGAAAAGGATTGACAAGGTCTGTCTGTTCTCCTCCTGGGACTGGCACCAGCAGGCACTCCAGTGGTTGTTCGGCGAGTAAATGTAAAAAGGGCCTGCCTGCCGGGAGGATGGCATTTAACTAGCCCGATCCGACGCACTCCGGAAGGAGCATGCGCAGGAACGCACGGACAGTGAGTGGGGACTGGGACACAGCCAGGCCTGCAGCCCCGACAGCAACTGCAGGCCCCCGCTGCAGAGCGGCTCTGAGCCCCCGGACTCCAGAGCCTCTGGGACCCCCAGTGAGGGCTGCCCTGGCTTCTGGGAAGTCCCAGCCTCTCCCACTACCACATGTGTCCTTGAAACAGGCCCCATTACCTGCGTTAGCCTGGGTGGCATCACTTTCTTACAGCTGAGAGGCTAAACGGTGCGGGAGCTTCTCGGGGGGAGGAAAAACCTCTGAAACAGCAGTTCTTTGTGGATGAGTTTAAAAAGCCCAAAGCAGAAGAAATGAAAACATAAGGCGCCTTACATAATTTCCCCAGAAGACTTCGAAATCTCTTTTGAGGAGATTAGTTGTGTTCTGGAATTATTCTCAAGAACCGTGCCAAAGGCAGCAAACTTGCTTTTTCAGAGATAAGGACTAACGCTCACTACGGACCACCGGACCGTCGCGCTTTATGAGTTGAAAGAGTGTTAGCTACGCACGCTGCGTTTTTGACTTTGACAAATAATTTATTTTTCTTCGCTTTCTAAAAAGTTTCATATATGAAGAAATATATATATATACACATTAATTTTCTTTTCAAAATTGCAGCTTACTAAGAACTTCACAAGACACGAAAGGAGTCTTACATGTGAGATCTACCTTCAAAGGCAAATTTGTGATGTTTAAGCTTCGCCAGAACCCCGAAGTCAAAAAATTCCAAAGCCTCAGACGTTTGACTGGATTATATTAAACTTAAACCCCAAAAATTAAAGAGAAAAAAAATTCCTAGTACTTTCCCACTCCCGACTGGGCAATACTGACTTCTTTACTGAATCTCTGTACGGTAGTTTGGGATAAAGTGTGTAATCGTAACCTGCCTCATTGACAAGAGGGTGGCTGGGCTGTCCCAACGGCAAGAGGACATGTCCTTTTATGGTCTGTGTAGCCACATAAAGACGCTCTTTCAGTGTCTCTTATATGTTAGATTTTGAGAATTTTCGTTAAGTGATGAATGTTAAAACAAACAACACAAGAGAGTGTCATCATGTAGGACAGACTGGATGGCTTGGTTTTTCATAGGGAGACAGCCGGGGTGGAGGAAGAGCCCGCTATCTGGGGTGACACAGACTGGGACGTGAATACTGCCTCTGCCCCTACAGCCAACCTCTCTGGACTAGTGTCCTCGTCCGCAAAGTCAGGCTGATGAAAGGATTATTGAGAAGAGTAAGTAAAGTACCTGTCTTGTGACCGATACGTAACAGGCATTCGATACTGCATTCGTTAACTGCAATGAAGTACGTGGTGAATGTTACCTATTTTACCTATTTTAAAAATCAAGATCAATATACCTTTTTTATAAAAGTTGAAAGTCTTCCAACCTTTTTGCTTTTCTATCACTTTAAAGGAAGAAGAGAAAGCAGTGCATTTTGGTAAAGGACACAATAATATGGGCTGCAAAATTCCATGACATTCCTGAGAAGTACCAAGTGGCTTTATCCACTGATGCACTAACTTTTAATCGGTTCAGAGGGGACTTCTGTCATAGAGAGAAGCATAGGACAGATCCCATGCACTGGAAATTATATGAAATCAATGCTCCCCAGAAAGGCATAAGCAACCTCTGCAAGGATAAAGCTCCTTCCTTCCTCCGTCCTCTCTCCTGGACTGAGCTGTTCCTTGTGTACCGTGAAGCATGGCTCACCAGTGCCCTGCGTGGGCACAGACAAGCGTGCCTGGCTAGCAGAGCCCAGTGCTGCCTCCCTCCCTCCCTGTTCCATCCCCAAGGGGATTCACTGGCCAGGTTTCGACCTGGCATTAAGAAGAGTGAGCAGCCACTTTATCCTATTCAAAATCCATGCAGATTGATCGCTTGTAACAAATACCTTTTGTATCTAAGGAAAATACATGGTCAAAAAGATCGTAAAGAGGAACATAACATAAAGAGGAAAACATAAAGAGGAAAAGGCACGATTTTGTCAGAGTTGTAGCCCCAGCACGCATGAGTTCTCTCTTCTCATTTATTTGTTAAATGAGAAAAATGAAAAAATGAATGAAGTGAATTGAACTAAAATTCCATTCAATGATTCATTAACAGGGCAGGTGATTTACGGAGAGGAGCTTTTCTGGAAAGGCAAAGAGAGATGCCACCAGATGATTATGTCTGGGAACTAAAAAGGGAAAACCGGGAATTCATGGGGCCGTGGCACAAAGATATTCTACATTAAGCTCTGGACCTCCTGGTTAATTGGAGTTTGAAGGAGAGATAAGAATTTGAATGGAGCAGAGCAGCAGCAAATGTCTGCATTTCACTTTGAGATTCAAATCAATGGACACAGTTTGCTGATGGAGACGTACAACAAAAGGGCTTTATGTCCTGCTGGAAGCTTGATAAAAGGGGACACGCTATAAACCCCACGGGAGAGACAGATTTTGCTCCATTTGCCAACTGAAGAAAGGCTTAAAAATTTAAAAAATTTTAAAAGGCCAGTTGTCCCTTATGCTCTGTTTGCACCGCGTTCACTCACAGTGTGGTTCGTAAGGAGGCGGAGGGTCTCCACAGGGCACGCACTCCATGTCTTGAAAACCAACCAGCTTTGTCTTCCTATAGAATCTAGAAGAGGAGAGGAAAATAATCCGGGTTAGCTTTTCCATCTGAGCTTACAGTTGGAGCAAGCAAGAGTTATGATATAAATTTCCTGCAGTCTCCTTTACCAGTTCCATGGCTAAAAACAAAAAGGTACACAAAGGCTTAAATGTAACAGTGTCTTAGACGCATCCTTAGAACCTTTCTGAGCAGGCAGTGAACACGTAGGAAATATCAGTTCCACTAAATGTAACTTCACAGATTCTCCTCAGCCCATAATTTTTCTATACTGTGGTGGGGATACTGGTGAGGGACTATAAAATCAGTAGTCTTTTGCATTTCTATTGTAATTTAAACTACAGAACACCTTATAAATAAAGTGCTAGATTTTAACACTTGGAATCATGGACCAAAAAGCCAAGCAAACCCTAAAAGCAATGGAAAAATGTAGAGAGATTTTCATGCAATCTTGATACGGGGATGTCTTTCTAGGCGTGGCAAGAAATCCAGGAGGCAGAGTAGAAGTTTTGACTATACACACAGACAAAAGGAAAAGAAAAGAGAAGAGAAAAGAAGAGAAGAAAAGAAAAAGACATTAAAGACATCTGAAGATCAAAAATAAACAAATAAAGCACCATCAACATAGTTAATGGGCAAATGAAAACTGAACAATTGTTCCAATTATATAGTATTGTCTGTACCTTAAGCCTATAGGGTAAAACGTAAACATCATGATGGTGAAAGCGAACACTATAATTGAAAAATAGGCAAAGAACATTCATTCCCCAAACAGAGCATTTTATAATTTTAAAATTTCAAAATGAAAACTAAAAAGCATAATGGAATTAAAAAAATTTTAAATTTAAGATGAAAATGTTTAACTTCATTACTAATCAAGTAAATATAAGTTGAAGTGAAAATACATCATTTTTACTTGGAAAGTTGGGAGGGTGTCGGTGTGAGCTTAGGCAAATAGGCACATGTCTATATCACCAGTGGGAATACAAGTTGCTACTTTTAGGAGGGCAATTTAGCAACATGTAATTAGAACTCAATAAAATAGTTTACACTCTTTATCCAGTAATTTCATATGTAGAAATTTATCCTAAAGAAATAATCAACTGGGTTAAGCTGTATGTGTAAGAATACAATCACACCATTGCATATAAAAGAAAAAAAGCTAATCAGGCACCATCCCCATGACCCAAGGCAATGGAATAGAAGGTGGCCTTAGAAATGATGATTCAGATCTACCATACACATTTTTTAAATTCATTAAATATCATTAAATGAAAAAAAAGAGAAGTGTATATGATTCTATTTTGTACAAACACACACTTTCATATAAATCCTTTCAGATTATTTAACCTATGCAGATAAAAATTTACGTGTATATATTTGCAATGAGAAACATTTGGAAGATATTATATAGAAAATATTAACAGTGACTTTGTTGGGAATTGAAGTGATTGTGGGAATTCAAGTGTTTTCTTTTTTTCATATGTGTAACTTCTATCTTTTATACGACAAAAATAGTGACATGGAGACTAACTATGGATCACGTCTATAAAGACAGGTAGATGCAATTATTTTGCCAAATTGGATAATGTAGTAGCAAATATATATAATTTATGGTAGAAACAAAATTTGCATTTGAATCCAGATATGTTACTACAACTGCCCAGATACAGTCAGTAAATGTTCCACCTTCTATTTTCATGTGACTATGAAAATCTGCCCAAAGGATATATAATACAATGACTCCCCACCAGATATTAATAAAAGTATTCATTGTGTAATTTATAAAGTAAAAATCAAAAAGAAAAAAGTTGGAGGACTCACACTTCCTGATTTCAAAACATATTACAAAGCTACAATAATCAAAACAATATGTCACTGGCATAAAGACAGACAAATAGACCAATAGAATAGAAAGGCCTAGAAATAAACCTTTATGTGGTCAATGATTTTTGAGAAGGGTGCCAAGACCACTCAATAAGGAAAGAGCAGTCTCTTTATGAAATGTTGTTGGGAAAATTGCATATTCACATGCAGAAGAATGAATCTGGGCCCTTCTCTTACACCATATAAAAAAAATTAACTCAAAATGGATTAAAGACCTAAAACTATAAAACACTTGGAAGAAAAGATAGGGAAGAAACTCTGTGACATTAGATTTGGTGATCATTTCTTGGATATGACACCAAAAGCACAGGCAACAAAAGCAAAATTTGACAAATGGGACTGCATCAGACTTAAAACTTTTGTGCATCAAAGCACACATCAACAGAGTGAAAAGGCAACCTACAGAATGGGAGAAAATATTTGCATATCATATGTTTGATAAGGGGTTAATATCCATAATACATAAAGAACTTCTACAACTCAACAACAACAACAAAAAATCAAATAACCTGATTTTCAAATGGGCAAGGGACTTGAATAGACATTTCTCCAAAGATGATACACACGTGGCCAATACACATATGAAAAGATGTTCCACATCACTAATCATCAGGGAACTGAAAATCAAAACCACCATGGGATATCACCTCAAACCCCTTAGGATGGCTACTGTTAAAAAAATAACAACTAATAAACAAAAAATAACAAATGTTAGTGAGGATGTGGAGAAACTGGAATCCCGTGCATTGCAGGTAAGAATATAAAACGATGCAGCTGCTGTGGAAAACAGTATGAACTTTCCTCAAAATATTAACAGAACTACCATAGGATCTGCAATCCCACCTCTGGGTATATATCCAAAGGGATGTGAAGCACAGTCTTGAAGAAATATCTGCACGCCACGTTCACTGCAGCACTATTCACGATAGCCAAGAGGTGGAAGAAACCCAAATGTCCGTTGCTGAATGCAGGATAAATAAACATGGAATATACATACAGTGGAATACTATTCAGCCTTACAAAGGAAGGAGTTCCTGGCACATGCTACAGCGTGGATGAACCTTGAGGACACTGTGCTACGTGAAACAAAGCAGTCGTAAAAAGACAGATAAGGTATGACTCTACTCCTATGAGGTACTTAGAGTAGAAAAATCTACAGATACAGAAAGAAGAAGGGTAATGGCCCAGGGCTGAGGAGTGGGGAGGAAGGGGAGTTCATGGGTATAGAGTTTCAGTTTGGGGTTTGAAAAAGTTCTAGAGAAACTTTCCACAGCAATGTGAACATACTTAACACGACTGAACTGTACACTTCAAAACGGTTAAGATGGTAAATTTTATGTTGTGTGCTTTTTACCACAGTAAAAAAATGCATACACGGTAAAAACATAAAAATCATAGGACAGTATAAGGGAGCTTTATTAAGACGTATGTCTTACTAAACAGAACAATGTATGCAGACTAATATTTTTTTTTCCTTTCAGCCAGAAAACTTGCCAAATTATAAGTTGACTAAATTAAATATTGACAAAGTCTAAAATAGTTTTTCATATGTAAAACTTCATTTCATGTAAAAAAAAATAAAGAGAAAAAATATAATATCTAACATTCTCAACAGCAAATATTGAGCATACAGAAATACATCCTTTAAAACTTAAGAAATTAGGGAAATATGAGGTATTAGGAATCCAATGTAGACATTATTTAACATTTTGAAAATAAGGAATTGTACATGTGATGAATGTACAATAGTTTTGAAGTTTGAGCTTTCCCTGACAATCAAAATATATTCACCAAAAATATATTTAATTAAAATACATTGTGAGTTTGAGGACCATCCCACAAATGAGGCTGGAAGGTGAGCAAACACATCGTGTTTTGAAGGACCGTTAAATGCTCACTAGAAATAACTAGAAAGACTAGGTAGAAAGAGGGTGCGTGGGCTCCCCGTAGCTACCCCTGGCAAGGAGAAGTGGAGCCCAGACATGGCTCGGGAGCAGCTGTCAGCAGTGGCACAGGGGTTACAGGAAAGCATTCGACACGGTCTTGCTTCTTTACTCCAGTGCACTGAAGGTAGAACCTAAGATTTTTTAAACTGCTACAAAATTTTCAAAAATGATCAACTAACTCACTTTTTCCACTCAGTACAAAGAAAGAGTAAGTTCAGAATTTCAAAACACAGGACAGTTGCTAAATTACCAATGGTGTGCTGATGATCAAAGACTTTTTTTTTAGTTAAAAAAAGCCCCCACAACATATAGGAATAACTTTTATCGGGTGTTGGGCGGGTGGGAGGGGGGAGGAGGGGATGGGTATATACAAACATAATGAGTGAGATGTGCAACGTTTGGGGGATGGTCACACTTGAAGCTCTGCCTCGAGGGGGGAGGGGGGGCATGGGCAATATATGTAACCTTAACATTTGGACCCCCATAATATACTGAAATAAAAAAATTTTTTTTTAAAAAGCCCCCACAAAATTATAATCCAACTTGAAGATGAAGATACAGAGATTAGAGTTTTAGAATAATCTATAAATCTTTTTAAATTATTCTACTTTCTCTTTATTTTGTTTAGACTGCTGTGGTTTGGGGGGACATAGAAACATTTGCAACTCCATTTCCTGTCCAAGTGAGACAGGACACACATTTTAAAAAATAAACTACAAGGGAACAGGGATATGATACAAGACGCCTGCTTAAACTGGTTTCCACAGTTCAGAGCTAAATTTTACTCCTGGCTTGCAGACAGCTAGTGGGAAAAGACAACTAAAAACCACCCTGGATTTTACTTAATCACTGCTTGATGAAAGGCAGAATATAAATACATCTTATAGACCCAAATTTTTCCCTGACAGTGAATTTAAAGATGAATTTTTAAGTGAACTGAATCCAAATAACAACAGTTACCCTAATGAACAATGAGTTTGAAAACTGCTATTTTAAGAAAACATGGTTATAAATCATTAATTCTTCAATCCATGACCACATTTCTGCAAGGAGATGGCATACCATCGTGTGGCTCTGGTTTTATAATGACCTCAATTCATCCCATGTCCTGGGTAGCACAAGCAAGGCAGGGTCACGTTTTCTGAAGTGCGTCTGTCCCATCCTGGATGACGAACGGGTGACGACTGGTTCTCTCCTGTGCTTTTGTTAAGACCTTGCTTCATACTGGTTGATCAGCTGCTATTCCTGTTTCTCAGCAATCCACAGTGATGGCCTCTAATTTGAAACTGGACAAATGCTAATGGCAAGAAGAATTGTTAGGGGAAGAGTCTAGATCTCATAAACAGTGTCGGGGGTACCAGGGAGCACCCTGGGAACAGAGGGGAGCTGAGCAAGAGGATGAGAAAATGGACTGAGGCAATGCAGGCAGCTTTCAGAGCAGGGAGCTGATGGGGACGAGGTGAGGGTGGAGGGGACATGTAGGGGGAAGGGCACAGGTTGTCCTCATGCTTAGTCCTCACGGAAGCTCCAGGTGAGGCCTCCTAGTGCAACCAGACACCTGCCTACAGGTGGCTGGGCAGAGGGGCTGCTAGGTGAATCTGAGCCCTTTGATTTACAAGCACACTTATCTGCTCTGAGCATCAGTTTCCTCCTTTGTAAAGAGGGAAGATATTAACCCCTGCTTTACTGAATGGCATTGACATACAGTGCTTAGCACATAAGTGCGTGCTCAATATGTGTTAGCTGTCATTGCCCTAGAAGCAGCAGGGAGCTAGCCGGGGCTGGGCTATCCTTTCAGAGTTGGTATCTAGTCCCCCATCACAGAGATGGGGTGGGTGGGGTATGGGGGGCCAGCAGAGGAGGCTGGAGGCCCATTGGCCACACTTTTAAAGAGTCATGCAAAGCTTTCACTGTCCCCCAAAGCCATTAATTTGCAATAATGTCCAATATTTATTTAGTGCTTCCTATGGCCTGGGCACTGCGCTGGCACGTTACATGCCTTTTATCCTTAATCCTTTTAACAATTTTGCAGGTTTGTACCATTATGAGACGATCATTTTACAGAGGAGAAGAATGCATGTCAGAGAAGTCAAGTGACTAGTCTAAGTCACTGAACACATCTGGGAACAAAGAGACCTTGAATCCCCTCTCCAGAATGACTCAAATTGTGGACACAGGAGACAGGATTTCCACACCCCACCTGCTACTGGGAAGAAAGCAGCCAGCATCCTGCAGGGTCTGAACCTCCAGGCAGCAGCGGGTCCTCAGGAGAGTGAGGCTGAGGCCACAGGGGGTGCAGTGGCGCCAGGAAGAGCAATGCCCACCGTAGTGTCCTGACTTTGACATTTTTCTGGAAGCAATATGCATTTTGTACATTTCTTTCTGCCTCAGTTTCCTCATCTGTAAACTGGATTTTAACTATTTGCCTTCTTCACAGAAATATGGTCAAGCTGGAAGAATATTTTTAAAACCCACCAAAAAGACCTGGGCAAAAGTCCTTGTGTAGTTATTGCCTGCCTCATACACTAATGCTGGCTGAGAAAGGATGGAATTTTAAACTAATCATAGAAAGAAACTGTGAAACATCATTCGAATGTCCATTCATTTATCGCTTTCCCATATCTGAGTATTTACTTAAAGAACGAACAATCATTGCAGACACTAAAGCAGGGGCTCAAATGACGACGGGGTGGGTCGGGGGCCTCGTGAGGAAGCAGGCGTGGCAGGGCCCGGGGGACCTGCTCTCACACCCTCCTTGGGGTCTCTGTGAAAAGCCAGGAGGCAGCTTTTGAAAACCAAGTCCTTGGTCCCGCCTCCCCCACTTCTCTCTGGGCACTGCCTGCTTCAGCCTGTCCACCTCTGCGGGCTCCTCTTCTCCCCGCCAGAGGAAGCATGTAGATGCACATAGACACGCCTTTATCAGAGAAGTGGAGAAAGCGAACAGCAGAGATGTGCTGTTTGTACTCAGTTCACGTTCCTCAATTTGATCTGCAGAAGATCAAACCTCCGGTAATGATATTCACAGCTATCACCACAGCTCTGAGATTACAGGCCCTTACTTTTTTTTAAAGGGCAGATGTATTGAGATATAATTCACATACCATACACTTCGCTCATTTAAAGTGGCCAATGCAATGATTTTTAGTATATTCACAGTGTGGTATTAATATAACCACCACCACAAGCAATTTCAGAACATTGCCATCACTCGTAACCTTTAGCAATCACCTCCCATTCTTCCCAACCCTCTCCAACTCCCAGCCTTACACAACCACTAATTTACTTTTTGTCTCTACAGATTTGCCTATTCCGGACATTTCATACAAATGAAATCATGTAATATGTAGCTTTTGTGACTGGCTCTTTTCACTTAGCATAATGTTTTCTAGGTTCATCCATATTGCAGCATGTGCCAGAATTTCCTTCCTTTTTATTGTTGAAAAATATTCCATGGTTCGAATATATTCCATTTGGTTTATCCATTTATCAGTTGATAGACATTTGGGCTTGTCTTAGTCAGTTTTGTGCTGCTACAATAGAATATCACAGACTGGATAATTTATAAAGAACAGAAATTTATTTCTCACAGTTCTGGAGGCTGGGAAGTCCAAGACCAAGGCACCAGTGTCTGGTGTCTGGGGAGAGCGTTCTTGCTGTGTCCCTGGAGGGGAGGAATGCTGTGTCCTCCGATGGCAGAAGGCAGGAGGACAAAAAAGGGACAAACTCCTTCTGTCAAGCCCCTTAATAAGGGCATCTTCATGAAGGGAGGAACCATCACAACCTAATTCACTTTTAAGGCCCCATGTCTTAATACCATCACATTGGCAACACCTGGATTTTGGAGGGAATATGTTCAAACCACAGCAGGGTTGCTTTATCTTTTTGGCTATTGCGTATAATAGTGCTATGAACACTAGTGTACAAGTTTTTGTGTGGACATAGGCTTTCAATTCTCTTGGCTATACGCCAGTAGAACTGTTAGGTCACATGGTAACTCCATGTTGACCTTTGTGAAGAAATGCTAGACTGCACCCTTTTACATTATCACCAACAGTGTATGAGGGCTCCAATTTCTCCACATCCTCACCAACACTTGTTACTATCTGTCTTTTTGAGGACAAAGTATGTGGCTTTGATTTGCATTCCCCTGATTATTAATGATGTTGAGCATCTTTTCATGTCTTTATTGGCCATTTGTATATCATCTTTGGAGAAATGTCTATTCAAACCCTTTGTCCTTTAATTGGATTATTTGTCTTTTTATTATTGAGTTGTAAGAGCTCGTCACATATTCTAGATAAGACAGTCCCTTACCAGATACATGATTTGCCAATATTTTCTCCCATGCTGTAGGTTATCCTTTTACTTTCTCAAAGGTGTCCTTTGAAGCATAAATGTTTTAAATTTTGATAAAGTCCAGCAGAGCTATTTTTTCTTTTGTTGCTTGTGTTTTTTTGGTGTTAGACCACTACTTTTTGTAGTTCCTTAGGTGTTGGGTCTCTGTCCAAGGTCATGCTTGACCCGCCAGGCTATTTCCTACCTTGTTTCTGCCCTTCACACCCAAACCTTTATCTCTGTCTCTGGCATCAAGAAGATAACCCCCCGCCCCAGGCATGCATCTAGTCAAAACCATCCTGATCTTGTGGTCATGTCCAGTTAGAGTCTTCTGTCTATAGTGCCTTGGAGCATGGTTTATGACGTTGGACTCCCTGGATGTGACTCCCAGCTCCACCACACATGGAATAAGAGATCTTGTATGAATGATCTTAAAGCGTGATAAGCTCAGTTTCTTCATTTGCACAACATTGTGAAAATTATAGAAAATGATTCATGAAAAGTACTTAGCCCAGTGCCTGGTACATCATAAATAATAAATGTTTGCTGCTTCTGTAATGCTGCTGTTTCATACCTCTGCAGAAACGCCTTGTTTTGCAGCCCGGGGAATCCTGGTTCCTCTCTCTTCTGTCTGTGGTCAGTAACACTGGCTACACTCAGTCCCCACCAAGTTATCTGCCATTCTGCTTTGTCTTGTTCCCTGCTCACCTAGTAGAACAATGCCTCGTCCCTGCCTTGCAGACCATCACCCTTGCCCCGAGTCTAGCTCTTCATCCAGACTCCATCTTCACCTGTCTGTCTTATCTGGCATATCCGTCCAGTGGTTACTGAGAAGCACTCACAACTTCAGAATTCCTTCTCCCAGGTGTGGCACTCTACCTAGTCCAGTGTAGCCCCCTCCTCTCATGGCCTGGCTGCCTCTTCAATGTGTCCATTGAAGGCTTTCTGGTTCACACCTGCCCGTCCCCTCCCCTCCCTTCCCCTCCCCTCACTGCCTCTCCTCTATGCCACCCCTCTCTCCTCTTGTCCCTCCCTCCACCTCTTGGCAACGTCTCACACACACCAGGTTCATGCCCACCTTAGGCCTCCCCCCTAGAACTTCCCTCTGCCCACAGTGTTCTTCCCCACATAGCTGCTTGCCCAAGGGCCTCATCTCCTTCAAGTCTGTGCTCAGCTCTCACCTTTGCAATAAAGCCTGTCCTGATTACCCAGTTAATACCATAACTTGCCCACCCACCACACACGTGGCCATGCCAATCGCCCTTGTCCACTTTATGGTTTCTTTTGTCCATAGCAATTGTCATCTTTCATCTCTCTGCACAATTTACTTCTTTGTCATTTACTGTTTAGATATTTTTAAAAACTCTGTAAGGCTATAAGCTCTATGTGGGCAGGGATCTGTGCCACTTTATTCCCTGACATAGCCCAAATACCTAAAGCAAGGCCTACTGGCTGCTGGGCAAGCATCCGCTGAGACGGCTGAGTGGTGGTAACTTGCATTTCCCTGGCGTCCTCCTATGAACATCCTCCTATGATTACTGGCTGCCCTATGTGTTTACGCTTCTGAGAGTTGCCTGTTTGCTTTTTTGTCCATTTGTCCACGTTTTCTTTTTTATTGATTTGTAGGAATTCTTTAGATTTCTATGACACTCACGCTTTGTCAGTAAGCCTGTCCATCTGGCTTGTAACCAGTGCCTGCCGCAGTGTGTGGCACATGGCAGGCACCTAGAATCCAGCGGGGAGCGTCAAGACAAGAAGTCTGGAACACGGATGTCTTCAGGTTAGCATCGGTATGCATTCGAGTTGGGAAGGGAACAGGAAAAAATGCCCTCTTAAAAGTTAATTAAATCATTAGGAGGGAACGAAATCGCCCTACTCACCCTGGCAAGCAGTCCCCACATGTGGCATCGCTGGTGGCTGAACAGTTTGCCTTCTGAAAGCGGTTCACCAGCGCACAGTCCAGACACGGCTTGCACTTCTGGAAGCCCCAGTCTTCCTTGAACCTGTGCGGCCGGCACGTCACGCACTGTGCATCCTCCCCGTAGCCGAAGCCACATTCCTGTGGGGATTAACAGGCAATAGAAAGCTATTCAGACCTTGCAAGCGTGAAAAAGGAAAGACCGCTGGGATGAAACAAAGACCTGGTCTAATAATTACCGAGTGTCGGCCTTCCTAGACACAAAGGCAGCTCTTTCAGCGAGTTCAAATGTGTCTTCCACTGCTAATAATCTCTCTTACTACGATAAGTATACTCAGTCATCCACTTTATTCAAGAAGCCATGAGCATGGGAATAATAAAGGGTCTCTTGGGCTCCCACTGCTACATTATTGTCAGCATATGGCAGAATTATGGCACTTTCTTCTTCTCCAATTAAGCCGGTCATGTGAATGCTCAGAAGCTAAAGCCAGTGAAATGTTCAGGCGCCTATTCATTTTTCAAGGCAGAAAATAAATACTTTGATATCAAGGGTGATATTTTTGAAAATGAGGATAACTGCATAAGAAATTTGCAAGCTTACAAGCCTAAAAATCTATCCAATGGAGAGCTCCTTGAAATGTTTGTCAATTTGGTATTTTCCAAGAGAAGAAAGAGTCCTACATATTACAAGAAAGCAAACTTGTTGTTGAGATAAACTCTGTGGTACCAAAGGCCTCACACTTCTCTAGATTTGGACATCAGAACAGTACTGTTCTCCAGGGATGGGCAAAATGGATGACTTTTTGACCTACATGTGAACATGTCCACAAGTTCGAGAACTCAGTAGACCATAGCACATCATATAATGTAATTATCATACAATCATAAAGAGAATGATGTTCATGACACTTTAAAAAAATAAATTATAACACAGAATTAGAAGTATAATGTCATTGCCTTCAAAGGCATTCATAGTAAGTACCAACATTTATTGGGTGCTGTCTCTAAGTGGGAACCTTATTTTTTTAATTTTTATTTATTTATTTTTCAGAGACAAGGTCTCACTACATTACCCAAGCTGGTCTTGAACTCTGGGCTCCAGTGATCCTCCCACCTCAGCCTCCCACTACAGGCATGAGCCACCACACCCAGCTTATACCAAGAACTTTACACACATTATCTCAATAATCCAGAGAGATGTAGTGTTCGAACCAGGATTTGAACCCACACAGTCTAATCCCAGAGTTGGACTTCATAACCACTACACGATAGAGCCTTTCAGGTACTTCTTACGTATACATTACACATCCATAGGAAGATGTCTGAAAGATTCCACACTCACATGTTAACACTGGTTATCTGTACTTTGCAATGGCTTCCATAGAACACTGGTCATTTTTTTTTTTTTTTTTTTTTTTTTTTTTT
>VBSM01003176.1:78770142-78796881 GCA_008086735.1 Cheirogaleus medius | reverse complement strand
CAACAGCGGCTTAAGAGGACCAAGAGGGGTGCCCATGTAGGCAGCAGGCCGAGTGAACCCACAAAAGCAGGCTAGATGTTGCAGAGGGAGGAGGGCTCAGATGAAATCTCTTAGAGCCTCACATTTCTTCATTTGTAAACCCTGGATGCTGGAATGCAAGTTCCAGCTAGTTCAGAATCCCCATTTTCTATATAATTTATATATTGTAATTTCTTCATCCATATTTATATACAAAATCAATGAAGCAGTACTTACTGGTGAAAAATTAAATCAAAACCAACCCAAAGGATAGTACTGCTTGTCCTTAATAAACTACTCAATAAAAGATTGTAAGTGATCATCACTTCAATCTAGATTTTCTTACTAATTAACTCATTCACATTTTGGATGAGCAATACCTTCTTTCCTCCTCTCAATTATTCTGCCTGTCTTTCAAATGTACATCTTGAACACACACAACAAAGAGTTGGGGAGAAAAAAAGTGCAAGGTCAACCTCCTTCTTAATCCTGAGTGCTTTAGCTACACAATATTCTAAACCAAATGCACAGACAGGAGAGAGAGAGAGAGAGAGAGAGAGCGCGCGAGAGAAAAGCATTTGATTTAAAGAACCGATTCACACATGAGAGTTTCTTTGAAATTGTTAACAGGGATTATCTCTTTTGGGGGAAGGGGAGGTTAGTAGAATTACACGGAGGTGTTCAATTTTTATAATTCTGCAGTACGTAATTTAATTTTTGCAAAAGCATCTGTTCCTCTTGTAATCGGGAAAACAATCCAAACACATATTCAAAAAGAACTTCTTTGGACATGTGCTAGGTCTTTGTGGGGAGGCCATTGTTACTCTGGCTCTGCGCTGGAACAGCTGTGTTTTTGCTGAGCACTTCAGTGGCTGTGTGCATGCAAAAGGCTTTCTGCGAGCACGGAAGAGAGCCTCCCACTCCCAGAGTCTCCCGGGATCAAAGCGCAGTGCACGTGACATTCTGGGGGTGGGCGCTGCATTGTTCACACGCCGAGCATCCCCGCGTCAAAGGTTCATGCAAGAGCAGAGTGTTTCAAAATCATGCTTTGATCCAGGCAGCTTGAGACTGTGCGAGTCTCATGTACAAGTTAAAACATGACAAAGAAGAAAAGAAAAAAGGAAGAAAGTAGAATGGAAAACAAAGAGAAAGGAAAACGCAGAGAAAGAGGTGCATTAACTGGGAGTATATGTTGTATGAATTCTGTTTTTCAAGCCCGGTGGATACAGGAGAAAAAGTATGTACTTTCCCACATTAGATCCAAAGACACATGAGTCTGAATGTCAACTCTGCCACTTGTTGGCCAGGTTATTCTGGGAACTCTCTGGCCCTCATTCTCGTCATCTGTGAGATGGGAATAATACCTGACCTACAGGGTTGCTGTGAGGAATAAAGGGGAAAACATATAAAGCCTCTAAATTCTAAATCAAGCACAGAGTGAGCATTCATTACATAAATTATACCTATGGATATTATTATTTCAGATTTTCTACAACCCAACAAACCAACTTTCCTGATTCAAGTCTAATAAAGCATCTTTGGGAAACAAGGGGCTCTTCAGACCCAGATTCCTTCTAGCTTACTTGAAAAATACTACCTTGCATCTAAAACATTTTTATTGAATAAAAATCTTTCCAAAATAAGTCACAAATCTTTTTTAGTTAAAAAAATTTTTAAAGAGTATACAAAGTATAATTGAACCTGCTCGCCTTGATTCCACGCCCACTGTGCTGCAATAGCAGGGCCGCTGTGCGCACGGCAGCTCGGCAGCTCTGCTGTTTGAATTCCCCCGCCTGGCAGGCAGCTGTCACGACGCCCAGCTGACTCTCCCTGTCTCCAGCTATTCACTTCCTCTCTCCACTGAGAAACAGGACAAGTGATCCAAGCAGAAATGAACTTAAGAGAAATCTAAACAGGAGTTTGGAAGGTTTCATCTCTCTTGAAAAATAACGCATAGTTTCGCACGGGGGAGGTCTTTGTGCTACTTTTTTGATTCCTGACTGTATTGCAGAGTTTGGACTGCACACAAGGACCATTTTGACCAGGTGTTCTTGCCATATGTCATTCTATGTCATTTACATGTCATTATATTTTGTGGAATGAGCATTTCATGACAGCGTTTTTTGTTTGGTTGGTTTTGGTCCATTCTACTCGTAGACTGGACCAAGTCATGTATAGAAAGAAAACAAAACCAGGTACCAAATGTGTCTTGTTTTGCCTCCATTATCTGGATATTAACTCACTAATTTTGCTCAGACTTGATATGTTTTGGTGGCGGCAACAGTAACGTTCAACGAGGTGGGTATAGGTGGAGGGGTTGAGAAAAAGCTTTGCATCCAAGACTATTGACAAAATCCACAGACCTACTGAGCATATACCAGACACTCTCCCGGGAGAGTTTATAGAGATTGCTTATTCAGGAAAATTTTATTTAAAATATATTTTCTCTAAAGTCTTTGCCATTTTCAAAGAGATAATATTAGAAAATTGGCTTAATATTATTTTTAAGCTATTAAAAATAGCTTGCAGTTCATGATAGTCTAAGAAATTAATGAAGTGGCCATTACATGATGAATTAACTAGAAACCCTAAATTAACAAGAAATTCAGAGAAGTTATTTCCAAGGAATTAAATTACAGTATAGCGTCCATGGCAGCAACCACTTTTTGAGTTGATTGTCGTATTCCGAATGCACCATAAACACAGACTCTGTAATTATTTGTAATCCAGGCTATAAAGTCAACAGCATATAAATATTAAATTACCCCCAATATAAATGTCTGCTTTGATGTTTTTATTTCATTCAGTAAAACCAGGTGGTTAAAAGGCCTTGAAATCTTCCCCATTAAAATGTTCAATAAATAAGTACCACGAGGAAAAAGAAAGGCAAAACCACCTGAAGGGAAACCCAGCAACCTCAGGCCCGTGGCGATGTCGGTCAGCAGAGTGAGACTGTGCCTTCATAAACTGGTGTCCCCACCCTGGCTAGAGACCACTTCTTTTTTCTTTTTATCACTTATATATTGAAGAAAACAACAACACAAATCTAGTATGCCTTTCTTCCCATCCCTAGTCCCCAACTTCTTGCTCCCTGCAACCAGGCACGAACTGGTACCAGGCTTTGGCGTGACCCGCCAGAAACACTTCACTTGCGTGTGCCCGTGTGTTTAACACACTCTTCTGCAACTATTTTCTCACTCAAGACGTCTTGGAGAGAGCTCCACGTTGGCAGATGGAACGAGTGCCCCATTGTAGGGACATGGCTGGGGCCATTCTTACTCACCACTGCACCCCAAGTGCTGGGACGGGGGATGGCCATGGATGTTCGGTCAATTACATCTGTATTGATCTCATGAACTAATTGTGCATCGAATAAAAACAGCATCAAAAGTTCCCCCCCCGCCATAAATTTTGGAAAGAAAGGGGTAATTTCCCTAGGTATGGTATTTTCTGCAGCAGGCAGACAAGTAAGTAAATAGATAAGGAAATGAGCCATGTTTGAGTTTAGGCTTTTGACAAAGACTCTGTCCTTGACCAAACTCTAGACAGGCTCCTATGAGCCACTTTCCCAGTGGGCTGTGTCCTCGAGGGAGTGCCCAGTTGCCCAAGAACCCTACTGAATACGTCTAGCCAGAGCTCCCCATCCTCTGTAAGTGGTCCCCCTCGGTATGTGATTGGGTTCCTCATCCCTCACCCCCACCCAGGGGCTGTCTGACCACCCTGGCCCGTGTTCAGCCAGAACCCCCCACCCCCTGAGACGTTGCCTCTCAGTAACTTTCCGTCCGCCAACTCCACAGTGCTCCTTGGCTATAACCCCCCACTTGCCGTGCCGTACTCGGAAGAGAGCCCGGTTCTACACTGGGGTTTCGGGTCCCCGTTGCAACAGTCCTGAGTAAAATCTGTTGTGTCACTTTACAGCCCAGCGCTGGGTTTTCTTTGACACTTTCCGGGCTGCACTAGAGCTCTCCCTCCCATCATTTCCTACGAAGGACAGTGTGTGTGTGTGTGTGTGTGTGTGTGTGTGTGTCTGGTGAGGGGAAGGTAAGTGGGGGGCGGAGCAGAGTAAGTCTGTCATTGGCCTGGGCTTCAGCATTAGGCATATGCATTTTATTTCTCTAGAGCATGGTCTACCACACGGTCTATCAATGGTAGAAATGCATTTCTACTTTAAAGTACCAAATAGGCTTTATTTTCGAAATTATGACCTGGTATACCTTCAAAGCTTCAGGGAAATACCTAGCACTTTCTCGAATCCCTGAGCAGACCTTTTTATCAATAAACCTCAAGGTGGGAAAATATCTACATGGATAAAATAATAATGCAATTTTTTTTTAAAGTCTCGCTATGGGTTTCCTACTTACTTCCTAAAATCGTACATGAAGTGAACAATCCTGGGTATCTGGCACCCGTCTCCATCTCTCCTTTCCAAAAGGCTGGTGTGTTACAGGCCGGTGAGTAAGAAATAAAAGCTTGCTGAATAAACAAATGGATGAACAAATATTGTTTAAGGCAGTGTTTCCTAAAGACTTACTTTTTATTTTTTATTATTTTTAATGCTAAGGAGCAAAAGCCTGTAAGGGCCACAGCGACGGCTCCCCCTTGGCAAGGCTGCTGGGGTGGGCTGGGTGGGTGGGGGTCGGGGTGGGGGGTGACAGCCTTCCTTATCTTGGTCCCACGGCAACAGAGGGCTGGACCCAGCTGGGCTGCTTCCACCCAAGCTGGCGGCAGCGGTAGCTCTGTCACTCTGCCCAATATTTTTAAGCCACATTTGGTGGTTTTCCAGTAGCAAAATGACTCAAAGTAAACAGTCCCCAAATCCCCTTCTCTCTTTTCTCCCTCTGTAAATCCAGCATTTAACAAAAACACACGCGGGTCCCACCTACAAGTTTGAGGAGCATTTAGTTTCTCAGACCACAAGGAAGAACCTCCCAGACCCTCCTCGTTCAAGAAACTCGTTCTGGGGCCTCAGGTCAAAAGCACTATTTATTTTGTACAGCCACTAAGTCATTAACTTTGGTTCTTTGAACTTTAAAAGTTAAATGTTAAATTTCAAATTTGGACGGAGAAGAAGTTATTTGTGGAGAAAATCTAGGGCACACAAATGGAAATGACAAATTAGATTTATGTCGCCAGTACTTAGAAATCAACTTTTTAATTTCCTTTAATAAGACAACACCAAAGAGATATTTCCCTCCAACTTTCAGTTTATGAAAATCTGTACTTGAGTTTTTTAGAGAAAAATTACAAGCGAGAGCTTGTTAATATCTGCCAAACATCGCTAGGCTCAATCAGGTATAATTAAACACAAAGTGAGCAACACTGTAATTAAATGGCAGAAATGAATCTTTTTTTTTTGAATGCTTGCAAATTACATTAATTTTTTTCTCTTGGTGACTTTCTTTATAGGGATGAAAATAGTTTTCAAAAAAGTAGACCTCTTTAAAACTAAGAAGCTGGACATAACCCCACATGGAGGAAAGTATGTTGTTGTTTACAAGAGTTAATTTTTTTTACATTAACTACAGTCATCCCAATAATTGGTTAGAAAAGCTTACTTTGAAAACCCTGCCAGAGACGTGAAGCCTGTTTCAAGTGGTTCATGCAAAAACTAGTTTCCTGATTTACTGCTGTGAGGCGATCATGTTAAAAGCACATTGTTGGCATTAATACCCGGGGAGGGGGAGGGGCTGTGGCCCAGCGAATTCTAGGCAGTGCGAATTTTAAGTCTGATGCAGCTACCTCAGGAAAACAAGTCATCCTGCCCCACATATCCCAAAGCTAGGCTTATTTTCATGAGCTGAAAGGATGCCCGAGAGCCAAGTAACACTCTTATACACATGTATGGCTCAAAACACCCAGCAGGTACTGCTTATGGAACAATAATATTTTGCATTTTTTGACACTGAAATAGGAAAACCATTCTCAATTACCTTTCTCATAAACTTTCAGAAACTATATCTTGTAGTGAAAGAGCGACAGGGTAGCATGGCTCAACAGGATAAAATCGGTAGTCTCCAAATGGCTCATACATTTTTCTAAGTGTACAGGGAAGCTAACTTTTAGCCCAAATTACTACAAAGAACCTCAATGAGAAGAGATGCTGCTTGGGAGGGAGAGAGCTAATGAGATGCGCCTGTTCGGAATGCCATGGACGGATGGAACATCATCTAGCGCGAGGAGCGTGGAGGAAAGGAAACAGATGGGCCTTGGGAGCTGGTGGCAGGCTGGTTAGGAGGAGGAAGGAGAAGAGGAAGGCTGCCCGGCGAGGCAGCTCCTGCGGCCCCCATGCATTAGGTCCACGGGATTTGAACGTCCCCTTGTTTTAGAAGTTGGTCCTGAGCCGTAATCTCTGGAGGAAAGTTCATGGTTTTAGAGTTGCACTGTCCAGTACAACAGCCATAATATGGCTTCATCTAAATCTAATAAACTACAATGAAATATAATTAGCAATCATCTTCCTCAGTGACACCAGCTAGCCACATTTCAAGAGTTCAATAACCTCAGAGGCTAGTCATTCCCACAATGGACATGCAGACATCGACCACATCCATCATCGCACACAGTTCAACCAGAGAGCGCTGTACCAGGGCGCTATCAACTCAAGAAAGAGATGGTTACCCCCAAGTGGCTCCTCCCACCCCCACACTATTACTTATTAGCAGTGACGATGGACAAATCAATTAACCTCTGTGTCTCAGTTTCCCTGTCCATAAAATGGGGGTAATTGTACTCCCTATTTGAGCCACATGTTATAAGGATTCCATCACTTAATACACGAAGATCACACAGATAGTACCTAGCTCATTATATTAAAAGTTAGCCAACATTAGCCATTTTGGTTACATGACATGTATTACGGAAAGATAGTACATATTTGTTGCGTTAAGAGATGTCCTTTACAGGAACATAACTCAAAATATCCAAGGTGAAAGGTTAAAATAAGTAATCTTTTAAAAGTGGCCAAAGAAGGGAAGGGTATCAATCTAAGGAAACAATGGTAATAATGGCCCTGGAGCAGCTATGCAGACTCCTTACCGTCTAATAATAGAAAGGATGTGAAAGAGGCTGAGACCCACTGACCACACACCACAGGTGGGCAGACTGTCCTCAGAATGCGATTCCAGCAGCCCCAGCAAGCCCTGACCCGTGCTGTAAATGGTAGAAACCTAACTAACAATGAGAAAGTAAGCCCAGACACCTTGACAAAAAATAGTACTGCCTGCCTTCCAAAGAAAATAATAATTAGGAGTAAAAAAACCACAGATGGAAAGTTGAACTATACTTGCTTACCCAAAGCATTTCTAAGCTTTACTTTAAGACACAGATACATGTTTGTAATCAGAAGAACCTCATAACCCACAGTATGCTAATTTAGATAGAGAGAACTGATAGTAGAAAACACAAGTTTTAAGTTGTGTTTAATACAGTGAAACAAGTATGGGAACAATGTTAGAGTAAAGGTTATTTGAAAGCTCTATGTTAGGTGAAAATGCAATTTTTTTTTTACTTTTAATACAAAGAAAATTTTAGTTGTGCATATCAATAATCTGTTGTACATTTTCATAACTAACTTTAAAATGTTTTGTTTACTGTGCTTTCAAAATTTCAAACAGCACAGGTAACCAAAATTACAAGCCTCACTTAAAAAGGTAAGGGCTCTCAGACTAATTCGTTTCATTACAAATTAAAACATATCCCTCCAGACCACATATTTAATATCTCAAGTTTTAAAAAATGATTATTTATAAATGTAGTTGTCTGACATTTTTTTAAAAAGCTTAGTCATAGTCAGAAGAATAAATTTTCTTTTGATTTGTAAAGCTTGGAAGTGATAATGAATCAGCTGAATATAATTGTTAATTTAAGTGATTTATCTGATTTTAATCTACTCATAACTTATTTTTCTTTCCTCTGAAAGATATATTATTGCTAAAGATTTAAAGGCGCAACAGAAAGAAGAAACCGCAAATTCATGAATGGGCCATTTAGAAATTTCTAACCCCAGAGGAATTGCTTATACAAAGTTCAAGTTCTTCACCTCGATGAGTTAAGTGGGAAATAAAAATATATTTTCATTTGCATTTGTATGTTGGCATCCTTTACCTCTCTGATGTTTTGCATCTTAGAGCAGAAGCAAGGCTCAGTGGCTTATTTTATTTACCTGAGTTAAAACCAAGATAAAAGACTTGGCAAAACATATTATTTATCATACACACACAAATGCATTAATTTTTATATTACTAGATTTGTGTCACTTTTTTTTCCAAAAATATTTAAGCTTGACTGACTTGTTCACTCCTTGAGCAGTCTTGTACCATGTGTGTATTAGGAGCCAGGTGCTGTGTAGACACTACGGATGAAAAGCTGAATGACATGAGTTGCCTGTTTCAACGTGGACACCTCTGGGCAGTAACATGGGCCTTAAGAATCTAATTTTTCAGTGACATTACTGTCTTTTCTTTTATTGTTTCTCATGCAATTTGTCCTAGTTTCTGGGGTTTTTTTTTCCTGGTCTCTTTTTAATAGGATTCATTCTTGATGTTCTGCATTCTATGGGTATAATGACATGTGCCCACAATTACAGTATCATATAGAGTAGTTAAAAATCCTCTGCTCCGCCTATTCACCCAATCCTCCCCTCTATCCTTGGCAACCACTGATCCTTTTATTGTCTCCATAGTGTTGCCTTTTCCAGAAAGTCACATAGTTGGAATCATACGGTATGTAGCCTTTTCAGATTGGCTTCTTTCATTTAGCAATATGCATTTAAGGTTACTCCCTGTCTTCTCATGGTTTGATAGCTCATTTCTTTTTAGTGCTGAATAATATTCCATTGTGTGGCTATACCACAGTTCATTTATCCATTCACCCACTGAAGTACCTCTGGGTTGCTTCCAAGTCTTGGTAATTATGAACAAAGCTGCTATATAAGCATCTGTGTGCAAGTTTTTGTGTAGGCATAAGTTTTCCATTTCTTTGGGTAAATAATGCAGAGCATAACTGCTGGATTGAATAGTAAGAGTACATTTAGTTTTGTAAGAAATTGCCACAGTGTCTTCCAAAATGACTGCACCATTTTGCATCCCCACTAGCAACGAATGAAAGTTCCTGTTACTCCACATCCTAGACAGCATTTGACACTGTCAGTGCTCTGCATTCTGGCCATTCTAATAGACAGACATGCAGTGGTATCCGCATTATTGTTTAAATTTGCGTTTCCCTGATGACATATAAGGTGAAGCATCTTTTCATATGCTTATTTGCTATCATATATCTTCTTTGGTAAGGTCTCTGTTAAGGTCTTTCACCCATTTTTTAATTAGGTTGCTTATTTTCTTATTTTTGAGTTTTAAGAGTTCTTTCTATATAATTTAGATAACAGTCCTTTGTCAGATATCTTTGGAAAATATTTTCCTCCAGTCTGTGGCTTGCTTTTTCCTTCTCTCGACAATGTCTAAAGCAGAGCAGAAATCTTTAATTTAAGTCCAGCTTATTAATTCTGTCTTCCATAGATTATACCTTTGGTGTCAAATATAAAAAGCCACCACCAAACCCAGCATCTTATAGATTCTATCTTATATTATCTTCTAGGAGTTTTACAGTTTTGCATTTTACATTTATTTTGAGTTATGTCTGCATCTAGATTCATTTTTTGCATGTAGATGTCCAGTTGTTTCAGCATCATGTGTTAAAAATAACCCGATCTTTTCTCTTTTGTTGGTGTTTGCTCCTTTGTCAAAGACCAGATGACTTGTATTTCTGTGGGTCTATTTCTAGTCTCTCTATTCTATTCCATTGGTCTATCTGTCTATTCTTTTGCCAACACCCACTGGATTACTGCAGCTTTAGAGTAAGTCTTGATGTCAGGTAGTGTCAATCCTTCAACTTTTTCTTCTCCTTCAATATTATGTTGTCTGTTCTGGGTCTTTTGCCTCTTCATATAAGCTTTACAATCAGTTTGTCAATATCTACAAAATAACTTGCTAGGATTTTGATTGGGGTTGCACTGAATCTATAGATAAATTTGAGAAGAACTGACATCTTGACAATATTGAATATTCCCATCCATGAACATGGACTATCTCTCCATTTATTTAGTTGTTCTTTGTTTTGTAGTTTTCCTTATATTTATATTTCATTAGATTTATACCTAAGTATTTCATTTTTGAGAGTGCCAGTGTAAACATACATTGCTAATATATATGAAAGAGATTGACTTTTGTGTATTAATCTGGTATCCTGCAATGTTACTCTAACTGCTTATTAGTTCCAGGAGGTTTTCTGTTGATTCTTTTGGATTTTGTGTAGAGAGGATCATGTCATCTGTGAATAAAGACAGCTTTATTTCTTCCTTCCCAATCAGTGTATTTTTTATTCCCTTTTCCTGTCCTGTTGCATTAGTTAGTATTTCTAGTATGATGTTGAAAACAAGTGGTGAAAGGGGACAGACATCTTTGCCTGATTTTGGTGGGAAACTTCTAGTTTCCACCATTAAGTATGATGTTAACTGTAGGGTTTTTGGGGGAGGGGGTTTTGATCAATATTCTTGGTCAAGTAGAGGAAGTTCCTCCATTTTTCTAGTTTATTGAGACTTTTAAAAAAATCATAAATAGGTGTTAGATTTTTTGAAATGCTTTTTCAGCACCTATTGATATGATAGGTAATTTTTCCTATTTAGCCTGTTGATGTGATAGATTACATTAATTAAACTTTACATGTCAAACCAGCCTTGCATATCTGGGATAAATCTCACTTTGTCATGGTGTGTAACATCTTATTCATTATTGTTGGATTCAATTTGCTAATATTTTGCTAGGAATATTTGTATCTATGTTCATGAGAGATACTGGTCTGTAGTCCTTTTTTGTAATGACTTTGGTTTGGTATTGGGCTGGTGCTGGCCTCTCAGAATGATTCAGGAAGTCAGTTTCTATATTCTGGAAGAAATTGTAGAGAATTGGTATAATTTCTTCTTAACTGTTTGGTAGAATTCACCAGTGAACTCGTTTTGGCCTGCTGCTCTCTGTTTTGAAAGGTTATTAATTATTGATTCAATTTTTTCAATACACATAGGCCTATACAGATTGTATATTTCTTCTTGGGCGAGTTTGCAGATGGTGTCTCTCAAGGAATTGGTCCATTTCATCTAGGTTATCAAATTTGTGGGCATTGAGTTGCTCATAGTGTTCCTTTGTTAGTCTTTTAATGTCCATAGAATCTGTAGTGATGTCTCCTCATTAATTTCTGATATTAGTAATTTGTGTCCTCTCCTTTGTTTTCTCAGTTAGCATTGTTAGAGGATTATCAGTTTTACTTACCTTTCCAAAGAACCAGCTTTAGGTTTTGTTGATTTTCTTTATTGATTTTCTGGTTTCAATTTCATTGATTTCTACTCTAAGTTTTATCATATCTTTTCTTCTACTTACTTTAGATTAATCTGCTCTTCTTTTCCTAAGGCGTAAACTTAGGTTAGTGATTTTAGATTCTTTCTTATTTTCTAATATATGCATTCAATGCTATAAACCTCACTCTGAGCACTGCTTCATTGCATCCCACAAATGTTGATCAGTTCTGTTTTCATTTACATTTAGTTCAGAATATTTTTAACTTTCTCTTGTGGTACCTTCTTACCTGTGTGTTATTTAGAAGTGTGTGGTTTAATCTCCAAGTATTTGAGGATTTTCCAGTATTTTTCTGTTGTTGGTTTCTAGTTTCATCCCATTTTGATCTAAGAGCAGATGTTGCATAATTTCTATGCCTTCAAATTTTTTAAGGTGTGTTTTAAGGCCCAAAAGATGGTCTAGCTTGGTGAATTTTCCATGTGAGCTTGAAAAGAATGTGTATTCTTCTGTTGTGGGATGAAGTAGCCTATAGGTATCAAATTATACCCAACTGATTGATGGTGTTGTTGAGTTCAACTATGTCCTTACTGATTTTCTGCCTAATGGATCTGTCCATTTCTGATAGAGGGTGTTGAAGTCTCCAACTGTAACAATGGATTCATCCATTTCTCCTTGCAGTTCCATCAGTTCTTGCTTCACATAGTCTGATGCTCTGTTGCCAGGAGCATACACATTAAGGATTGTTATGTCTTCTTAGAGAGCTAACCTCTTTATTATTGTGTAATACCTCTCTCTACCCATGATAACTTCCTTTACTTCAAAGTCTGCTCTGGCTGAAATTAATATTGCTACTTCTGCTCTTCTGATCAGTGTTAGCATATCTTTCTCCATCCATTTACTTTTAATCTCTATGTGTCTTTATATTTAAAGTGGGTTTGTTGCAGACCATGTAAGTTGGGTCTTATTTTTTGACCCACTCTGACAATCTCTGTCTTTTAATTGGTACATTTAGACCACTGGCAGTAGTTCCCATTTGATATGGCTGGGTTAATAGCTACCATATTTATTACTGTTTTCTACTTGTTGCCCTTCTTCTTTGTTCCTAATTTTGTCTTCTGCTCATTTTGTGGTTTTAATTGAGCGTTTTATTATTCTACTCTCTCTTCTTTCTTAGCATATCATTTATACTTCTTTTTTACTTTTTTTTAGTGGTTGCCCTAGAGATTACAATATGCTTCATGAATAGTGTGATTACCTTATAATAACAAAATAATTCAAATTCCTCCCTCTTGTCCCTTGTATCATTGCTGTCATTCATTTCACTTATGCATAAACATATATATGATACATACATAAGCATACTTAATCAAATACAAAGTTGCTATTATTTTTTTGAAAAGAAATGTTATCTGTTAGATAAGAAAAAGAAAATTAAAATTTTTATTTTATCTTCACTTATTCCTTCTTTGATGCTCTTCCTTTCTTTATATAGATTGACATTTCTGACCTACATTATTTTCCTTCTACTTAAAGTTCTAAAGAATTTCTTTTAATATTTTTTGAAAGGTGGGTCAACTGGCAACAAATTTCCTCAGTTTTTGTGTGAGAAAGTCTTTATTCTTAACTTCTGAAGGATAATTTCTCAGGGTACAGAATTTTAGGTTGGTAGGGCTTTTTTTCTCAATATTTTCAATATTTCACTACATTCTCTTCTTGCTTGCATGGTTTTTGAGGAGAAGTCAGATATCATTCTTATCTCTGTTCCCCATAGGTAAGGTGTTTTTTTCCTTTGACTTCTTTCAGGATTTTTTCTTTATCTTTCCTTTTCTGCAGTATGAAAATGATACGCCTAGGTGTAGTGGGGGGGGGGGTTGGTAGTTATCTTGCTTGGTGTTCTCTGAGATTCCTGGATCTGTGGTTTGGTGTGTTGTGACATTAATTTGGGGAAATTCTAAATCATTATTGTTTTAAATATTTCTTTGGTTCCTTTCTCTCTTTCTCCTCCTTCTGGTATTCCCATTATGTGTATTTACATCTTTTGTAGTTATCCCACAATTCTTGCATATTCTGTTTTGACTTTTTTTTTTTTTCAGTCTTTCTTCTCTTTGATTTTCTGTTTTGGAGGAATCTATTGATATACCCTCGAGTTCAAAGATTATTTCCTCAGCTGTGTCCAGTCTACTAATGAATCCATCAAAAGCATTCTTCATTTCTGCTACTGTGTTTTTTGATGTCTAGCATTCCTTTTTGGTTCTTTCCTGGGATTAACATCTCTCTGCTTACACTGACCATCTACTCTTGCATGCTGTCAACTTTATCCATTGCTGTCCACTTGATCCTTAGCATATTGATCATAGTTGTTTTCAATTCCTGTCTGATAATTCCAATATTCTTGCCACACCTGGTTCTGATGCTTGCTTTGTCTCTTCAAACTGTATTTTTTGCCTTTCAGTATGCCTCATACATCTTTGTTAAAAGCCACCACCCCAGTACTGGTACCAGAACTGCTGTAAATAGGCCGTTAGTAATGTGGAGGGAAGGTGGGGGGAAGGGGAAGTGTTCTATAGTCCTGTGATTAGGCCTCAGCCTTTTTGTGAGTCTGTACCTTTGGACTGTGAACTTCACAAGTGCTTCTCAGTTTTTTTCACCCTTGGGTAGGACAGGATGGCCACAGCAGGCTGGAGTTGGGTATTTCCCTTCCCCCAGGGCACTTAGGCTCTGATAAAGCCCCAGGAGGTCAGGCTCTGGCTTACTAGTTTCTCCTGATGGTAGTCATTGTTAAGAAAAACAGAGTGCTCTAACCTATTTCAAACTGTTCCTTTTTCCCCTCCCCATGATGGGAAATGAGGGGATTTTTCTCTGTTATTTACTGTGAGAATCGGGTAGAGTTCCTGGAGGTAAAACTCACAAAAGCATGGGACTTGCTCTGTGATGGGTCTCCCTAGAGTTTTTAACTCTGACTTTTCCATACCTTGGCCCCAGCAATCTGTCAATTACAGCTCAGGTTTTCCTACCCCAGTGCTGGTTCTTGAAGAGGTTTCTGCAGCCATATATCGTGATTCTCTGTATCTGCTTGTCTGTCTCTCCCATTTATTTGGGGGAAAGCAGTTTTCCCTGTGACTTCATTTCTCTTACAGGTCTACGAAGAGCTGCTGATTTTTCAGTTTGTTCATCTTTTTACTTGTTAGGACATAGTGGCAACTTCCAAGCTCCTCACACATGGAATCAGAAACTGGAAAATGATTCTTTTAATACAAAAAACATTAAGGCTAATAGGACCTTCGTCTTCTGGTCTGATTCTCCAGAAATTATTTTAAGGTGATTGTCTCTACATTTAAAAAAATGAAGGTAAGCGATCAATTCCTTAGAAATGATTTACTAATCTCGTAGAATCTGTCAACTTTCATTCAGATTTTCATAGAGATTTGGGAAAAGAAGAACTTTTGAGAAATAGAAGCTTCATCATCTACTTTCTTCTTTGGCATGACGGCATTTCTAACTACTTTGTTCATTGATTTTAGATATATCGATCTGCTAGAAATGAATCTTTTTACACCCAACATAGCAAAACCTATGTCTGAAAATGCACATTAATATAATCAACAGGGATCCCAAAATACCTGTTGAGATGCTACAGTTGGAAGGCCAGTCAGTTTCAATCCAAATGTAAAGCCCAGGATACTGAAAGCCACCAATTATTTAACACAACAACCAGAAAGAAAAGCCATCCACCAGGACCTACTTGTGGAATGCATCGTTCTCTGTTTCCTGCTGTTTGTAGGTCATTGATCAGAAATCTATGAATGACAAGACTCAGCTTTAAATAATGGCAGTCTGTAGGGAAAAAGGACTTCCTTTTTAAGTCCCTTTAAATTAAAAGAAAAATCTATTGTTCCTTTTCTAACAGGAAAGCTTTGATGTTTTATTTAGAACAAAACAATGCATCAATTCTCCACAACTAGTAACATCTTTAAAAGATCAGAAAATAAAGCAAATGGATGTATAACTCTGAACACTCACAAAAAGAGAAAGGTCCCGAGAACATCCAAGATTATAAAATATGCTCTGCTATGACACACAGTTTTTAACAAATGGTAGTTAAAATGAATATATGTAAAGTGTTCCTGGAAATAATGTAGACTAACGGTGAGACTAGCGGTGAGACTAGTATTAATACTTGTATTGTCAAAGGACTGTCCAAAATCCTGATTTGGAAAATAACTGCTATCTTGGAACATCATTACTTAAGACACTTGTGGGCTCTACTTCTTGACTGGCAATGGTTACATTCATTTTAATAAAAAGAAGGCCCAGTAAATGGTAGCATTACCATTTTCTGTTATCAACACTTTATTTTTAAATCTTCAGTAGAATTTTGATTCTTTTTAATTAATGCAAATAAACCTTAAAAATTCTATTCTTTTAACGAAATACTACAAACACTAAATTATATAAAACAATGACGTTTCTTGAATTCTGGGTTATAGAACCTATTTATTTCAGTAAGACATGTGAATTAAAAGTATTGAAAAAGGAATTGTATAATATTTTGACTAAAGTGACATAATGAACCAAGAATTCTATCATGGTATCCAAAGCTTCATTAATAATTAACTAAAAGAATTTAGTGAAGAAGAATGCATTTTATAAACACGGGATCTATAACTTTGCTATGTATCCAATATGTACCTTAGACAACTCCATGCCTGGCCCACATTGGTTGCAGAGAACACAATTTCCAGATCGATCCCTGAATTCTTGTTGTCTACAGTCTCCTGTTTCACAAATTACTTTACATGACTGGAAAAAAAAAATTCACAAAATGTTATCTTAGAGTATGCTAATTATACTTTTTGTAAGAAATAAACAGTATCTTCATTATTAGTCACATAATCACTGGATGTAAACATTAGTTCAGAGTGAGGTCAATTTAATTTTCACTTTAGGAAGAAAAAACCCACATTCTGATTAAGTCAGTGGAACAAATTAATCAATAAGCCTAATTTCTTCTTTGTATTCCAGAGAATATTCATTCATTTCCTGAATGGGATCTCCCTTTTCCTTGGAATTAATTGCTATCTTCTCTTCTGAGAATCCCAGGTAATAAATGACTTAGGAGCTGTTCTCTTTTCTAAGTAAGAGGATGTATAAAAGAACAGTTATGACTTTTTATGTATGTCTCAAGGTCCTTTTGCGATCAGAAAGTGAATTAAAAACTTTAAACATATTCAAGTATAATGAATTAAATAAATAAATGAATGGAATAGATTAGTATAGCCACAAGGAGTTTGCAATTATTCTTTAGACTTACTTACCCCGCAGTTTTGATAGATAAGTTTCGACCCTTTTCAGCTGAACTACATTTACTTAGAAATTGTCTTTAAAAAATACTATCTGACAATCACAAGATCAGTAAAATTCTTGATGATGATGATGATGAAGATGACAATAGTAGCCAGACTCTCTGAACTCTTCCAAGTAAAGGTACTATTTAAAGCTTAACTTACATCCTTACTGATTATTGTTTAGCCATTGACCGGCACCTAACAATATACTTTGGTTCATAGCATAGGACTTTAATGGAAAAATGTACATTGACAAAAACAACAGTTAGAAGTCACTTTCCAAAATATAGCTTTTCTCTCTTATTTTATCTAAAAACAACAAGTTAATTTTGTATACTGTCATCCTACAAAAGTGTGTTTATCTGCTTCTTCACAGATAGTATTTCATTAAAAATGTTGGCATTAGCAGCATCTCAGAGTTGGTGAAGACGTTCGATCCAACTTCTTATCCTAAATTGGAATGCCATGAATAGCATTACAGACTACAATTTTGTTCTCCTAAAAGCTGAAAATCTCAGGAAGCACTGCGGGAACAGACCCTGCTGTTAGTCTAATGCCTGTCACACAGAGAGGCACAGGAAGGTGTTTTTGATGCTTATGATTCCATACAAACCACCTCCACCTTGAAGCAGGAATATCTGTAAAGATATCTGCCAACTTTTTTCAATAAAGTCAAAGCCTTAACCTCTAGGGCAAGCAGGAGGAAGAATTCAAGGTGGGGCTTGGGACTAGAAGATTCTTTGGGGCTAAGATCTAATAATCTCCTCCCACTTCTCTTAACGCCTTGACTACCAACTTTGGAGGAGTTTATTTAGAAAGGGCAGGAGATTCTCTTCCACCACAAAAAGGCTGTAATCTCTTTGAGAAAGAAATTCCATAATATCCCTCCTGGACCATTTATTCAATGTTTAACCACCTTAATTGACAGAAAGTTAGAATTCCTTATCCACCTGAATCCCAGGCTCCAATTTGGCCCTCATCTTCCAAGAAGACTTTGGGTAGCATCTTCATTATAAATATATCTTTATATATTTGTGGATCATTATATCTCTACATTAAATAAATTTCAATTCTTCTGAATACCTTTAGAGATCTTTTGTCAAACTTTCAAACATTAAAATTTTCCATCTGTTTTTAATGCCTTTGGATCCAAAAAGGATTATAAATAACAATATAAAAATAACAGCTCTTTAAAATTCTATTCTAAATTCTTCATGAACTGTGTAAGTCATGGGCTCCAAATTAGAATTTATGGTCTTGTTAGGGTCTAGAATATTGTATGAGAGATTTATGCCTATAGATCCAAAATAATATCATTGTCATAGTGCTACTACAAGTAATACTGCAATTTTATGACTTCACCTAAATTTAAATAAAATCATTTCAGCAATTGTTACAAACAACATGACTGAGCAGAAATCTTTCAGTTATTAAATGCAAAACGATAAAATGCAATTTGAAAGAGATAAAAACCAATAGTATGAGATCAGAAAATAGTTTCAGTAGTACTATATCAATTCTTTCACCACATTCTTATGAAAGAAATGAAGAGTTTACTTACCAAATAGCCCAGTAAAACTACAAGAGTGAAAAAAGTTTTCCCTTGTTCTAGGAGTACTTTTACAGCCATCGTTCTTATCCAATGTATTTACTCTTGAAGAGTCTAAATCAAAGATAAAAAGGTAACAGTTAACATTAAAAGCATTTGTGACTATGCTCTGTATTTACTATATAATATTTGCCACTCACCATATATACTAGGTAATAAATATTACCTATGTTTTAAAAGAAGTCAACTTTTAAAAAGATATAATAGGCAAATAATATGTAATTCTTTTAAAATTTAGGTTATGAGACTTGAAGCTTTGTCTACCTACACATTATATGCAAAACTATTGGCTCTGAATTCCCAGGCTATGCCTGCTTTTCTTTGTTTTCTACCCAAGTCTCTGCAGTGGCCAATCTACTTCACCCAGTAGAGAATTATGTTCAAACAGTGACTATATAAACCTTGCATTTATATAGGTTTAGACAGTGCCAACAGGATAATGACAGTGATAAAATAACAACCCTTGCTAAGCACTATGCGCAGGTACTATTTTTAGCATGCTAAGTCATTTAATCCTCACAACTACTCTAGAAGGTGGAGTCTATCGTTATCCCCATTGTGGCGACGGGGAAACTGAGGCTCAGAGAGGGCTGCGTAACCTGCCCAAGGTCACACTGCTAGTAAGAGGCATAGTGGGATGCAAACCCAGGTGGGGTGGCTCGTGCCCCTGCCCTCGCATCAACTGTGTCTGCTCTGCACGACAACGTGCTCTGTTTAATGAAGACATCATGCTTGGATCTTGGGAGTTTCATCTCCACTAAGAAACAGCTAACATTTTGGCATTTGTGCATTCTTCCCCAAACGAGTACAAATTATGTTTTGGCAGCAAAATAAGCATTCATTTTAAAACATCTAAAAGTCATTTACAAGCGATGAAATTGGAGGCACTGACCCAACATTTCAATAAAGGATAAACCAAGACTCTTAAATAATCTAAAATGTAGAAACAAATCTGATTCCTTTTCTACAGATCCACACATGTCCAGAGAAGAGGTTTTTTTTTTTTTCTTTTTAAAAAGTGAAGCCTCATCTGGTTGCTGCATCAGGTAAAGAAACAACAGTTCAGTTTCCCTTCATGTTGACTCTTCCAAAACTAACAGAGACCACAAGTGGACCATCTGACGACTTAGAAAGAAACCAGAGCAGAAAACTAGAACCGTGGGCCAAATAGCTCAAGAAAAACAGGACCGGCAAAGCGGGCAGAGCTGGGCAGACCTGCTGTCAGCTGCACACAAAGCAGCCAATCAGGGTGAGCCTACAGACAGCCCTGGGGGTGCCCAAACCCAGAGGACCCATTGCAACCCTTGCAGCTGCCTTGGCAGGTCCAATTGGCAGGGCAATGAACGATCATTTTACCTTTGTTGAATGAATGACCCGTTTTAAGTGAATTCAAACAGCTTTTTTTTTTCTTTTTCTTTTTCCAGTTTCTTGATCATAGCTTCTTTTCCCACTTGCATATCTCAAAATCACCCAGCAATTACCCAACCATGCAACTTACTACTTGTGTAGACACACGGTCAGGGGCAGGAGATAAAAATCACTTTCTCTGAAATGCATGCTTCAGGTTATCTCTTTCTTGCCATGGTCTTAAATTTTTAAAAATATATTCAGTTTTAAAAGCAAAATATGTATAATTTATATAGCATTAAAACTAATATGGAAAAAAGGGTATAATACCAAAGCATTTACACAAAATGAGAGAAAAAGAGATTGGCAAGTCATGTGCGTACCATAACTGAGCAATTCGTTTGGACAGAATGCTCTCCGGGGATACTACACTAACTACTGGGAAAGGCGGGGAAATAATGAAGCATTTCTCAGAGATGTCACTTCGGGGCTACACATTTATAAGGAGATAAAAATGGATCCCACAGGGGCGCTGTTAGGTGTAACTGGGATAATACCTACAAAGTGCTTAGCCGGTGCCTAGAACAGCTGCTGCTGATGTCGTTATTGCCGTGGCTGTTTTGAGAACACGGCCTATTCACGCTGTGAACTCGGACAAGTTACTTAACCCCGAGTCTTAGTTTCCTCGTCTCTAAATTGGGCAGAATGACAGCACCCATCTCCTGAAATTGCCGTAAGGAATAAGTGAGTTTAGCAGCTGTAAAGCATTTACAGGACAGTTAACTGATATAAACTGTCTCTGGCACATAATAAGTGCTATGTAAGGGCTAGCAACTATTGCTGTTCTCACGCTAATGACATTGTTATTGAGGATCAAATGACCCAATGCATGTGACAGTCCTTGAAGACTGTAACCTGTCAGACAAACGTGAGACACTTAGATGGCCACAGTCAAGTGGCAGGCAATGTTCTAGACCTCTAGACCCATGGGCCTGCAGACAGCATTTGAAGACTGAGAATCCATTCAGAGTTTCAACCAAGCATCTATAATGCCGACCACTGTGTTCATGCTTTATAAAAACCATAGCTTTTTCCCTGTCTAACATATTCATGGGAGGGGACTGAAGGTCAAAGGACACACATACTAGAACCAATGGAAACTGAACCAAATTCATGCTCGGTAACCCCAAAACAGGGCTCCTCGAGGTTCTGCCACGTTGATTTCGGGTTGTGCCCTACCAACTGCCAGCATCCTGTGACTCCGGCCATTCCGGGTAATAGGACTACATCAACACAACTGCTGATAGACACATAACAAAATAATACTCTTAACAATGTATCTACTTATTCAATAAACTTTGATTAAACAGTTATTAGGCACCTGAAAGGAGACAGGATTAGGTTGGGGGAAGATACTACAAAGGTTCCCTTCGAGGGAGCTCACAGCTTGGCAGGGGTGCTGAGCCCCTAAACACCTTTTAATATGTTTATTATTAACATGTTATTGGCCTGGCCAAGGAGTATTTTAGAAATAAACAATTTAGCTGGTGGTGGAGTGTTGTAAGTGTGACCTTGAATTTCCTGGAATAAAACGAAATTCCTTATGAAATTCTTTGGCATTCGTAAAAAGAAGGAAAATTGGAAAATTTAATGAAATAACTTAAGCGTTTAAGTAATAATATTTAAAATAAAAATAAAGCAGTAAAAAAGGTTATTTATTGAAATTGCTTTTAAATTCTGGGCATTTCGGGTCTGGCCCAAAGATAGAAAAATGCTTTTATATGCTTCAGTGTCCTGTTTATCTGGGAAGGACGTATCAAGCATAAGCCACACAAATTACCGAGATTATGTGCCATGGGTCTGGGTTTTCACAGTTTGCCAAAACATCCAGAACAGACAACATCTATGATAGTCTAGAATCCATTTCCTGGCCCTAGCTAAGCAGTAAAGAGAAGACTAATAATGCCTGGTTTACGGTATTCTAGAAGCATGGAATTTCTGCCTCACTATCTGCTATTCAACAATAACCGGCAGGTTCACAGTATCAGGAGACCTAGGCAAGCAAAAAGAAGGGACATGAACCCAAAGCGCAGAGGTGGCAAACATCCTTTCGGCTGCACACAAAGTGGCTGCTTCTCCAATAAGCTGCTCAGCCTGCTCATCTGAGTCAGTGGTAACTAACACGATGTGTCCTAATTGGCCTCCCTCTAAAAGGGATAAGTCCAATAAGCCCTATAATGCACAACCCTTGCCTATCCTCCCCCAAAATTATGAACACCTGTGCTGGCGTGTCACCAGGCAAAGGGGCAGGGGAGCACCACTGGGGAGGAGCAGCTGCAGGTTTCATCGCTTCCTGGCTGTGCAGACCACAGCGATCACTGTCTGTTGTTCCCACCTGCAGTTCCACAACTGCCTCTATAACGCCCGCCCCCAACCTGCCAAAGGTCTTCTGGGATCTCCCTAAATCCAGCATGGCTACCTCTCCTTTGTGCTTCCATAGCACCCTGGACTTCACCTCACAGCATAACTACCTAGTTTCTAGTCTTTGGGTTGCATCTGGCCAGCACTTATTTATTTTTTTTAAATACTTAATTTTAAAAATTAGTTTTCAATATTAAAAATGAAGAATGTTCTTGAAAAATTGGACAATCTGGCAGCCATGAGTCCCACATCAAGGCCATGTGAGCCAGAGCTGAGCATCAGTGGTTGTCCTTTACATAGAAGAACTATACTCTCTAGTGTACCCGTCTCCACCACTCCCTGTTGTCACACTGGGCTCCCTTCCCTCATCCGATCATTAGCCCAGCCATGTGAGTTTGCCCCCAACCAGGGTTTGAGGACTTCATGACAAGCACTGTGATTTCACTCCAATACCGTGATGTTCCCAGTATGTGTCTAATACATGTTAAATCAACAAAGAAATTCATTAATTAGAGTTAATATTTTACCTCTCAGAGTTCTAAGGGATGAAACAACATATGTGAAAAAACATATGCAAGTATAACTTGAGATTGAAATACAAATTACTGTCGTAGAACAAATCCAGGTCAGCACACTATTTCTTGAATATAGTGCTCTAATATTGACAAAGATCACTAGGGAGGAAGAGCTGGTATTTATCTTTCTAATTTTTACAATAAGTAACGTTTCTGAAAACCATCTTTATTTTTGATTTTGTAAGTGACTAAAATATATGAATCTTGGGATAATTTGAATAATTTAGATACTCCTTTTTTCAGAATAAATTATTTGATTTTTCCATCTCTTAAAAGCTATTTATTATCCAACAGATGCAGTGCATGCAATAAGTAACAGTTTTCATCTAGTAAAACAGTATTAACATTATGTAATGAAGTTACATTAAATCTTTACATTTTTTCCAATATGCAATAAGATGAAACATTTTTAAAAATGTCAACATTAAAGTAAACTGGCAGTTTTGCAATTTATAAAATCAGCCTTGAAATAAAGCCAATGCTATAAATACAGCCTTTTACATTTTAATGGTGCAACATAATCATAAATGACTTAGAAATACTGTTGGTCCCACATGCTAAGAGAATAAAAAATTAATTGGGGTACTGCTATTTCTAAACAGGACAATAACCCCCAACCTCTAGCTAATCTACATCTTTGCCTTCAACCTCACTGTATTCTGAAAATCAATCTTCTTACATAGTAGAGCCCTTTCTGTAGCCTAGGAAACTCACAAAGGTACGCTGTAATAAGAATATACATATTGCTGTTGGCTGGGAAATGAGAACGCTTTCTCTTTTTCAAATCATGACATTTTTTCTACTAAAAACTCTACAAGCTTTAAAATTTTCTGCTGCCAAATACAATATCTCCAATTCCCCCAAAGTTCAAAACAGTAAGGGCCACTGTTGGGCTCCTAATACACACATACACACACACACACACACGCACATATATATGTATATTTTAAACAAAACTTAACCTAGGATAGGGTTTTACGAGACTAGTTCTTTTTATTTCTCTGACTTGTAGACTTTATCATCTTTGCCTTCGGAAAAATCACTGTTAGAATTCTCAAAATGTTTAGTCAAAAAGCATGTTGTAACTAAGGTGCTTTTCCCAAAATTCATGAATGTTTCTCTATCCTAAAATACAAATAGAACAATGATGGCATCATGGACCAAGGGGACCCCACGTGTCTATGCAGTCTATCTTAAGAGAATTGTGAATGACCATCTCTGAAACACAGCTGTTTAAATTTTTATTTTAGAAGGAAGTCTGGACAGATTCCAAAACTGCCCTTCACACCATGTGCGGTGTTCTTCTCCAGTGTAAGTAGCCTCCATCCTTTCCCAATTTCCACACACGCTGATCCAGGAGTGGCTAAACGACATTCAATCTTCAGATACACGAGTTCCTCTGTCTTGTGTCATTACTGATGGGTGGCTGCTTTCTTTTCAAAACTCAGGTTTTCAAACTTCAGTTTAAAAAGTACATGTTATGGGATGGGTGGGCTAGAAGGTAACACAATACTGCTTAAACATCTGATTTTTAAATATAAACATTTTAGACATAAAATGTGATGGATATACTCACTGGTGGACCTATAAATCATGAAAAGAAATTCTGTTCATACCACTTCGCTTTTCTTTTTCTTCAGCTAGAAGGTTATTTTAAAAAGTCCATGAACATTTAATAATCAGCTGCCATGAGACAAACGTAATGTATTTAATTATTTAACTATTTCATGGCTTTCTATCTCATAGGCAGCTGTCAATTTGTGAATTGGGGTGTGCATTTATTCAAAGTGAGCATTCTTACTCAACCTGTAGTCAACATGGATAGAACATGTTGGCCTTTTCCAGAATTTTTAATGCTTGACTTTAAATATTGATTCATCAGATTTAAAAGGATTTGGCTTTTTTCACATACAAAAGATACCTGGAGTTTTTCGTTTGTGCTATATTAATTTTTGAGGGGTGGAATTGGCCCCAGGGGATTGAACTGAAAGTGGGTTCAGATACTGCAACAAGCAAAAAAAGGACCCAATTCTCTTCATGAGTGTTAGCAGAATTCCTTTCTTAAGCTTAAAAAGTCCCCAACATGCCCTAAATTCATGTAACAGAGCTGTGACTAGCAAATTAAATTAATATATTAAGGATAGCATGTGATATTACATGTCTTAATTCATTTTCCATTCTATAATATATGTAGTAAATTAAGCCCTAATCATATGAAGTAAAAAAAATTAATTTTCTGTCATTTAAAAAAAAGCATATTTATAGCTACTTAAATATGAGCAATGCTTTTTATTCAATTCTTCTGGATAGAAAAGGCACTTTACACTGCAATTTCAAGTGCAAAAGATTCTTCATGCATCCTTAATGTCAAATTCAAGATCTAGTCTGGACTCAGGAGTCATAAGACATCCCGGCCAAAGAAACAAGTGACTTCCACAATTGTCCTGAAAATACTAACATCACATCCAGAGTTAGCACCTACTATGGAAAAAAAATTATAAAGTCAATAAAGCCATGTGGTCTCAGTAATAACGTAGGTGTCGTAAGATATTTTCATAGATTAAAAAGTAAAGAACTTGCATAGCTCATAATAATGCCCCATGTATTAATGCCAAGGTCATATTTTCAAAATGAAATTGCATTTCTACGTTTCATGTTACTTTCAAGAACTTGATACATACTATGAAAAGAAAAATTCTTTTTAAGTACTCACATCTCTGTAAATAATTATGTCAAAAACTGTCACCAGGACTCAATTCTCACTCCTCTAGTTATATATCTTTAAATTAGATAATAAGCAGTGCTTGAAATTTTTCAAATTACATGAAAGCAGAGTTGGCAAAAATGCCTAAAGCAAAACTGCACCGCAGAACACATACTGAGCAAATCCTGAACTAATGCAATATAATCCTCCCCGTTTCGTAGAAGTATCTGATCATGAAATAACACTAAAATAAATTCTTCTGTTTGCCTAAGACATGTTTAACAATAACTGTTTCCTGTTTATATAGAGAAACTATCTCGTAGTCAAAGAAACTGTCACTGGAGTAAAAACTACATCTTCATAAATATTGGGTTAAACAGTTTCAATTAAAGAAATACTGAACAACGCTTAGGGTTTTGTTTGCGAACTGAGTCCTTTTATTAAAATGCCAAAAAAGAAAAGTGACATGGATTTCTTACAATAGTAAGAAAGGTAGGCCTGATGACTAGTTCAGTATCATCAAAACAGATCACAGAATTCTGATCCCACCAAACTTGATCTCCAGGAGTATATTAGCTAAATGTCTATTCCATGAGAATGCGCTAGAACATTGACAAGTACTGCCTGGGAGCTTGCTTTCTCTCTCAATCAATTTACATGCTCTCCCCATCAATGTAACAAATACTGCTGACATTTAAGAAACTTTCGTTGCCTGCAAAAAGAAGATGATTCTGCGCCCCTGAGAGATCTAAACGTTCCGTGTTCGCCTCCTGGGCAGCAATTCCGCAGCGCTGGCCTGCGGACGCTTGGCCGGAGGCGCGCGTTTAGGGGCGCAGGGCTCCCCGACGCGGGAGGCGCCTCCTGCAGGGACGCAGAGCAGTCGCGCGAGGCCGCGTAAAGCATTATGCAGATTTATTTATATGCTCACCCATGTTTGCCTTACAAGCAGATTTTTCTATTTACAAGATCCCGGGATAGGAAGTCTCAGTCCTGTCATCGCCAACGGAGCCCGGGAGGCGTCCGCGCGCTCTCGTCCCTTCAGCGGCTGCGGCCCGAGCGCCGCATTTCGGGTGCCTCCTTCTGGCCCCCCCTGGCTGTCACCCCTTCCCAGGGGTGCCCTTGCCCGGCTCAGTCCCCCGCTCCTGTCCTCTGCAGGAGAGCAGCCCCTGCCCGCGCCCCGTCCCCCCGTTAGGCCGCCGCTGCTCTCTGGGCCCCCATCCCGCCGGCATCCACAGGGGCGAGGGCTGGGGACCCGGGCGCAGCGCCATGCAGCCCCCAGGGGAGCGGAGCACCTACCTTCCCGTCACCTGCGAGGCCCCGCCGGCCGGTGCGCCCAGTCCTGCCCTGCAGGTCCGGGCCGGAGTCCGAGGCGCAGGGG
>VBSM01003176.1:78754897-78770042 GCA_008086735.1 Cheirogaleus medius | reverse complement strand
GCCAGCTCTTTGTGGCAGGTTAGCTCAGGTCGGCCAAGACCATGAGGACCGAGCTTACCAAGAGCCGCCTCATCAACTCGTTGATGCATTTTTCCAACAGATACTCTGCCAGGGCGCACTCAGTGGACAGAAAATTCTAGAGGGTAGAGGGGCGTCCTAGCCAACATCTGTGACCACCTCCTACATGCCCAGGACCAGCCCAGTGCAGTCGCTAGGGTGTGTGGGGCAGGTGGAGCGCAAGGTCTGGGCTCCGTCTTCACTAGTGCTTTGTGTAAGGTGTTTAAACTTCGGAGCTTCAGTTTGTGCATTTATGAAGCGGAACTAAGAGTGCCCAGTTTGCAGTTTTGCTAAAAGGGTTAAAAGAATTATGTACATAAAAATATACTTTTTCAAGAGTAGAATGCTTTAAAAATGTAAACAATTATTGTTCTATCCATCCAGTGAGTGAATGAATGCACATGGTTCCTTCAAACTCAAGATATGTGCCTGACTTTGATACAAAGAGGCATCCACATTTCTCACCTGTTGATTTTGACTTTGACTCAACTGCACTCTTTGGATGGAACCCAGTCCTGTGTTCCTCTTCTATATCCCAAAGCCCATTGGAGCCTCCCCATAAATATTTGTTGAGTGAATGAATAGGTTGTTATAATTAATCACCCAAAAGCACATCTTGTGATCCCACATAGCAAACAACGTAGGGCTGTACTAGGTGCTTGTTAAAAAAACGCTACCATCTGGGAATGATAATTCCCAAATTTCACACCTTGAGGTTGTGTATTTCATATCTAACACATCCAGAATATAGATCACAATAATGACTTATTTGTAAATGGTTTACAAATGATGCGCATTATCTTATTCGAACCTAGAGGCAAGTGTTAAGTTTCCCTGTCCCATCTGCCGGCCCTCACCTGGTCCGGCTGCAGCCCCCAGTGCACATCACCAACATGCCCATTCCCATATCATGCTGGAAAGGTATCTCTTTATGTGTGTTCCTTTCCCCAACTAGACTTCCGTCTCCTCAGGGCACATCTTATTTTCTTAATATCCCAGGGCCTAGCACGTACGTGGTGGATACTCACCACATCTTTGGTGAGCTGAATCACTGCGTCTTCCTTTGCAAGGCCTCGTTCATTCGCTCTTCCTATTTTTCGCCTGGATGGAGGTGCTGCGCCACCGTCCAGGCCCTCCCCACCCTCGCTGCAACACTACCTCAGCTGTCAACCCTGCTTCCTGCCTTTCATCACTGCCACTGTCCGGGTAGACGATTCAGAGGACACGCCTCATTGTAAAGAATGGCTTCTATGCTCCCCGTATGGATTAGCATTCAACGATTTCCACGATTTCCACGCTTGGGCCCCACCCACCTTTTCAACCTTATCTTTCCTCTAGACCTCACGCTTCATGTTCTGGCCAAACTGGTCTGCGCCTGCCCTTTCTCTGCCCTCCCAGCTTCCTCTGCACGCTCACCCATCTCCCTTACCTCTCCAACTCCAACTCACTCACCTTACTCCTGTTTCAGGACCCAGCTCAAAAGCCACGACTCTCAGGAGTTTCCTCCCAGTTCTGAGCTATATAATTCCTCTCTCCAAAGAGTGTGGCCATTTAGCACTAACTAGTTCTGCCTTGTGTCATGAGTATCTGTTAACATAGTTTTCTTTTTCAGGGAGTTTAAAACACTTTCGGAGAAGAGGCATATTTTGTTCCAGCTTGTATCTCTGATACTATCAACCATTCAAATAAATGTTCAATAAATGTTTTCTCAGTGCAATTTAATCTGCTGGCTCAGGAACTACCCTGACTTCAGCCAAAAGTTCTGTTACTCTCTGGCCTCCTTTTGTTCTTAGAGATGGTAAACACATTATTTAGTTCATGAGTTCTTGATCTTCCTAGTTAGCTTGTTAGTTCACTATGGAGAGAGACCCTATTGTTAACATGCATGGGATTTGGCATCAGACACCTGGTGTTAATGCCAACTTGCCATTCATTAGTTGCATGACCTTGGAAAAGTTACTTAACCTCCCTAAATTTCCGGTTCTTCATCTGTGAAATGCATTGATTCATTGATGGTTGTTAAATAAGATAAGGTCTTTAAAGTGGTTAGGCCAATGCCGGGCACTTAGTAAGTACTCACTAAACAGCAGCCATTCTTAGTTGCCGTATATTGTTTTGGTAGGACATACAATGCCTAGTGTCAGTCAATAAATGATAATTGAAATGATAATTGACAGGGGGAAAAAGGCCACTGAACCTCTGCACCATAGCTATTAGATGCATCTGGTTCTTTAAAGAAGAGGCCCATTAAGTTAAATAAATATAGTCAGCCCTCTGCATCTGTGGGTTCTGCATCTGTGGACTCAACCAATCACAGATTGAAAATATTTAGGGGGAAAAAAAAGGATGACTGTTATTCCCTAAACAATACAGCATAACAATTATTTATATAGCATTTACATTGTATTGGGTATTATAAATGATCTAGAGAAGATTTAAAGCATATGGTAGGATGTGTGTAGGTTATGTGCAAATACTACACCATTTTATATCAAGGACTTGAGCATCTGTGGATTTGGGGATATGGGCGGGGTCCTGGAACTAGTCCCTCATGGATACCAAGGACAATTGTACTCTGCACTTTACCTCACTTTGAGTGTTTACATGATCTGGAGATGGTGTCTGAATGAAAACTCAGGCCCACAGTTGAGCACCGGTGGTAGTACAGAAGGGATTATGTGACTCCTACGGCCACTCAGGATGAAACTGATGCTTAGAATTAGGACTGGGAACATTTTACTCCCTTAGAAAACTGGATATCATGAATGGGTTGAAATTTTTACTGGAAAAGCCAAATTGCTATGAGGCTATTAGTAGAGGTGTTTGTTTTTAAGATTATGTTAAAGGTTAATTTTCTGAGGATAGTTTTAGCAATATCTAAGCTGACGCAAAGTGCATTTGTTTGGGGTATGTTCCTCTAAAAGTTGAACTAATAAAATAACACACTTCTTGAAAAAATAGTTTCAGTGATAAACTAGCTCACTGGAAGCAAAACTCATGGCAAAATTGCCTGACTTCTAGTAACTTCAAGTGTGAATAGCTATTTCTTGAGAAAATGGAATAGAATGCAAGCTACATGAAAATAGGACATTTTGTCTCTTTGGTTCACAGTGCTTGGCACATAGTAGATACTCATTAAAAAATGTATTGAATGAATTAATAATTAAGTGTGAGAGGCCAGGTATAGTTCCTCATGCCTATAATCCTAGCACTCTGGGAGACTGAGGCGGGAGGATCGCTTGAGCTCAGGAGTTGGAGACCAGCCTGATCAAGAGTGAGACCCCGTCTCTACTAAAAAATAGAAAAAATTAGCCAGGTGTGGTAGTGCATGCCTGTAGTCCCAATTTTCAGGAGGCTGAGGCAGAAAGAAGGATGGCTTGAGCCCAGGAGTTTGAGGTTGCAGTGAGCCATGATGACACCACTGCACTCACTCTAGCCCAGGCAACAGAGTGGAGACTCTGTCTCAAGAAAAAAAAAAAAGTGAGAATCTCAAAGGGTAATAAAGTTTGCCAAATACAGTTAAGAAAATAAAGGGGAAATACCACCAGGTCCCAGCTATTTGAATAATTCCCAGCACCCACCACTGTCAATTACAGACTATAAGGGTGGGGCTAAGGGAACACAATGAAGCCAAATGTTCAGTGACTTGCTCAAGGCCACACACCAAGTTAATAATAAAGCTGGAATCAAAATCTGGGCTCCCTGAATCTTAACATAATCTTCACCACCATAAGTGCATAAACCAACATATATAAAAGGGCCAATGAGGATACTTATTTAGTTTATATAATGCCAAACTCATGACATATATAGAGCAAAGTCATTATAAATTGTAGCACTTGCACTGATCTTTGTGAGTTTGTGACATCTTGGCCCCAACACCCCCGTTGGCCAGATGCTTTTCATGAGTTTAATGAGAGAAGATACGGGGCATTGACTTGCCTTCTCTCCTTCCGGATAAATATGGTGGGCTCTTCTGCATAGAGCTGGATTCAGGTACAGGCTGGCTGGGCAGCAGCCCATGGTGCTAGGTTAACTGGACACATTTAACAGGCTGGAGAAAACTATAGTTATCAGCACTCCTCTCAAAGACAGTGGTTATGTAGGAAGGAATGGTTTTATAAAATCATTTGAAACCTCCACCTGACCTCTCCTTTCCCTCCTCATCAAAGTTCAATTTAAGCCATTAAACTATCTGCTAAAAAGACAAGAGTCTTGATTTCCCCAAGTGGGTGGATTCAAGGAGACAACTTTGGAGCCAAAGCTGAATGATTTGCAACATTAGAGAAATTAAGCACAATCACCAGGTAGCCCTCCCTTCATAAATCTCTCCCATTCCTCTAAATCAGGCTGACAAAATTTTAAAGTCACTCTTTAAAGGAGCACCGAATCATTAATTTTTCCAGGGTGTCCTGGACTGGCCTTGCCATCACAGGGAGACAGTCTGACCAAGCCAATGGTGGATGGTTGCGTTTGGTCCAGTCGCGAAGCAGAGGAAGATTGGATTGTGTCTTGAGTCCTTTATGGCTTAAGATTCTAGGCCAACTGATGGAAAATACTATAAAAATTGTGTAATAGCTCTTATAAAATATATCCAAAGAAAAAAAACAGAGCTCACTTTTGGGTCAAAATCTTGACTATAGTATTTGCTATGGTCAAGTTCTGCTCTTTGTAATTCTTATAATAGAAAGAATTAATTGCTTAGCCCTAGAACAAAAGAATCTAGACTCTAGTGCTATCACTTAATTATTCCTGTGATCTTGTACATGTTATTTAACCCCTCTAAGACTCACTGTCCTCATCTGTATAATGAGGATGACAAATTTATTTGTTGTGAATTTAAATGAAGTAGTGTTTTAGAAAACATTGTTAGAATGCCTGGCACAAAAGTACTCAATAAATATTATTGAATCAATTAATAATTAGTTAATTAATAATTAGTTAATTAATAAATATTAGGTCATGTTAGTAATAATCTGTAAAGATTTATATGAACCTTTATGAAAGTGACAAGACCTTATTATAAGAGACAGATATTTGGCCTTGAGAACAATGTATGTGTATAAAATTTAATCAATAACTAAATTAACAATTTTCACAAGAAATATATAATTCTCTTCAAGGAAGGAAAAAATCCAGAAAGAGTTAATAAAAATGTGTTCAAGGATTCTTACCATAATCAAACATGGCATGAAACACACATCATGTTTGAAACCCACGCTGAATTTGCAAGCTGAAATTTCACAAAATCCTAACTGGGAATCTCCCTTGAGGAATAACCTTTAATTAACTATTCAACTTTTGTGGATCCCACTGCTATCATCTAAGAAAGCACCAATTGCTTTAAAACACACAAAGACGTGCTGATACAATGCCAAACTCATACACACACACACACACACAAATATATAATTCCACATTGCATTGATATATTACACTTTTTGTGAAAATTATTTTAAATGTTATGGTAAATTATGTGCAACAGTTATTGTGTTTAGAGAGTTTAGAAGTACAGAAGCAAAAGGAGCAGTTGGGAAATAATCAGACTAATCCAGTTGACTGGCATATCTATCATGGAAACAAAAAAATGTATTGCAACGGAAGTGGGTCTCTTTATCTTTCAAACTAAAGATTGGCTACATTGTGCATTTGTTTTAGCAGTTGTTGGAAAATAGGCCCCGCATGATAGATTGGAAAAAACATTGGACAAGAACTGGGAAAATCAACCATGTGACCTTAGTTAAGATAGGCAAGTCAGTTTTCTATAGCCTCGGTTTCCTCATCTGTAAAATGGCTATAAAAATTCCAGTCCTTCTTATTTCACAAAGATGATGTGACCAACTCCCTCATTTCACACACAAGAAAACTGAGTAGTGAAGTGACTCTCTTAAGGTCACATAGCTGAGCAGTGACTGAATCAGGACTGGACATAAAAGTCTTTTGAAGACTTGGACTTTCTGCAGTTAACAAAGCTGCCATTGAAGCAATAGATAGGAAAGCCCTTTGAAAAATGTAACATAAGGGTTTCCTTCAGTAGAAGTATTATGGAGTATATCTACTAAATCACAGTCAAGGTCATCTTGTGTCAATTAATTAAGAAATGCCTTTTGAGACTGTACCTGTATCTTTAGTAATAGCCATCTTTCTTTTAAAATCAAGAAGTAAACAATTAACTGAATTAATTCAGACACTGAAGTGGATTTTCAAGGACTTGACTTGCCCAAGCTAGTTTTCTACAAAGCCCAAATTAATCAGATAATTACTAATTCTCCCCTTTGTTTTGTGCTAAGGAGAGTCTGTTTGTTAAAATGAACAACATTATAGCACAATAAACAGTCATTTAAAAAATTTTAAAAACCCAAATCTGAACAAAACAAGCAAATCCCAAAGCATACTATTTCTTTAGGCATCTTCTCTAGTCACTATTATAAAAGGTTAATTTTCTTTATCTGAATGTGAATGTTAACACTGCTTCTGTGATTAAAGATTTTTTACGCAAACAAATTTTTTGAAAAAACAACCTAAACTGATATTGCAGGATACTATGAACATGATTTATTTCATTGTTAGTACCAAAAATTTAAATACCTCTCCTGGCATGGCTAGAAACAGTTAAGTCTTTCAGATTAAATTCTTACTGCCACACTTTAAAAAATAGTCAGTATAGCATGGTTTTAAATAACCTCCCGTTAACAACTATCAAAGTTTTAAAATTAAGCAAACAATGTTAATTACCCTCCTAATATCAGGAGGAAAGTAATTTAATTAATTGACTCTGAAAAATTAATTACATATGAAATGAGACCCATTAGACCTTTCCTGTTTCATCAGAATTTCAGACTGAAGGATAACTGGTCTTATCACGTATAATTTCTTTGTGGTTCAGCTAGCATAAAATAGACTATTGTGATGATAATTAAATAATCTGCCCAAATAAATTTAGGACTAGAACTTTAAAACAAACCAGTGTGAACAGGGAGCTCTTACTTTTCCAGTATTGAATTCTTACATTTCAATGTAAAGATTTTACTCTGTGGGTATATGTGTGTATATCCTTGAATTAACAAAGAAATAACAGTAAACTTTCAGATTCAGTAGAGCAGTATAATTTGGTTTTGTCAAGTTGGGAATTAACTAAAAGTGAAAATGTGACTAAAATACTTTATGTAACATAGTAACTGTTGATTACTCCGATAGTTTTCATAAACAGTTGGCAAATTTTAACTTGCAACAGCTGTCACTATAAATTTAAAGTAAATGTTAATTTAGGAATACTAACCTTGTGAATGTTTCTGTAAATAAGGTTTGTACTATTTCCACAGGTTACAGAAAATCACTTGAGCATTTTTAGCCAAACTTGGTGCTACTTTACCCTCACTGTTCTTAAATTCTTCAGTTTTATACATAAAAGGCTTTAATCATACTAGAATGCCTTTTTAGTGATTTTCTTGAGTATACAAACTGCATAAGGAAACGTAATTGATATTTACATCTTGGAGGTGAGAGAATAAATAAACTAAACAAACAGTATTGCCAGAGATACATTTTACTCTTTCATATAGGAAAACATTTGTATCAAGCAAAGTCCCACTGTTTGCTAAATAAAGTAACCTGTAAATACTTAGAGCAATTATAGCTCACAGATCGCTAGGGCTAAAGCACTGGCTGCATGCTAAAGTTAGCACTGTTCTGTTTTGTCCTGTTTGTACAACTTATTTCCAAGTAAAATTTGCATGACAGATTGCAAACTCTCTTGTACAAACTACTAAAATTGCATCAAGTATCATAGTTACTCTGATACATACATGCAGCATAATGTAGTAGTCAACTATAGAAATGCTTGTTTTCAATTAATTAATACCATCTTTTTCTTAGAACACACATGCAAAGAAAGCTACAACAAAACATAAAACGCAGTACCTGCAACATGCTGAGGTCTTTCCAGTACTCACCCGTTCGACAACTTAGTTTCTCCTTGGCAGAACTTCTATGCCAAATGCTTCTACCTTCCCAAAAATGTATGTCAGCACAAGCCCAGACGAAACTTCAAATCCAGGAAAATAAAATTAACCATGCAGATCAAAGGCAGACGAGCAGGGAGATGAAATGCCTGTAATCTGATCAGTGATCAGTTGCTGAACATCAAAGGCAGGGCTGAGTTTATATATATGCAGGGATATCAAGAAAGTTCACTTTTAGCAGGTAGTTTCCCTCCCGCCTCCTAGTCCACACATTCTTTTGTTAAACATGGATCGCCTTGTTTTCTTCCCCTTTTTTTTTGCAAAGAGGCAGTGCTGGTGGTTCTCCTGTGCTTGGACTGAGTGGCTGGATCTGTAGCTTTCTCGGTTCCCAAGCTGTGTTGTGGAGTGTGTGTTGGAAGCTTTTCCTAGTGCCAGCGGGTTCGGCATTATCCCTTTCATCTCGCTGAACTGCAGATCCCATGACATCATTCAGCGCCGTGGGACTAGTAGGAGAGCTATAATTCAGCCTGTGGGGGAGTGGAGCTCAAGAGAAGCCAGAGTTTGCCTGATTTCTAATCACGTTAGACTATTATGCCTCACACAGGACAGTTTCTGTTATCTGCCTCCCAGCTGGGAAGGACAGAAACTGCTGCTGAACTTCTCTTGGGTGTTAAGAGCCCTGATCTATGGAGGTTCCAAATGACAGCATTTAATTGCCTCCTCACTGATAAAAATCACAATTTCCTGCAAAGACTGGGTGTCAAATATTCAGAATAGGTAAATAGCATTATAAGACTATTGGGGAGAAAGACACCCAGAGACACCGGTGGACCGGATAACATTTTAAAATTTTGTTTTTGTTTTCAATGTGGCAAGTCTTTAAGAGTTTTAAGTAAACTGGCTTTTCCTTGAAAAGTAAATTATTAGGATCTGACTGCCAACCAAACACTGGTGTTTTAATTAAAGTAGTTAAATAGCAGATAAGCAACAGTTGATCAGTGGACTTCTATCTGCCACTGTCTCACTTAAGGCCTTAGGCGGAGACTTCATCCTAGTTTGTGATTCTAAAAATTAGGCTTTAAAGCAATGTCTAGTTCTCAGACATAATTCATTAATACTTGTTGAACATTTTAAAATTCACAGAACAAAAGAAGTATATAGAAGAAATCACTTTCTCTGTGATTACCCAAACCTATGTTCTTTGCCTTTTAGGGCTGTTTCTCCCAAATCCATAGTTTAGAGTCTTAACTCACTAAAGAAAAGTACCACGTTAGTCTAATTCTCCATATTTTAAAATTGAGTCTATTGCACATTATTTAAATTTTTCTTAATAAGCAGATTCTACAAAATAAGATTTTGTATTTTCAGTGTTTAATAAAATAGAAGATAAGAAATTTCACCTTCATTTCAATCCAGGATATGGTGCATTTCTGAATTCCAGACTGTTAATTTTTCTATTATATAATGGAAACTTACCAACTTTTAGCAGTTCAGTTAAAAATATTTTGTAAAATGTAGGGGATAGTAGAATTTAATCTTTCTTTATGTAACTCCACCCCCCCATTGGTTTTGTCTAATTTTTCCTGATGCGATATCTGAAAATGTAGTTTATATGTTTATTTCCAGACTTCAATGATTCTTGCATAATTTTCAATAACAAAACATTTGGTTTGAACAGTTGATGAGTTCAGTACATTTAAACAGTCCTGTTTATTTTTCAGTGCTTCTTGTATAATTTTTCTACCTGATCCATCACTTCTCAAAGATGCACAGAGCTCAGAGAGTATTTGAACTGGCCAGTATGATGCTTTATGACTTCCTTAAAGCAGACCAAGAAAATTCCTGTAACACCTGGGCTCCACGTAAAGTTTCCTGGGCTCCTTGAACTCATGAATACAAAGAAAATATTTGCAAAGACAAAAAATTTCCAAGAGGGCTTGCACCCATTTCTTTTCTGAAGTGGTGCAACCCTGCCACCAGTGTGGATTCCATACTCCATCAACCCATACTCAGGAATAAAGTCTCCTGTACACTGATACATTAAATCATATCAACTCGAGGCTCTGTGAAGTTCATTGGCTAAGCAAGTAGATCCTAATCTATGCCTCTACAGTGTTCAACAGCAACAGAATGGGATTCTTGAAGTTCCACTTGAAGCTTACAGGAGGCATTTAAAAGCAGGGACTCAAAAGAAAAACAGTCATATGATCCTCAATTTACACAAGTCTCACCAGGCAAGATTTGTAGCTCAAGACATGTCTAGCAAGGCAATGTCACCTCCAGTGGTAGAGTTTATTCGCCAAGTCGCTGAAAATTATTTTGAATTGGTCCTCTTGTGATCAAGAACCTCCCCGGCCCCATGAGTGAGATGAAAAGGGGCTGAGGTTAGGGCCCCATCTGTTGCCCGGAGCAGAGTGTAGTCAGAGGCCCGAGTGGCATGAGGAGAGGTGACCTCCCGACCCCGGCTCATTAGTGCTGTGCTCAGCCAACTGCGCTCCCTTCATTGCGAGATGCGACCTGGCCCATTGTTGCTTCTGAACGGCACCAGGGAGCGGGGCTACTGCAAAGCTTTTCTCTTTCCTTCCAGGAAACTTAGATAGATTAAATCCGATGCTGCAGTGATAAGAAATATAGCACTCCACTCTTCGTGTCTTAATAACTCCAAGTCAGAATATTTCACTGCTGATTCCATGTTGCAGTACACATGGGTCATGGCAGTCTCTTTCCCAAGCTGCCTTTCAGCCACCGGGCCGTGTAGCTGGGCTGCCAGAGCAATCTGAGCCACAGAGGGGAGCTCCAGACTGCATGTCATGGCACTGAAGACTGGGAAAACTTCAACTGTTCATATCTGAGAGTGGAGGGGCTTCCCGAGATTCTTGATGAGGCCGTCTCAGGCCACCCCCAATTGCCACTGTGTGCTCTCTTCTTCCCAACACTTGAAATGTGTTCATCGTGACAGATAGATCACATAAATTCCTACCACTGTGAGATATAGGTTCAGATGATACACATTTTTTTTCCATCAGGTTTCATAGTTTTTTAGAGTTATCTAGAACTCTTTTCTAATGTTGTAAATATTTTCTCCTATTCTGTGGTTTGTCTTTCTGGTCTTTCAACAGTGGCTTTGCAGAGCAGAAGTTTTTGATTTGAATAAAGTCCATTTATCAATTTACTTCTTTCATGGATTGTGTGTTTGGTGTTGTATCTAAAAAGTCATTCCCAATCCCAAGGTCATCTGCGTTTTCTCCTTTGTCATCTTATGGGAATTTTATAGCTTTGCATTTTACATTTAGGTCTATGATCCATTTTGTGTCAATTCTTGTGAAAGGTGTGCAGCCTGTGTCTAGATTCATTTTTTTGCATGTGAGTGTCCATCACCACTTATCGAAAAGACTGTCCTTTCTCCATGAAATCGCCTTTGCCCCTTTGTCAAGGGTGAGATAATTATATTTGTTTAGGTCTATTTCAGGGCTCTGAAGTCTGTCCCACTGATCTATTTGTCTATTCTTTTGCTAATACCATGCTGTCTTGATTACTGTAGCTTTACAGTGAGTCTTGAAGTTGGGTATCATCAGTCCTCTAACTTTGTTGTTGTTCTTTAGTATTGTGTTGGCTATTCTGGGTCTTTTGCCTTCCCAACTTTATAATAGTTTCCCTATAGTGTTTTTAAAAATTAATTATTTTAAAATTGATACATATCAGATGTACATTATAGTGTCTTTCTAATCATCATTATTATCTAGCTATTCAATAATTTTGGTTTTGATTATTTTCTTTGAACCATGTGTGGCTCAAAAAAGAATTTCATCATTTTCCAGTAGCTAGCCCTCACTTTGATTCTATTTATATTAAAAATGCATGATCAGACACTGTGAATCATGTTATTTCAATTTTTGTTAGTTTATTGTGACTTTCTTTGTGACCTTAATAATCTGTCATTGTACAATGAGGTAAAAAGATTGTGCATTATCAAAGCAATAGAGTTCTTTTCACTGATGTCTGTTGCTAGTTCTTAATTTTTAAAACTTTATATTTATTTTTTATTGGGTACTGTAGCACTGTTAGCTTCAATTCTTAAATGCCCCTCAGGCAAAATTAGAATTATATACCCATAATTGCACGGCAATAGAGCAGCTAGTGATTTAAATAAGTCATCAAATTCAGAAGTCTTCAAAAAAGCCACCTGTTGATAGTGAATCAGGTGAAACTATGTGTAATGTGGTGGTTCTGATACTGACAAACAACAACAGCAACAAGGACAAGTTAATTCAGCAGACACGCACATACACATCCACCATGGGATTAAAAGTGCAGTTTTATGCCCAGGAAGGAGCCTCAGACCATCCAACTGCAGTCTGACTGCCCTCTGCTCTTCCACTTTGCTGTAAGAGATTCCAAAATCATTTTTTTTCCTGCCCTATTGCCCTCCAAATACTCTTGTGAGACTAGGCTGGCTTTCAGATAAACTATCATACTTTATAATTCATTAAATGTTTTCCATTTCTTTTTCTGCGTTTTCAGCATTTATCCTGATTAATATACCAGACTAATTTTGAATCTTGGTTCTCAGTAGAGCTCAAGAATGCTAACAAAAACTGCCAATGGAGGCCGGGTGCGGTGGCTCACACCTGTAATCCTAGCACTCTGGGAGGCCGAGGTGGGCGGATCGCTCAAGGTCAGGAGTTTGAAACCAGCCTGAGCAAGAGTGAGACCCCGTCTCTACTAAAAATAGAAAGAAATTAATTGGCCAACTAAAAATATATAGAAAAAATTAGCCGGGCATCGTGGCGCATGCCTGCAGTCCCAGCTACTCGGGAGGCTGAGGCAGAAGGATCGCTTGAGCCCAGGAGTTTGAGGTTGCTGTGAGCTAGGCTGACGCCACGGCACTCTGGCTGGGACAACAGAGTGAGGCTCTGTCTCAAAAAAAAAAAAAAAACTGCCAATGGAACAGCAGGAAAATACAGGAGACACCAAGGAACATCTTCAGAATAATACCACCACTAGCAAAGAATAAAAAAGATTTTGGCTTCATCAGGAAATATAATGTCAGATTAAAACAGGCCTGCCCTTAAAAGTCAACTCTAAGAAATACTGATCTAAAGTCAAAATATTTAATAATTCGACCACCCATGCAATTGAAATAGCACCCACAACACAGTTGGGGGCATAAAATACACAAAATAGTTACAATTCTTGATTAAAATCAGAAACTTACAAACTGTTTATTTTGGGGGAAAAAGTTTAATAAAATAGCCCTGCTAAATACAACTGAATTGCAAAGTAACCTGGTAAAGTAGATGCAGAGTTCTTCAATTTTAGACAGTGAGAAGTAGGTTAAGAAAAGGTTTAGAAATACAGCTTTTAGTATATTTTTAAAACAAAATTCCTAAGGTCAGATTAGTTTGTTTCTCTTCTAATATGCACAACAGAAAAGAAAGACGGTTTAACTGTGTGAGGATCCTGTTTGGCACAGCATATTCAGTTTATCATAAAATTATCTTCATAAAAACTTTCTGTCTGGAGATAATGTTAGATTCACAGAAGAATTGCAAAAGTGGTACAGAGAGTTCTCACATATCCTACATCCACCTTCTTCGTATGTGAACATCTTACATAGCCATAGAACACTTGTCAAAATTAAGATATTAATCTTGGTATAATACTCTCAACTAAACTGCAGAATTTATTCAGAAAATTCATTCTGTAATGTACAGTGCTATGGGTTTTGACAAATGCATAGAGTCACCACTATAGTCCCTGCAGAACAGCCCCATCACCCCCAAAATCTCCTCATTCTGCCCCTTTGTATTCAACCCTTCCCCACTCTCCAACCCCCAGAAATCCCTGATCTGTTTTCTCTTCCCTGTTTTTTGTTCTCCCTGTGTTGGGTTGTTAAGCCATATATATGAAAGAGAGGTTTGGTTTTATAAGACTCTTCCAAACTGTTTTCCAAAGTGGCTGCACCATTTTGCATTTCTTCCAGCAATGAGTAGTATTATTTCTTCCCTAGTTATCAAATTACCTTTACACAAAGCATATAGCATGGCACAGTTGCTATTTATCTTGAGTAGATATTGACTACGTTATGGAACACTCTTAACATGGTGAAGGTTACAGCCTATCTGTTACGAGTCTCATGGTTTCATTTCTATTTATTTTCTAGCTTTATGGATAACTGAAAAGCAAGTAAAAGATACATACATCGTTGGCTATAGATATTAATATAAGGAATTTTGCAGAAGGAAACTGTTCTAGTCAAGTTTCCACCTTCTAATGTCCTTGTTAGAGTCGTACTGCTTGTTTGGGCAGCCTCTCACATCTGGCGACCCTGGCTGGAATTCCAGGATTTCTATGTGAACTTCTGAGTGGGAACAAGTCGCTTTAAACTTCAGCTTGCTTATTTCTGAAATGGGGATAGTAAGAGTGCCCACCTGCAGGGTTCGTGTGTACATTAGAAGAGTGCTGGCATATACTAAGTATGGAGCACCCTGTAACTCTCAGCTATTTAAAGCATTGCTAAAAAAGATAACTGTATCTTTTCTGATTGTAGCAGATGAGAAAAAAATTGTTTCCCTTTGGAAGAGAAAGCCTCTCTGTTCAGCTTTTTCTAAGTATTTCTCATGTTTAAGCCAAAAGATATTTTACATTTTGGCAAACATGTTTTATAGCATTTGAAAGTGGAATTTCACTTTCAAATGAAAACACTGATTTTTAAAAAATTAAAGTAGAAATTTTGATTTAAAAAAAAAAATAGTACCATACAGATGAAAAATCCAAAGTGTATTATGACGCGTTTCAGAGGGGATACTTTGTTCATGTTAGAATTCAAGGCCTGGGGAGGTGGTTCATGCCTGTAATCCCAGGACTTTAGGAGGCCGAGATAGGAGGGTTACTTGAGGCCTGGAGTTCGAGACCAGCCTGGGCAACATAGCAAGACCCCGTCTCTATAAAAAATAAAAATATTAGCCAAGTGTGGTGGCATGCGCCTGTATTCCCATCTACTTGGGAGGCTAAGCCAGGAGGATCACTTGAGCCTGGGAGTTAAAAGCTGCAGTGAGCTATGATCACACCACTGCACTCCAGCCTGGGAGACAGGGCAAGACCCTGCCTCCAAAAAAAAAAAAAAA
>VBSM01003176.1:78736089-78754797 GCA_008086735.1 Cheirogaleus medius | reverse complement strand
ATGCGCAGACACCTACATCTCACACACACACCTCACAGAGACACATACACACCACACACGTCTCACACACATACCCTCCACAAAGACTTCTCACACACACCTCACACACACCACACACACACACTTCACACAAACACTCGCATGCACAGACACCTACATCTCACACACACACACCTCACAGAGGCACACACATATCCTCCACACACATACAACACAGACACCTCACACAAAGGCACACGCCATGCACAAAGCTACCACACACCCCACACACTTCACGCAGATGCACACACACTCACGCACATGATGTACACATGCACACCACACACACCTGACACAGACACCCACATACACACTATAACCAGCTCCACAAACCTCTGTGTTTTTTATAATCTCCGCCCTTAGCTACTTGAACTTTTTGAGTTGTTTCCCAGAAGTGGTGGGCTTTCTGCAAGACAAAGGAGTTGACATTCCAAAGGCCCCTGAGCAAGATTCCTGATGCCCAGAGTCACCATCCCCTGACCTGCCCCAGTGCAGGTGACCTGCCCAGTGCCTGTAGCCCCGAGTTAGTTACACCGTGACCTGCCCCAAGGCACGTGGCTCCTCCTTAAAAAGCCCATGATCTCCTTAGTGGGGGAGACGGATTTGAGGCAGCTTCTCCCCTTCTCCCAACAAGCGTCTGTGATATTAGAAGTTCCTTTCTTCCTTGGCAATACTTGTTGCCGAGTGTCATCTCCACTCAGCTTCCGGCCTGATTCCTTTGCAACTCTGAGCTTTGTACCCCATAACCCTATGCCTTTTTTCCAAACCTTATCCCTAACACGCAGCATGGTGCGCAGCGCAGTGGGTGCCAGTGCTGGCGTGTAGGGGGCACTGAAAAACATTTGTGGGGTGGATAATGGAGCGAGTGGCGGATGCTGCATTTGGTTCCCCTGGGTGCTGTCCCCGCAGTGACTTCCCAGTGCTGCTTCACCCAACAGCACCTCCTGGCGTCCTCTTCTCCCCACTCTCCTTCCTGCCCAAGCCCTCCTGCACGTTTGGGGAGCGGCTGATGCACAAGGAGGAGGGTGTTTGTCACACATGGTGGAGGATAGTGGATTGGTACAGGACAACCTGCCTGCACTTTTCCGTTCTAGTCCTGGGAATACACCCTAGTGGACAAGGGCCATGGACAAGGGTGCCCGTTTCAGCACGGTTTCTGTGGCAGGCGTGTGTAACATGCCATTCCTGACTGTGCCATGTAGCTCACAGACCATAATCATCTTGTCACTTGGAAATTTTTAGGTGAAAAGGAAATAACCATAGATACTTCATTTGGGAGGAATGTCCCAAACATATTGTTAGAATGCTGCCAGAGTCCCTGGCAGCTCAGAGTCTTTTTGTTTCAAACTCAGATGTGCCCCATGTGAAGCTCCACCTGAGTGGAGAGGTTCTACTGAGCACAGCTGTGCACTCGTGTTGAGGGACAAGGCCCCCTCCCAGTGCAAGTGTCTCACCATGTGAAAGGCAACGGATGGGTTGACCTTCACTCGGGCCTTGCTCCAAGGTTGTGCTCCCATTAGGATAAGCGCTGTACCATTAACGAACCTAGTTTGCAATTTCAAGCAAATTCATCCTAAGCGATAAAAAATGTGTGGGACTTTGGAAATCCAGCAAAGAAAAAAAAGTCCTAAAACTTGTTAGTCATAGCTTTCAAGAAAAAAAGAAATTGAAACCATTGCTTTTGTTTTTTTCAAGAAAAAGGTAATGCCACCTGGTGATAACCAGACCCCACTTCAGTAAGGACCTGGGTTTTAGTCTCTGCTCTGTCATCTGACTTGTGCATTTTGGAGAGGTCACTGCACCTCTCTGATGAGAGTGGGTCACCTCAGACTTGCTTCTTAAAATTCTCTGATTCTAAACTATGCAGTCCTGGATTAACAAAGGTGCTACGTATGGAACTCACGCAGTGATGGGAACTGTCCAGACGCTTCTCTATTTGCATATGTCTATATAACTTTGCTACATAAATCATATTCTGCCAAAAAGTAAGTACAATGTCATTGACGGGACGCATCCAGATGTGAAAGAATTTGGGTAACAGGTAGAATGAGGTGAGTTAGTAAGTATTAAATGATGGGCTAATAGAGGCAAGAAAGAAAGAAACAGCAATCTGCAAACAAGGGAAGTTGTTCAGCGTTACTTTCTGCTGTGTGCATAGTGGAGCTAATGCTTCACATTGTGTAACTTCGCTAAAACCTCAGTAGTTCTTTTTTGGAAATATTTCCTGATCTTCTGGCTACATTGTTCTATCTCTAGTTTTACTTTTACTGTTTCACATTATGTCACCTCCAAGCAGGCAAAATAAGGGCTTGCTTTCTTCAGTGTTAACACCTTTTAAATATTTGTAGACTCTTATCAAGTGCCAGGTATCCCCTCTCCGCCTAAGTGTGGCCTGCACTGCCGGGTCTTTTGATCTTAATGCACACGTCACTCCTTTGATCATTTTGGTGCCTTGCTCGGGACCCTCTCAATGATATCAACTGACTTCTGTTAATAAATATTGCTCTGAGCATTCCAACTGGGGTCTTTGGAGAAGCAGATCACAGAGAGAATATTTCTTTGCTGTTCCATGATGTAAACCCCTGGGGTATCTGACCCAACTCAAAACTTTCTTTGTGACTATAACTAAAGTTATTTCAAGCTTACAGTCAAATGAGCAGCCCTTCAAGTTCCTAACAATAATGAAATGTGAGATGGCTTTACTTGTGGGCTAACAGAAAGGGCCCATTATCATAATCTTCTGCCAATGAATTTTTCTCCATTTCTTCTGATTTGCTTTACTGGAGCCAGCCACATCTTTCAATTGAAGTTGATGTTTTAAAATATGAATACTATTGGGAGATTGTTATGGAGTGAACTTTGCATTCCCCCAAATCCATATGTTGAAGTCCTAAACCCCAATGTGATGGTGTGTTAGTCCATTTTTGATGCTATAACAGAATACTTGAGACTGGGTAATTTATTTGGCTCATGGTTCTGGAGGTTTGGAAGTCCAAGATCAAGGGGACTGCTCTGGAGAGGAACTTCTTGCTGCATCATCCCGTGGCAGAAGGCAGAAGGGCAAGAGAGCATGTGCGTACTCCACAGAGTGGAACTCACAGTTATAACAAACCCACTCTCAAGGTGACAAACCCATTCTAGTGATAAAAAGATGGGCAGAGCCCTCAGGACCTAACAACCTCTTAAATGTCTCACCTCTCAACACTGTTGCATTGGGGATTAAGCTTCCAACACATGAACTGTGAGGGACACATTCAGAACATAGTAGATGGTATTTGGAGATGGGGCTTTTGGGAGGTAAATTAGATTTCAATGTGATCATGAAGGTGGGACCCTCATGATGGGATTAGTGCCCTTATAAAAATAGACACCAGAGAATTTTCTCACTCTCTTTCCCTGTGAGACCAGAAAGAGGTTATGTGATCACACAACCACATGGCGGCTGCCTATAAGCCAGGAAGAATACTCTTGCCAGGAACCAAATCTGTTGGTACCTTGATCTTGGACTTCCCAGCCCTCAGAACTGTTAGAAATGAATTTTTGTAGTTTAAGCCACCAAGCCTGTAGTTTTTTGTTATGGCACCTCAAGCTGACAAGTACAGAGAGGATACATTGATCAAAATTCATACGAAGACATAGCTACACGAACTATACATACAATTTCTAAAATATGTTTTTAATTTTGATGCCTAAAAGGAAAATGAAACTATAGAGAGGGGGAAAAGACTGGGAGACGGTTACAAAAAGGGGAACAGGAAAATCGAAGATAAATATTGAATATTTCATAATTTGGCTCATGGCCAGCCCTGCCCTTAGGGCTCCTTTAGGGACTAACTAGCTCAATGCCTCATATAAATTGGTAGCCATTCTTGCATCTCTTATGGGTGAGGCACAGCAGATGACCAATAAAGAGTGGTTGAATAAATAAATGACTAATTTCAGTTAGAAAGAATCTATTTCTCAAATTTGATCCCCTTAATTCTGTTATTCTTTCAGTGGGGGGATTAATATATATTCTTTTTTCTAAGATGTGCCTTATTTTGTAATATGTTACTGCTCTTTTTCTCCTCTATAATTTCTTTGGCATTATTCTCTAAATCTGTTTGTTTTTTTGTGATATTTCTAAATTTCACATGAAAGTGTCACGAGCCTACCCAGCCCTGTTTTCCATCATTCAAAAAATACATAATAGATATAATTCGGAATAGTGCTCACTTAACCTAATGTGAGTTAATACTTAGGGTGTTATTAAGAGAATACTATCTTCATCAGGACCAAATTTCATGTTCCCTGAAGCTCAGATCTTTGCATCATAAACTGTAACACGGCACAGCATCTTAATTCCCATGAAAAAGTTCAAGGGAAAGCAGAGATCTCTAAGGAATTTTTACCAAACAATAGGGCTTTGTTGATTAAATCAGCCCCTTTCAGTAACCTTTGGAAGTAACATAGAAACCTTCTGTCGGAGGCCAGAGAAGCCCGAATTCTATAATGCAGACATTGCTTCTTAAGGCCGTTGTTGAAGTTTGTGCGTGAGATGGAGAGAAATTCCCCAAGGAATTTTGTGACTGGAAATTGTAAAGGGACACACTGCTTTGGTGGCATTCACCTTATGAGTTTTAAAAGACATCCTCTGTCCCAAAACGTTTTGCAGTTAGAGATCTATCTTTCCCTCCTAGCATATTTATTCTGCAATGTCATACCACTGTACCTGGAAAAGGGAACGTTTTCCAGCTGGAATTGGTCCTTGCTCTTAAAGTGGTAAGAATCTTTCTTCACATATAAAATATTCAGGAAAAGACTTTTGTCTTGGTCTCCTAGGTGACCAAAAGTTTAGTTAAAAACCATTTATTAAAGTTATGAGCAAAGTAGTTATTAATACTGTGTTAGACACAAAGGGCGTAAATCACATCACGGGCTTTGAGGAAGCTCCTGTCTGGCGACAGAGACAGACGTGTCCCAGATAATGCAGAGGAGACAGCGCATACAGCGTGGGTAGAAAGCGTGCACACGAGGCCCAGTATGGCACAAGTCAGGCTTAAGATTCCAAGTTGAAACGCTGAGGCTTAGAAGTCTACTGGCGTGGCAGATATTGCAGGTAGCTGTACGAACTATTTTCATCTTAGAAAGACATTTTCCCCGCAGTCATGAAGTGGACTTTGATTTCCATCTCCTCCTTCTGTTGCCCAGGCAGTAATTTGGATTGTAAATCTGGCTGAATGTGAAGCCCGTTAAGTTCACCCAGCATAACCCTCATTTCCTCCTCGGTCCCTGTGTGTGAGCGGCGCTTCTCAGAACACTGATCAAACACCGGAACTTCTATTTGCTCCCAGGGCTCTTCCTGAAGCCGATGAAGCCAAGAGTAGACTTAATTAGTCCCAAGCAGAACCTGAGCTATGTGTCCTAGAATGTGAGCGTGTGGCTGAGCCCACCCTGCGTGGGCAGCACGTGTTAGCACTGCACGGCCCGGCCATCTCCTCGCACCTGCTGTCGCCACGGAGGGCTGCGATGATCCGGGCCAGAGAGGCTGCGACTTGGCCCATCCCGGCTGCACGGATGTGCAGAGAATGGGAGAATTCTGGATATATTTTGAAGATGTATCCAGTGCCTCCACATGCACCAACAATATAAAGTATTGTTTTGTGTACTTTGAAAATTTACATATATGTAATCATATACCACAAGTTTACTTCGGGATTCATCCATGTTGATACATGTGGATTGTTTTATTGGCTGTATGATATAACATGGTGCCAATGTACTAGAATTCATTTTTTTCATGTATTTAACAAACACTTATTGAGCACCTGCTATGAGCCAGGCATTATTCAAGGTGCAGGAGAGGACCAAAGGGACAAACACCTCTGTTGCAGGGATGTTAATGCTTATTCATGTATGTTGTTTCCAGCTTTCCACTATTACAAAATGCTGCAATGGACATCCATTGGCCATCTCTATATATGAGACTCTAAGTGCACATATATGAAAGTTTTCCTTGGGTACCTAGATGCAGAATTTAGAGATACACTGATCATTATAAAATTGCTTTCCAAAGTGGTTGTTTCAATTCTCAATGTTCCAGGAGTTCTGGTTCCTCCTCAGCCCCCAGTCAATGCTTGGGTTTAACCATTGGCCACCTAATGGATAGGAAATAGTATCTCTTTGCTTTCAGCCGCATTTCTCTCACTACTAGCGAGTGGACTACCTTTTCAAATGCTTTTAGCCATTTATGTTTATTTGTCTTTGAATTATTCATTCATATGCTTTGTCAATTTTCTGCCTTGTTTTGTCTTTTACTTAATGACTCGCTGAATGTTATATGTAAATTTTGAATACTAATTCATGGCTGTTATATATGTAGCAATTACCTTTTATCTTTGTCTCAGATCTCTTTTCTGTACTGAAGTTAAATAATACATATATTGAAGTTAAAATATAATAAAACTCATACTATTTTTGATGAATTGATAAGATGTTTGCTTTCTCTGTCTTGTATAAGTAATATTTTCCTATTCAAGGGTCAATAGATATTCTCCAATATTTTCTTCTAGTTTTCAACCTTTTACTTTCCACACTTACATTTTTAAATGCATTTGGAATTTATTTTTGTATACAGAACGAAATAAATCATTTTACCCCCTGAAGACAGCCAATTTTTCTAGTGTATGTAATATAACTATTGGTGTGCAATAGGATTACATCTGAAATATTATTAGTCAGACATGAAGTAGTTAGGCTTTTTGATTTTTTTTCTATATATTTTTAGTTGGCCAATTAATTTCTTTCTATTTTTAGTAGAGATGGGGTCTCGCTCTTGCTCAGGCTGGTTTTGAACTCCTGACCTTGAGCGATCCACCCTCCTCGGCCTCCCAGAGTGCTAGGATTACAGGCATGAGCCACTGCACCCGGCCAGGCTTTTTGATTTTTATTAAAGTAGTTCAGACTTTTTATGAAAGGTTGCTAGAACATGTAAATTACTACAAAAAACCAAACCAAACAAAAAAGCAAAAGTCAAGTTCCTTCCAGGTAGTAAAAGGAACACAGTTTGTTGGATGGTTCATGCTTTTCTCGCTGATTGTAATACTACTTCTATAGAATTACATGTATACTAAATATAAAACAAATTACTGTTCCTTGGTTTTCATTTTATTCCACAGGTTAATATAATGTTACATTTTAGTAGAACACTTTCAAATTAATAAAGGTCTCTTCTATTTCTAGTTTCTAGCCTACTTTTTACAAATTAGGAATTTGTTTGAAATTATATATCAAGACTATGATAAATCTTCTACGATGATTATGGCTGGGCTCGGTGGCTCATGCCTATAATCCTAGCACTCTGGGAGATAGAGGAGGGAGGATTGCTTGAGGTCAGGAGTTCAAGACCAGCTTGAGCAAGAGTGAGACTCCATCTTTACTAAAAATAGAAAAGTTAGGCAGGTGTGGTGGTGCATACTTATAGTCCTAGCTACTTGGGGGGCTGAGGCAAGAGGATCACTTGAGCCCAGGAGTTTGAGGTTGCAGTGAGCTATGATGATACCACTGCACTCTACCAGGTATGACAGAGGGAGACTATGTCTCAAAAGAAAAAAAAGATGATCATCAAGTTTTCTTCTTCTTGTCTGTTAATAAGATGAATCACATTACTGGATTTTTCTTTTTCTTTTTTTTATGAGACAGAGTCTCACTCTGTTGCCCAGGCTAGAGTGCCGTGACATCAGCCTAGCTCACAGCAACCTCAAACTCCTGACCTCAAGCAATTCTCCTGCCTCAGCCTCCCAGAAGCTAGGTATCTCACTTCTAGACTTGAATAAATTCAAATGTGGGAAAGTGCTTTGCATACTATTACGAACTATACAAACTCTATTTCATAATAATAACAACATAATGATAATGTAGAGGTCACTTTTCCTTTTATTTTAAAAGCACCTGTACACTAAGCATAATAAATTAACTCATACTATAATTTTGATTATGAAGCCTCACGCCTATGAGAAACCTGAATGGGTTTCTCTTGACTTGTAGCATTTTAATATGAAAGTGGCCAAATAAGAAATGCATAAAATTCCCAAGGACCATCACTTGCAGGAATTAACTTCACCAGCCTCCCTGTGGCAATTCCTTGCTTTGGAACCGAGGAACTGGTGCAGTGAAGATGAAAAATGGTGTCCTTAGGGCAGAAGAGTTTTGCTTTGAGAAAACATATCAGGTCAATTTTTCCTTAAGCTTGCAAAAGTATTCCTTTGTATGTGGAGGGCAAAAGCAGTGTATTGTTGCCGATGGCTCTCACCTACCTCCTTGCCCTGGGGTAGAATCACCTTTGTGTCCCCAGGGCCACCTAAGATCAGCTTTCTGCCATCAGCAGAGGAGAGAGGTGCTTAAAATGCATGAGCCTAGAACTGGAATGAAATTACATCAATATTCTTTTTGATGCATTTATCCTCTATTTATTATATATTTACGTTGACTCCACTATATTCTTAGCTGTTCCTTGCATGTGTGTGGGATTTTAAACCCATTGTTCTCTTTTGGCAGGAAGGTCCTAGAGATTGTTTGTGACAAGTAGATTTTAAAAATCCCAAGGATTGCAAGAATCAGGCATAGCAGTCAAATAATCATAGAGAGTCTTTAAACAAAATGATTACAAAATAAACAAATCCTTACATCAAAGCGGTGGAAAAGATTAAACATTAGATGAAATAACTATGCAGTAAGAGAGAGTTTCAGAAACCCTAAATTGTACTTTGCTTTCATGAAAATCGGAATGATCACTAGTAAAGTCCTGAGCTGTTTTGGCAACATTATATAATTTTAACTCACGGCTACCAAATTACCCTTTGCATCTTTTGAGTGAAGCAGGATTGTCTTGTACCATCTTGAACAATTCTGAAGTAACTTTCCAGAAATTCTCAGTGCAATAAGATACTGTTTACCAGAACTTTCCAATAAGATACTTCATAGCCTTTAAATAGAACTGCCTGCAAAATAAAACAATTATGAATGCCTCTAACGAGATGAAGGCTGTAGTTGTGAACAGCTCATTGGACATAGGTCTGTGATGTCAATCTATTCTGTCATTTGGAGATAATGGACTAAAAGAAAAGAAAAAATCTCAGTTTTTAAATGTTTTCACTTGTGATGGATGCTCTCCATAAACACCCCCACACACACACACACACATTAAATGCTCAATTTCATGTTGTCCTGTGATAAATGCATGAAACCTCCTGGGCTAGGTCTTCACATTATCATTATTTCCATTTTATAGATCAGATAACCAGGTCCTAGAAGGGTTAAACCAGCAGTCCCCAACCTTTTTGGCACCAGGGACTGGATTCATGGAAGACACTTTTTCCACAAATGGGGCTGGGGGGAGGCGGAGCTCAGGCGGTGATGCCAGCGATGAGGAGCAGCTGTAAATACAGATGATGCTCTTCCCTCTCTAGCCCACTGCTCACCTCCTGCTGTGCAACCCACCTCCTAAGTTTCATGGAAGACAATTTTTCTAAGGGGTTGCGGATGGGGCATGGGGGTGTGGAGCTCAGACGAAGGTGCAGCCAGTTTTGGTACTGGCTACGGCCCAGGTGTTGGAGACCGCAGAGTTAAACAACTTGCCCTAGGTACCCAGTAAGCGCTCAGTGGAGGAATAACATTCAGACATCCTTCCCAAAGTGTCTGTGAATAGCAAGAGTAACCTCCCGGAACAGATTTAGGGAGGAGACCTTTCACGCAGGCATTTGTAAAGTGAGGGCAGTCACCAGCATCTATTGTATCCTCAGTCTCCGGAGGAGGCTGTTATCTTAGCTTCCCAGCAGGCAACAGCCAAGACAAAATCACTTTAGGGTTTGAAAGAATCTGCAGAACTTCAAAATACACCGCAGATAGCAAAGGCACTAATGGGTGCTAATGGATTTGACCTTAACTGATTAAATCCAGTCCCAGCTATCAGTCCCTGCAGGTATTGTAGTAAGGCTTTTAGAGAGAGAGTAACTTTTCTTTTCCCTCCACATTGAGCTTTCCATAAGCCAGTAAATAGAACTCCCTCTGCTGTTCTGAGTAAGTTCCGTTGTGTGCCTTTGGGGTAGGGGCTCCCCAGGATGACAGTTCTTCACAATTCAGGAGGGCAAGGAGACCTGGCAAGAGGGTGTGGATCCCTGTGTGTGGTGCTCTCTTCCCTGCCCACCCCTCTCGTTGCCAGACCCCCAACCACTTCACACTGCTGCAGACGGCTGTTCTCTCAACCTGCATCTTTCTTGACTTGAGGTCATACATTGGTTAGATCCAGGTCAGGTAGGATTTTTTTGAGCCAACATAGTGTTGGCTCTCATATTTTTATTTTTTTAAAACTCGAGTTAGTTGCTAAGGTTTAATATTTACATATATATCTGCATTCTGGCTTTCCTTGAAAACTCAGAAGACTTGGATATACTGAGCCAACATTTGCTTGCTGCTAAGTACTGACCGGCCCTCTGAGATACAGCCACAGTGCCTTCTTCCACTGTGGCATCTCACCCCACCAACTTCAGTGCCCGGAGGCATGTGTGTGAATTTCCACCCCTGCCCTCCTGGTGGCATATGACAACAATGGCCTCTCCTTTTGGAAAACTCTTCCCCTGGCTCCTCTGATATAGCTGTTTCCACTCTCCAGCTGCCTCTCTGTTCTCGGTTTTTCTGTGCCCTCCTTCGATTGCTTTCTCCTCTTTCTCCTACCCTTTAAAGATAGGTGTCCCCTCAAGGGGAAATCTATCCTTGATTGTCTCTTCTCTCTCCCTCCACTATCCCTTGGAACCTCACATATCTCTGTGATTTAAATTAGCAATGCTCTAGAAATGATGTTTCTATCCACTTATCAATTCAATGAAGTATCATTGAGCATAGATGCAAAGATGAAAACAAGACACACTTACTTTCCTTAAGGAGCTCAGTGGGACAGATGTGTAAACAATTATGGTGCAATTTGATAAATGCCACAATCGTGGTACAACATGATAGTCTCCACACAGGGGCAGCCTTTGAGCTGGGTTTTAAAGACTGAGTAGAAATTTACCATGGGAATAATGATAAATATTACAGGGTTCTGTTTCTCCTGTGTTTTAGGAAGCATTTCAAACTGCTTGTTATACAACTCTACTTGAATATTCATTAATGATCAAATTAAGCACATCCAAATCTGATCTCTTGTCTTCTTAACCCCACCCCATCCCCCACCCCACCCACACATGCTCCTCCTCCAGAACCCCCCCCCCCCCGGGGTTCTTTCTTTGTACTTTCTTGTACCGGTTGCTGGCACTCCCTGTCTCCCAGTAATCTGGCCCTAGCGATATCCTTGACTCCTCTTTCTGATACCTGACCAGTGGACTCTGAGGTTCTCTCTTTAAATGTCTCTTAAATTCACACCCTCCTGAGCTTAGGCCATCAGGACATCACGTCAACTGGACAAGTCTAGTAAGTGATCTTGTAAGTGCTGAACCCCTTCTTGGGGAGGGAGGTCTCCACTTCCTGAATCCCTGCTGTCCAGCCTGCCTGGAGCTGACTCTGAAAGTGCCAACCCTCTGCTCTAAATGCTTTATATGTATTCACTTGTTTGGTCTTCACAGCACCCGAGCATGTGGGGCCATTGTTATCCTCCCAGTGACTGGTCCGAGTCTACACGTTAGTAGGTAATAGAGCTGGGATCCAAGCCGGAGCAGCCTGACCACAGAGCCCACCACTTACTCAGCAGCCTGTGGTGCTGGACCGTGTGCTTGTTCAAAGTCCATCTGGACTCCCCTTTGCCTCTGGAATACTGTCTCAGTTTCTCAGAGACTCGGAGGCTCTTGACAACTCGGCCCTCAACCAGCTCTTTCATTTACATCTCTGTTCCTGGGTTTCCATAGAGTTTGCCCAGTTTGGTGGCTCTTGGTATTACCTATCTCTGTTCTCCTTCACCAATGGCAGGCTTTGGTAAAACATTAACTGCAGCTCCCTGACATGCTGAGTCCTCTTCTCTTCTCTGACTTTGGCCACACTGTCCCCCACTTGGAACGTCCTATCCGTCCACATTGGCCGATGCAAATGCTGTCATTCTCAAATGGCACAGATCTCTTCCCCTTTTCCAATTCTATTTCTGGTCTCTAGCCCTGCACTCAGCCAGGAAAGTCTCTCCCTCCTCTGTGTTTCTAGACCACTCTGTTTAAGCCTCTGAGATGGTCTTCTCTTATCTCATTCTGGATTTTAGTGGAACAGTGTATGTGCTCTTCATTGTTTTCCTTTCTAGATAATAAACTCCTTGAAGGCTGAGAGCATCGTTTTTCATTTTTTTCTTTCCTGCGGCTAAGTTTAGTGACTTGTATTTGGTCTACATTTAATAAACATTTACTGAATAATATGGAAAATAAGAAAAAAGGATATGTGGGTTGTGATATCACCTCCATCATTCATTTGAGAAAGTTGAGTAGAAAAATCAGGCATAGTAGAATTAGTAAATAAAAGGATAAAAAATATATATCATAGCAAACATTTACATACTTAAATGTGATATTAGAACATATTAGGATGGAAATGTTTCCTAAGGTAAGTTATCTGCAAATACAATGAGAATCAGTGACATAACGTGTGTCAATATAAAACATGCTCTTTAATACAACTTTATAGGAGTAGGTATAAAACCTGTCTTCACACCATAGGTAGATGTAAAAACTGCATTAACAGAACATACAAATTCTGTGCTTGGTCAGAATTAGGTTAGAGGAAGTAACTTTTGGGGATGAATTCGAGTTGCTTTAAATCCTCTGTGACAGGTAAGAGACAGAAACCCAGAGGGGCATCTAGACCACAGCTAAACAGAATGGGATGTTGGTCTGAGAACCTACGGGTCTCAGGGGCTGGGGCAGGGAGGCCACTCAGGTCCCCAGGTTGGCTCCTGAAAAGGCTCAGTGGTGAGGACAGAAACGGGTGGAGGGCAGGTTGAAGGACTTGCCAGCCGGGGACACGGGAACGCAGTGCAGATAAGGCAGGGGAGCCTGGTGGGGACTCAAGTGTGGGCTTTGAAGCTGACGGGGCGGCTCTTGAAAGTGGTCCTGGGGCAGTGAGCTCACTTAAGGCCTATCTAGGTGACTCAAGGATATCTTTGACCATCACAGAGGCGTGGGGAGGGAGGGACAATTTGTCTGCTCTCCCACTTGAATCCAAGGACTTAGACCTGTGGTGAGAGGACACAGATCACAGCCAGCTGTCTCTGTGATGGGGAGCAGAATGCCTGGTCCTTCTGTTGGGTCACAGTCTGAAATGTTGGTTCTTGGTGCGCTCATGGCCAAAGAATGACCAGACACATCCAACAAGGCAAGCACGAAAATGAGATTTATGGAGGAGAGAAAGATAGGAGTATAGGGCAGGAGCAAGATACAGGTTGACAGAGCAAGATCCATATGCCACGGATGACGACCGGACCCGCTGTCACAGCAAAGAGAGAGACCTTGGTTATGGTCTGGGTCTTGTTTTGCAGTGTCTGGATTGGGACCTCCCGGTGGTTCCGTCGTCGTCATGGAACCACTTTGATGGACAGCTGGGAGTTATATGACCTGAGTCTTACTGCGCACGCGGATCTCCCATCAGCCTCTCTGTAAGCCCGTTCATGGGAGTGAACCGCAGGGACACCCTCTCTCGGGATAGGAGACCTGGCATTCCTCCATATCTACCTAACACTTCCAGGATTGTCCTTTCATTTGTAAAATGGGGAGTGCATTTTAAAGCAAAATGTGTGTGAGTGTGTGTGTTGGGGGCAGGGGTCTTCCCTGGTCAGCAGCCTGTCACAGTGGCATTCTCAGTAGCCTAAGAGGACCATAGCGTGGAAGGTCATTCTCAACCTGTGGGTTCCCTGGGATCTGAATCCTAGAGCCTGTGACAAGGAACGGAATTAACATTTATGAATCCACCTATGAAGAGGAAAGCACTGGGAGACAGAAAACTTGGATTTGAATCCTGGCACTGTCCTTTAGTAGCTGTTTTACCAAAGTTTGAGAAGGTCCATGGCACAGTGCCTGGCACACAGAACAAGGATTAAATCTGAGTATAGTTTATTCTTTTTTCTCTGGTACTTACTGGTCATTAGACTTCCCACACACACTTGCTTGTCAGTTGGCAAAAATAGATTATGCCCAGAAATCCAATGGGATTCGGAAGCCCAGCAAACAGGGTCCATCAGACCTGGAGCCCCAGATTTAATCCTGAGCCTACCCGTTGGGGTGAGAAGACTGTAGAGCTCCGGGGGTCGAGTCACAGATAACCTTCCCCTCTTGGGAATAGCTAACAATCCACTGCAGGTCTGGAATCCACTGTAAGGAACTAGGGAAAACAGAGGAATGAGACAGGAGCTAAGAAACAGGAAATTTGGTGTTATCAAAATAGCTAAAATGGATCAACTCTACATCGACCAAATGTGTTGAATTGCCAAGGTGGCTGGGGTGGGGAAGAGGTGGGCCATTCTGTAAGTAGCATAAGTCGATGTTCAATAAGAAGCTCGACCATCGCTTCTTCCAAAAGCAATGTCCACGTGTTGTTCCATGAACCCCCAACCTGAGATAGCCTACTGCTTTTCCAGGAATAGTATTTCTACAAAATGGTGTTTGCACCACCTGCTGGCAAGCAACAGTGATCCCACCTCTCACTGAAGGAAAGAAACGTATTTGAACTGCTGGTGAGCAAGGCTTGGGGAGATCAAAACCAACTTTGTTTATTGGGAACATATAGGGACCACTGCTAACTGGCTCCAATTCCTGTCACCACCTTGTTAACAAGTTTTAAATTGTGCCCGATGATACACACAGGTGGTTTCTTTCTGAAAGTGTCACAATAGTATGAGGAGATTATTCTGGATGGAGTTAGTGGGAAAGGGAATATTATTTTCAGTGATTAAGAAAGACAGTCTACCTAGCACTCCTGTCTGACATGCAGACTGATCTTTTTTTTTTGGAAAGCATTTCTAGGCTACTTGCATTTTAAAATGCCGAAGCAACATTATCTATTCATGTGTTTGTTTGCTTATCGTCAAGAAACCATTTAGATTTTGTGATTGAGCAATACTAGTGGAACCATCCGAGAGTATTGTGCTCTACTTTGAGTGTGTGAAGTGGCTTTTCTGGGTGAGATTTTGGAGAACATATTTAGACGTTTTTATTGTGCTCATTTTGCCGCTTGGAAGAAAGTTGGCTTTTCTTTTTTTTCTGTAGGGATGAAAAATCTGAGCTAAATATACTCTGATTTCTCTTCAGATCATATAAATCTTTCACCTAAAAATCTGAGCTAATTTATAGGGGGCCAGACAGACTAAAAACTTCACCTATAACTATTTCAGATTCCACCAACCTTCACCACTGTTCTTTGGTGTCCTACAGCTGGGGCCGGGCCCAGGAAAGGGAAGACAGGCAGAGCTGCAGGTGGGCACCTGGAGCTCAGAACAGGAATATTCCTTTTCTCCCTTCTCTGCACACAAACCTTATTTTGTACAAGGGAGCAGCAATTTATGAGTAAATACAATGGAACCCAAATACTTCTCTTTAAAATAGCCATCCCATTCCTTATTTTGATGCAATGCACAGCTAAAACAAATTTTTTTCTTCTCTGACTACATTTTTGTGAACTTCTTTTGATTTTTCCTTCCACTGCCATTCTTTCATCTCTCTTTCACCCATTCCTTCCATTCTATTGCATTCCATTCTTCTTCAACTGAATATTTATTAAATGGTTACTCTGTAAAGGGGCTGTACTTGGAAGACACAGAGGAGATTCAAATATGAAGATGTATTAATAGTTCATACCCTCAAAGACCCTGTCAAGCACTTCGGGTGGAAAGACATGCACCCAAAACTCCTTAGTATAGTCATATGTTGCTTAACGATGGTGATAAATTCTGAGAAATGAATCCTCAGGGGATCTTGTTGTTGTGCAAACACCACAGAGCGTATTTACACCAACCTAGATGGGATCACCCACCTAGGCTATACGGTAAGGCTTATTGCTCCCAGGCTACAAAGCTGCACAGCATGTTACTGCACCGAATACTGTAGGCAATTATAACACAATGGCAAGTATTTGTGTATCTACACATAAAAAGTACAGTAAAAATACAATATAAAAGATAAAAAATAGTACACCTGTATGGGGCACTTACCACAAATGGAGCTTGCAGGACTGGAAGCTCCTCCGGGCAAGTGAGTCAGTGAGTGGTGAGTGAATATGAAGACCTAGGACACTGCTATACGCCACTGTAGACTTTAGAAACACTGTGCACTTAGGCTGCAGTAAACTTATACAAAAATATTTTTCTTTAGTCAATAGTAAATCAACCTTAATGTACTATAACATTTTTACTTTATAAACTTTTAAATTTTTTAAACTTTGCTACTCTTTTGTAGCAACAATTTAAAACACAAAAACATTGTACAGCTGCACAAAAATATTTTTTCTTTATATCCTTATTCTAGAAGGATATATTTTTAAAAAATTACTATGTATTTTTCTACTTTTAAACTTTTTTGTTAAAAACTAAGACACAAACACACACGTTAACCTAGGCCTACACAGGGAAAGGATCATCAATACCTCTGTCTCCCACCTCCACGTCTTGTCCCACTGGGGGGTCTTCAGGGGCAATAACATCCACGGAGCTGTCATCTCCTGTGATAGCAATGCCTTCCTCTGGAATCCCTCCTGAAGGACCAGCCTGAGGCTGTTTTACAGTTAACTTTTAAAAAATGTAAGTAGAAAGAACACACTCTAAAATAATGATGAAAAGTATTGTATAGGAAATACACGAACAGGTCTATAGTCATTTATCATCAAGTACTATGGACTGTGCATGTCATATGTGCTAGACTTGTGTGCGCCTGGCAGCCCGGTAGGTTTGTTCACACCAGCATCACGACAGACACATGAGTGATGCTTTGTCCTACAGCGTCACCATGCCATAGGAATTTTTCAGTTCCATTACGATCTTCTGAGACCACCGTGCTACATGCGGCCTATTGCTGACAGAAGCATTGGAGCGCGGCACGTGACCGTACGATGATGTCATTCTCCTTAGAGGAGCACTGTGGTCCTGTGTCGTGGCCATGTGCCGAGGAGAGGAGTTTACTTTGGCTGAGTGAATTAGAGAAGAGCCTAGAAAAAGAACCAATCAGAAATGGTTAACAGGAAATCCACACATCGAATCCTCTTCCTTTTAACTGACTTCCTTTTGTTTTTTTTTCTTATGAAATTATTTCCTCTAGACTCAAATTCAAATTCTATCTGCTCATGTCACGAGCTTCCTTCTGAACACACAGGCCTGGTGCCTCAGTGGAGGGTTGTCGGGTGGGGCATTGAACGGACTCCGCTAACTTTTCTTTTGGCAGGTACAAAATATTGCAGTAGCGTTTTGAGACGAACGCGTTCATGGTTTTCATCAGCAGAAACTGGAGCTGTTAATGACAAGCATTGTTCTAAACGTTGCCTCCATTGGGAAGTGAGCTATTATATAAGCCTCTGTTTGTTATTTTAAAGTGGCATCTGGGAAAATAGTTTTGATCTAATACTGAAGTCCTCTTGAATTGCCTAACCTGTTCCACATGGAACCAAATGCATAGAATGTGTCTTGGGAAGCTATTTCAAAGACCGAGGAATTGAATTCATGTTTGGTGGCAGTATCAATGTCTTCCAGGCTCTCATAACCCTTTCATTTTCCAAATAAATTCATGAAACAGATGTGACTAAAACATAGTGAAGAGTTGCCAATCTGAAGTGAACGAGCCACGTTAAAATCACAAGTGGCCTTTAGAACTGTCACTTTGGCTTGGTAGCTTCAGATCAACTTTAATTCTGCCATAAGTAAAGGAACTCATATGTAGTGCCTTTTAAAACAAAGGCTCTAACATAAAATGGGACAGTATTTGGTAACAGCTTATACAAATCTGAACAAGGCAATATGACTAAAAATCCCAAGTTTTCTGACATAGAAGTTAAATGATTACAGGAATATATTTTCTCTAAAAAATTACTATTTTATATTTCTAGTCAATTGGAATTTCTTCAATCAAGTAAAATCTTAAATGTTTTTAAATGAATGAAAAAAATTAAGAGAAGGCACACAAGAAAAGTTTAAGTTTTTTGAAAATATTTACATTCTAAATAACTATACCATTAAAGAATAAATATAGTCAGCCAATGGACAAGGGTTAGCATAAGAAATGAGATTATGAAATTGGATGATCTTAAAGAAAGCTAATATCCTTGTCCAAAAGTTGTATTTTGGGGTATAGCTTGGTTTAGGTAAGATATTCATACCTACCCATTTGACATTTGTTTTTCCCTCTAAATGTATTTTTTTTTTCCTAACACGATTGGTTGCTATTTTTATTTCAGACATAAAATTGTCATTTATGTCTTCTCTAGAGAGGAGTTTAGACGAGTTGTCTTCTAGAAACACATTCCTGCTCTGTTGTGCTGCAGAAAGAAGATTTGCAAAGCTGGGCACGTGAGAAAGCCAGACAGACCTTTGATCTGTTCCACCAACGCGGAGTCATAAACTCAGAAATGAGTGCATTTGCTATCAGAAGTTGCTACTCTTTCTGAGTAACTTGTCATGGCCGAGTTGAGCACAGTTCTCCTCCTCCCCCATGTTCCCTGGGGACCCCCCCCCCCCCCCCCCCCCCCCCC
>VBSM01003176.1:78720596-78736079 GCA_008086735.1 Cheirogaleus medius | reverse complement strand
GCAGCCCCAGGCGGATTCTGCCAGCAGGAACTTGCCCAGTCTGACCCTCTCACTGCAAGGCTCAGCTATTTGAGGCGTCTGCCTTCAGCAATGCCCAGGGCCTCTTGTGCGTTACTCCACTGAAAAGGTATGTGCTCCCTGTTTGGCATTCTGGGATTTCTGATACCAGAATCCAAGGCTTTAATTATAAACATTTGACTTCAGATATTTATAATTTAAGCTACAAAAAAAATTGTTTCAGAAACAATTGCAGCATGTGGCCCCTATATGTAACACAGTAACTATATTTATAATTTCTTTACCAGGAAAAAACAGTCATCTGCAATTATTTAAACTCAAGACAACGTGCTTTAGAACTTTAAACAATATACATTTTTTGTTCAATCTTCAGGCGACAATGAATGAAAGTTAATGAGAGTTAATCTCACTGGTGAAGTAAGATAGCTCAAATGGCATTTTGCTTGATTTTGCAGGTCTGATATAACACCCACCAGAAAGATAAACTATACAAGGATAAGTTAACATAAAAACAATAAGAAAGCTGATCATTAGTAAAGATGTTCTTATAAAGGCCTCTAAAGTCTGAAAAAAATAAAATAACTTTCAACAAAATGCCATGCCTCCATTTTCCGTACAGACTGCTTTATATACTTTCCTGAACTGATAAATCTCAAAAAAAAAGTATAAGCATGTTAAGTGCTGAATCACACAAACCAAGCATGTGATAACTTCAGATAGCTAATATCATGGGGGCTTAAATGATTTGGATTGACTAGGTTGATCAAATTACTAAATATTAATTACTGAATGCATTCATCTCTATTTCTTTGTACTGTGTAGGCCTTGCACTTTACTATTCAAAGACTCTGTTGTGAGAATTTGTGAGATCTTGCCAAAACACAACCCTGATGTGAAAAGTGATAACCATGTAGGAGGCTCGGATTCTCCACCCCTGGTGTCTAATCTGATTTAACATCAGGGTGGCTGGTTACCCAAGTGCTGTGGCCTGATACTAATGAAACCCAGGTGATGGGTTTGGTCGGTGCACGAAGCCTGGCAGCGGATCAGAGCGCTGGCCCCGGGCAGTTGCTTCCAGTGTGTATTGTGGGATGCAGGGAGGGCACGCGAGGGAATGGGAACCCTGAATCTGTAGCTAAGATGGTACTCACAACATGGCCAATGCTCGTACCCTACTGGTGGCTCAGAATGTCACCTCCAGGAAGTTCTTTAGGATGTAGAAAATGGCAAAGAACATTGCTCCCACCCTAAAAACAGCAAGAAGAGGGATGAGGTACAAAATCACAACTTTGCTGGAGCCCATCAGAGGGCTGCGGTCACAAGGCCACCAACTCAGCCAAATTCAAAGAAGGAGCAGATGCTCCGAGGAGAGCCCTGATCGATCCGTGAACTGCGGTGCTTGGGCAGTGTTAGAGCGGGAGACGGCCACCACAGAAGCAGGTAAGAAGAAATCCGTTAGAACGCTGGATTCCTGGAGGATGAATGGGGCAAGCATTGCCTTTTGGAGTAGCTGGGAGCCCCGACATAAAGGGACTCCTCTCTCTGTCTCGAAAGCTGTCACCCATGGGCCTCCCTCAGCTGCTCACAAGGGAGACGGACAGGTCCACAGGCTGTGGAGAGCCCCCCTCAGTGGAGGGCGCAGAGCGGAGCATCTGCTGTGGGAGGGGACAGGGAGGGGGATATAGCCTGCCCACGTCCCTTTTCTCCTGCCAAGCAAAAGCCATAAGTTGGGGAGCAAACCTTCTACCCAGGGCCAGGGCGGTAACCCTGCCATTGACTGAAAAGTCGGATGTTGAAGCCTAAATCCCCAATGTGATGGCAGTAACAGGTGGGGCCTTTGGGAGGTAATTAAGTCATGAGGGTGGAGCTCTTATGAATGGGAGAGGAAGAGATGGGAGCTCCACCCCACCCTCCATGTGAGGACACAAGGAAACACTGAATCTGCCAGCACCTTGATCTTGGACTTCTCAGCCTCCAGAGCTGTGAGAAATAAATGCTGTTTATTTAATTTATTTAATGTTATTAAGTATAATTAAATAAACAGTTATTTATTATAAACATTAATAACAATTAAACAATGTTGTTACCATCCGATCTGTGATAATTTGTTATAGCAGCCCAGGCTATGATGAACAATCTGCTTCTGGAAGGGTAAAAGCAAAATCCAATGGAGAACTGGGGTTTGGGGGAGGAATGGAGAGCTCTCCTGCCCTCAGGACATGAGCGATGCTTCATGGCTTCTCTGGGAGAGGGAGAGACTAAGTTTCCCTGTCCCTGGTGGAGGGACAGGACATGGTCTTGAACCCTGATCCTACATCTATACAACGCAGGAGTTGGCTGCTGCGGAGGAGGGGCAGACACTCTCCCCACCTGACCCAGACCCAAGGCAGAAAATATTCTGCTTAACAAATTTAGTTTAAATTGACACGGCAGAGAATCATTAGGACTCACTATTCTAGAAAGAACAAGATTTATAACTGAATATTTATTCCTGGATAAATGATCTCTAGCTAGAACTATTCTGAATCAGTTAATTGAATCAGATGGAGGTGCCCATAGAAGGACACAATTTGCTGTCACTAGTATGTTAGGACTATGAGATTCATTAAGAAAAAAGCACCATAAATGTGTATGAACCAACATATTCATTCATCATCCATTTTAATACCTAGGTTTTTCATAGTACCTCACATTATCCATATCATTGATATTTGAACTTTTAAAGAAAACTGTTCACATCTGTCAGAAACTTTTATCACTTCAGACTATTCTCATGGGGCAATAGTCTGAAATTTATTGTGGAAACAAACAGAGGTTCTGGAATGTCTCCCAGGGTGCATTTATCAGTGATCTGGTCTACAATAACTCATTTTGCTTATTTTTAGTTCAAAGAAAATTTCAGACATTTTACATGAGCTTTTATTTATGCAATGTACTTGCCAGTGAACTCATACGGTAGTTACTTTTTGCTTCCTTGAGGATGAGCTGGTTTTAATTTCAATAAAGTAAATGGAAACATCCAGATGTTTGCTGTACATAAAATGAAGTGAAAAATGTAGTTTTGTGCAATATCAGTTTTCCAAAACTGGTTTGTAATTCAGTTAAGTTAGGACTCAAGCCAGTGTCTTAAAAGTTTTGCTTTAGATAATGTGGAAAGTATCACTAGTTATAATGGATATTTGTTCTTTTATTACAGTGTTACAGTTATGGAATTCTTGAAAATTAACATTGTTATATTACTATTAACTAAACTCCAGGATTTATTCAAATTTCAATACATTTTCCCACTAATGTCCTTTTTCTGTTCCAGGACATTACATTGTTCCTGGACATCACATTGCATTTCATTGTCATGTCTTCTTGGTGTCTGTCGTCTGTGAGAATTTCTCAGTCTTTCCTTGTTTTTCATAACCTTGACAGTTTGAAGAATACTGATCAGGTATTTTGTAGACTATCCTTTAATTTGGCTTCATATGATGTTCTCATAATTGGGTTACGATTGCGATTCTGGAAAGAATATTCCAGAGGAGAAGAGCCCTTCTCATATAGCAGATTAGCGGGTATGTGATATGTATGTGACATCGCGGGTGATGTTAACCTTCATCTCCTGGTTCAGGTAGTATTTGCCAGGTTTCTCCACCGTGAAGTCTTATTTTTCTCTTTCCATCCTCTATTCTTTGGAAGCAAGTCACTAAGCTTAGCCCACCCTCAAGGGAGGGCAATTAAGGTCAACCTCCTAAGAGAGGGGAATATCTACATATGTTATTGGAATTATTGTATAAGAAAGATTTGTCTCTTCTCCCTCATTAATTTATTTGTTCAATAATTATTTATATAATTATGGACTCATGTATCTTTATTTTATACTTTGGGTTATAACCTAATACTTCACTATTTATTCTGTTGTTCAAATTGTTCCAGCTTTGGCCACTGGGAGCTCTTTCAGGTTGGATCCTGTGTCCGTTTAACATGCCCCCCCATTTTTTTTGAGCACTTTGTTACATTCTGGCTTATAAGATGCTCCAGGCACATCTTGCATATTCCCTGTTCCAGCTCTCGAATGAGCTATTTCTCCATAAAACCCTGGTTCCTTTTATTGCAGAATGGTATTTAGAAACCAAGGTCTGGACCCTGGGTGTGCTCATTGCTGCTGGGATGTTAGTGTCTCTAGACCTTCTAGTAGACAGTTACAATCTTTTGAGTGTTTAGAATTTTAGGAGGTTTCAGATTGACCTCACATAAGTCTTCTAATACAGTATTAGCCACACACATACATATTTATGATTCCTACTTCTTGTCATTTCTCCCCCATCCTCTCATCTTCCCTATTTCTTGCAGAAACTGTCTTTGCTCTCTTGAACTCCTCTCTGCCTGTATCCCTTCCTCAATACTTTTCCGCCTTTCCCTTTCTTCATCTTTCTAGTTCATGAGGGTCTGATATAATCACTATGAGGAAAATAATTTGCTTAAATGAATTTTTTCTTAGAGGTGAATGATATTAGTCTAATGAAATGGATGGTTCTAAAAATTTTATTTGCAGTGAATCAATCACTGAGCTGTTGAAAGTACACATACCTGGGCCCCATTAGGACTCACTATTCTAGAAACAAAAAGATTTATAACTGAATATTTATTCCTGGATAAATGATCTCTAGCTAGAACTATTCTGAATCAGTTAATTGAATCAGATGAAGGGGAATCCTGGAGAGTGTGCGGGGCACCCTATAACACCCATGAGTTTATAACCTGAAGTGTTTTGTGTTTTGTGACTATATGCAAACTGATCACCTTAAAGTTACAAAGATTATTAGCATGTATGTCTCTGTGTGTGGTATATCCATTAATCTATCTCTCTATTGTACATGCACACATGTACATATATGTACTTTTCCAGCTTCTGAACAATCAATTTTAGGTGTGGTCTAAATCAATATTTTAGTTCAAATACAAGGTGTGCTGGTTCTTCCATCCCCCTCCCTTACCCACTTTCCCATTCTTCTGTCTGAACCCCAGGAGACTGACCCCTCTGAACTTCATTTTTCAGCTCACTTTGAAGCAAGAGGGTGGAGAGCAGGAGGAGAGAGACTTGAGGATCCCTCTTCCCCTCGCCCTTCCTGCCTCAGCAGCACAGTTCAGGCAATAACTGCGTCCCTCCAAGACTGTACCTACTGGGCTCTGGTCACACGCTTTCCTCTCCTTGGTCCTTCAAAACTAGGGGCCATAATGGCCTCCCCATTTTGCTAATATCTGGATGTCTCTGCATCTTTAATGCTGCCTAAGTGTAACATGGCCCATACCTCTGTAAAGAGTCCCCACAGTGAAATCTAAGCAGTGGACCTCTGAGTGGACTTCTGTCTCCTGCTGGGACTCCGGCTGAGCCACAGTTGTTTAGCCTCTTCTATCAGTGAAGGTCCTCGTGGCTGGTAGGGTCAGAGGAAGGAGACAGAGACTTACTATTTTAATTAAGGAGCCCAAGCATTGTGAGTTGTGAAAGATTAAGAAGTCCATGCTTTCCAGGAGAATGCTTTAATTTTTTCCTCTCGGTGTTCAGGGGGCAGGATTAGGATTTATTGTCCAGTTCTATAGTTGCAGTTGACTTTATATCAGACTTATAATTAGATCAACCAAACATCTAGTCTAGCGTGTCTAATGACATTATCTCTGGATAACCCGCTGTAGAGTTCTCGGGATTAGGAAATTGGCCCAGGACACTATTTCCAGAGCCTTTCGGGGTTGGAATGTTTCTGGGAAGAAAAAGTAGAGATGCTGCCTTAGGAATCTCGGCAATATTTTATCGATTTTATATGATTGACATCTTGGCTTATGTGTGTTGGCTTTAAATTTTAGCAGGATACGCCCCCGCCATTTCCATGAATGGATCTATTACATTCTCTTTCTGATTACCCTGCCCGCCCAAGATGGGATGGGGTTGTTTTTATGCATTTTCCCAACTTTGCTGGCAAAGTACAAGTCAGTAAACCCAAACAGATGGGAGCAGAATGCACTGTCAGTCACTGTAGGGCCAGGTTTCTGTTTGTTTCTTGTTTCAGCTGCCTTATAATAAGGCAGTGAATATCTGATCTTTTACTTTGCATTCCTGTTTCTTAGTGATTCTAACTTTTTTTTTCCTCAGCCACCAGGGGATTGTGTTTCCTGGATGATTTCTTCTTGGGCCTCCTCTGTCATCTGCGACTCCTTCCAGACTGTTTTCTCACTGAGTTTTCTTTCTTGGAAACTGAGATCAAGAGCTCCTGGGCACTCTTGGAGTTTTGGTAATTTCCAATCACAAATTAGAAGTAAATTGGAGAAAGTCAAATGTAGCCCAGGTCTCAACATCACCCCTTTTTGTGTGGGTCCAAGGTTGTTCCTAACTGTGGATAGAAATAACCTATAGCCTTATGTGAAGCACTTGGGCTTAGACACTGCAGCCACAACCAAGCTAAAATTATAGTTCTTATGTTTGTGAAACAATTTGAGGTCTTTAAAGCCAACTTTCTATTTCATAACATAAGCCACTCTACTTTTCACTTTGAATGTCTTTCTTAATTTTTATTAGTTCCAGCAGTTTGTAATTCTAGAAAATTCCAGTAATTTCAAACTCCCATGATTTAAAGTCTAAAGTCTTTTTTTCCTAATTGAAGCCAGTTTGGAGATAATTTTGTTAATGGGAACTCCAGGTTTCCATGGTTTTATGGTATCAGGAGCAAATGCTCTTTGTGCTAATCCTTCTGTTAGTGTGATTATTTTTGCATATGTTTGTCTTGGTTTTAGTTTTTATCAAAGTGATGCATGCCTGTAGTTTAAGCCAACAAGCTGGTTGTGAACAACAACAGGCTGTATCCTCTTCTCCCCTCATTTCCTCCTCCCTGAGACATCACTGTTACTTCTTTTAGTAATGAGTTTAGCTTAACTGCCATTTCGCTAAATGGGCGCTTGTATGTCTACTGTTCACCTTCTCAGTTTTATGTTCTGCTCACCATACCTGCTGATTATTTACCTGTGTTTCCTCCCCAGACGTCTACTACCATGCAGACTCTCTCACCTCCCCAAATAGTTAAGTTGTAGAATAATGAGCTCAGTATTCAGCATTTACATCATAATGACTATGCAAATGTTATGCACAGCTGAGCCATGTAGTAAATTATGGTTACTTTTTCATTCCTACACAAAGTTTTGCTTTTCCTCAGATTGACAATCATTTTTCCCTTGATTTTTTGGTTTTTTTGTTAATTCACCTCAAATGTTTCACAAATCGTCTAAGTCTTCCCTCAGGACTTTCAGATGCATCAGGCAGTCTGTCGGGTGGCCTTTTTCTGGAGAAATCTCTCTCTGCTACAGCCCTCCCATTCCCCTAATCCTGACTGCTGTCCCTGTACCTGGTACACATTGGTCGTGGGGTCCCTTTTCACCCTTGCTTTGCTGCTTCCGGTGCTGATTTCTTATTTCCTTTATTCCATATCTTCCCCTTTATTAAAATAATCCACTCCTTTGGGTGGAACTCATTGTCTGTCTGCTTTTTCCAAGTGGCTGTAAGGGCCCCCAATTTTTTTTTTTTTTTGAGAAAAAAATACATACGTTTTCAAATGCCATTATTATGTCCTCACACTTAATTTGGAGCTTACAAAGTCCTAACTTTCACAAATGCCAGCAGATAGGGTTGGAGAAAGGGAAACCAATGAGTGAGAAGACAGCAACAATTGTCATTTATTCTTATTCATTTTTTCCTAATTTTTGAGGTTTGAGATGTTTAGCATCATCAGCGTCCTCTCAGACACACATGTGCATACCTACACCACACCGATGGGCTCACACCACCGACATCAAAGTGAAACTGAACGAACCCAGCATCCATGCATGTCTGTAGAATACACGGCACATGCGTGCACGCATACACATTTACCCTTTGACACTCACTATGCTAGCCTCTGATGTTATGCATCATTTTGCTAATGCATCCACATAACGAAGCCAGTGGGAACAAAGACATCGTTTTGTGTCCCATGAAGTGCTCTGCATCTTGCCTGGTGCATTCCGCCTACGTGCCCATAAACATCTCTCGTTGGTGAGGTCACCCAGCACTCTCCCCTTATGTCTCAGAGAAAGCCAGAAGGGGCCGGTCATGCCCAGCTGGTGTGTGTCCACCGCATTCCCCGGCAGTCACTCCTGAGGAGCGTAACCTGGTCGCCGAAGATGAGTGAAAAAGTGCTTCCTAGCTGGAGGCATGCTGTTAGGGAACTCTTCTTCCACTCCCTTAATGTGGGGGCGCGTGGATGGATTTCCCCATGCAATTCATGGCAATGTCTTTTTGGACTCCCTGTCCCCACCCCTATTTTCTATGAGACTTTCACAAATGAGTCAGTTTGTGACTTTAGTAAACAATGACGAGAGGCTGATTATGTAAAGAATTCCCCCTGGAAAGTTAAATAAGGATGAAAAGTGACCCAGGCAGTTGAGGGAGGGGTCGGGGTGAGAGCTGAGAGGCCCGCAGGGGATTGTCAGCGACAGCAGCAGATGCTGAAAGCTGCCTTCCAGGGCTTGCTCTGGAGCCAAGAGAGGCACCGCGCAAGGCCTAAGGGAAAGAATGTGTGTGCGCACGCGCAGACCCAGCAGCGCATCAGTCCTGCGCCTCCGCTCGTAACGGGCTTTCTCTTATAATTCAGTTTCAGAACTGGTTGAAGGACGGTTTTAAACAGAAATAGGATTCTGCAAAGCAAAACAAAACCAAGCAAACCATGACTGTTATTAGGCAAAACCGTGTGTTATAATTGAATACGGTTCTTTAATTCTCATGGTCTCTTCATCAAAATTTCTAGTTTTGCATTTGAGCTGCATCAAAACGACCCTGTCCTGAGAAAACAGACATTTTTTTAAAAGCAGCTGCAAAAGCACAATTCCCGTTTTAATGTCACATGGTTAGTTTTAGAAAGTTTGTAGCTTTATGTTCCACATTTTAGTTCAAAGGAAATGGAGCTAACGGAGCTGGAATGTGCTTCAGCTGGATTTCCAGTTCTTGGAAGCAGATATGTCGTGGGCGCCTGGCAGAGTTACTGCGAGCACAGAGGCTGCCTCCTGCCACTGGGGTATTGAAGGTGCCCGTGCTGTCTTTCAAGTTCGCCCTTATCTGCATCGGTGCAATAGCCTCGTTGTTAAGGTACTCTAATAAAGGTGATGGACGCTAGCTAATAAGCAACAGTCGATAGGCAGCTCGCCTCGCACCATCCTAGGCACTCTTCTTGCATTATCTCACTTGATCCTCACACAAACTTAGGTTGGCAGCGTCATTGTCCTATATCGCAGATGAGGAAACCTGCCCAAAGTCCCAAAGCTCAGTAACTGCTGAAGCTGGGATCAAACTCAGGACAGCCCCACTGAACTTACCCGCTGACACATGGTTGACTTGCTCCTTACAGCTCCTCAAAAACTGGCACAAACAGCCTAAGTTGTCCCTGGCTTGGGGAAAGAGAGGAAAGGGATTCTCTGCACCCACACCCAACTCCACAGCCATCTCTCCTTACAGTGTTTGTGTAAACCTTGTGATCCGCATTCACACTGTAAACCAGGCTCCCATGCTTTTTTTAAATGCCCATACATCATTTCTCTTTTAGTACAGGGTACATAAACTGGGTGATTTTACAACTCTGAAAGGATGAGATGGCTCGGAAATTTAAGAATCATCATAAAGTTTCATGAAAAAAAAAAAAACCATTTAGTAAACTATTATAGAATGCCCAGGAGGCTTGCAAGGATTTAGGGCTATTCCTTCACCAGTGACTTGATCCGCTCGGAAAAGTTATTTTTATATCTATGTTACTACTGTGTACCATCTCTATTGCACACGCTCCAGAAAACATACTTTCTCCAAAAGCCTAGGTGACGAGGTCACAGAAATGGAATAAGTTCACAATGTACAGCCTTATAGACTGTGCACACACACATACCAGGACTTCATTCTTGAAGTAAAATAAAGAAAAGGGCTTAAATAGCGTGAAAGCGAATGGAGTCATAATAAAAGAGCTAATCTCTATTGAGTGCTTTCTCATAACCAGGGCTCTTCTAGGTGCTTTCCATGAATTAACTCATTTACTGTGCACAGCGGCCTCACCATGGACAGCCTGCCTTCAGATCCCAGCTTCGTGACCTCGGGCTTTGTGAACCCCTCCACTGCTCCAGGCTGCAGTTACTTCCATTGTAAAACAGGAATAATAAGCACACCCTCCTCTTCCTGCGTTTCAGGCCTGTGCTGTGCTCTCACACCTGTGCCCTCGTGCAAGCTCGTGCCCACCTTGTGCAGTTCAGTGATGGAACAGGGGAAAGGCTTGAAAGTTTAGAGAACTGGGGGAAGATTCCACCGCAACTAAGTGGCAAGTCTCGAACCCCACCCACCCTGACTCTGCTTGAGCCCGAGCATGCGCTCACTCAGCCGAGTGGAGATCGAAGTGACCTGCTGTCTGCCATAAGGCAACAGGAAATGCTGGTGGAATCTGGCCTCCGGGAGACATCTGTCAGGAACATCTCATGAGATCGGAAGGGAAAGACATTCTCATCTATATTTCTATTTATCACAAGCAAATGTGTATATTTTGACACAATGAGAAGTGTTTAGGAATTTTGACTTCATTGGTAAGAAATTCTTTCTTGCAGGATTCTGTAGCCACTGAAATTGTAAGCGATACTTAAAGATGTGTATCTGACTCCCATCTGGGCGGCGGCTACTACTAATCACCAGCTATCAACAGCAAATATGATTTTATGTCTGCATCTCTTATTTCATGTTTAGCTCTTTGTCTCATAGTGTTTGTCTAACTGTAGCTCTCCTATTGACAGGGTAGTATGTCTTAAAAATCTCACTAAACAATAGTACTGGCTTAGTGAAAAGGCTCTGGCCATTTTTTTTTTTCCTGTTTTGAATCGTTTTAGCATCATATGAAAAGTAAACAAGAAAGTCATGAAGTTGCTTCCACTCTTGTCTAAGGGGACAACATGGTACCCTCGCCCGACGTGCACATCTTGGTTCTCTTTCCCCCTCACTGGATGGTCCCATAACCCCACGCCTGGGGCGTCAGCAGGAAGGACGTGGCGCTCGCTTGTCTCACCGCACGGGTCTTGCCGGGCTCCTGCTCTGGCCCTGGCTTTTGGTCCAGCCCTCCCCAGGAGGCACACAGATGACAGGGCAACTCAACCATACCCCAGTACCTATGGGGCGCCCCCTCCTTGCGCATCCAGGAAATGAGGGGAGTCCCGGAGTGAGTGGCAAGTGCCTGGCTCAGGCAGCAGGCAGACCCCCGGGACGTCTGGTTTCACTTGGACAAGGACACTATTTGGTTGGATGAAGTTGACCAAAAGGCAAGCATATCCCACTTCTTGTCCCCTCGTGTATAGAAAACCTTACAAACCCCCCCCCCCCCCCCCCCCCGCCCGCTGGGCTGCAGGGAATCGCTCTGATTGGTTTATGACCACCATTCATTCACATAGCACTTTGTCTGAAAGGGAATCCAGCCCTGAAAGCTTCTGGCTGGCTACCCAGTAACATTAGACCCTAACCACCTGCACACTCTGAAGCAACCTTGGTGTTGAGTATGGTGGTTACTAAACCAACTGCAAGGCCATCCGCTTGTGGCCTGAGGTCTTCAGGATCCACCCCCTTACTTCCTATGGCAAAACTTCTTAATATGTGTTTCCCACCGTCGACAGTCTCCCATTGGCCACCCCATCCGTTTCAGGTTAGTCAGGGTGCGCCATGAGGCTTAAAACCCAAGCATACAGACGGTTACTTTGGCGGGGTTCTTACATAAACAGAGGAAGACAGCTGATGACATTGGTGACTTCCCTTGTCATCTCCTTTTTCTAGGGCACTTGCTTCCCTGAGATTATTTATGTTTGCTGCATTAATCCATGGCAACCGCTTGACACAGCCGTGCCAAATGTCGCTCCCCACACCACCAGTTGCTCAGTCTCCGTTCCACCGTTCTATTTTGGGAGCGGTGTGGACTTTTGACGATGCCCGGTTGAGTTCTTGCTCCCATCAAGTTACGAGTGGTGGCTTGTAAAACAGTGTGCCCCTGGTCTTGGCCTTTAGGAGAAAAAATAAATTCTGCTTATTGACTCAGATGACATCATTTCTCATATTTAAATTCTAAGTGATTAAAAAAACAGGAAATGTTTGAAAATCAAGAAATCTAAATGTTTAAAAATCTTTAATAATGGATTGCCAGTAATGCTGGCATCGATAAACAAAATCAGACTTCCTCACTGTGTCCCACAGCCTCTAGATAATCCTTGGAAATACTTCTATTTTTACTCCTGTTGGTTCCCTACGTAACTCTAAAAAATATGCTTTTACATCTATTCTTTGACCTGTCGATTTTTTATCGGCCTTTTTAGCACAGTTTTATTGATTGATAGTGTACATATTGTAAAATTCACTTACATTAAGTGTGTGATAAAGTGAATTTTAGCAAACTTACAGAGTTGTGTTAGCATCACCACAGTCCAATTTTAGCATATTCCTATCACCGCAAAATATTCCTCTTGGCTATTCGCAGTCATTTCCATATTTTCAGCCCCAGCCCCAGGCAATTCCTAATTTATTTACTGTCTCTATATATTTGCCTATTCTGGACATTTCATAAAAATGGAAATGACCAACCAATTTCAGATAATGCTTATCGACCTTTCGATACGAACGATAAAGATTTATTTTGCTTATAGAACTGACTTTCCACACCCCCATTTCTCCCAATATTTAATGATTATATATTATTTAAAAATTTCTTATGTGTTATTTTTGTCATTTTTAGCAACAGACTCCTTCCATTTTTTTGTTCCATCAACTTTTGTCAATGTCTTTTGACGCTCTTGCCCCATATAAAATGCCCTACATACTTTCCTCTTTTTCCTTATCCTTATTCGCTGAATAACATGGTTATTCTTAAGGCCAATAATATTTTACCTTTTATTCTACAACTGTAATTAAGTCTCACATGCCTATAGGTTGATTCTAAAAGTAGAAAACTATGAGCAGCCTATGTGAATTTGTCCGTACTGCTCAATGCAGAGCCAGGTGCTGACTGGGATGCTGTTTCCTTCCCTCCACGTCCAGCCGACTGGGGTCATGCTCCAAGAGTAAGGATGCTCACATCAGAGCCAATGAACTCCCTTTCCGTATCCTTCATGAAATGCTCTAAGTCATACACAGTATAATAAGGGCGTACTTATACCTTGTCATTTTTTCTCTAGTTTTAGATGATATTTTTATCCTTTCTGATGGAAAAGGAAAACTAGACTTTCACTGTGTCCTAAAATTTATCTGCCTCTCAGTCACACGACTGTAAGAAGTCCCCCTTCCTCAGAGTCCTTAATTATTCTGATTTTACGTGGTTTTCATCTGCAGTAGATGCACAAGCCCTCAGCCTGAGTCTTCTGTCTGCTGAGTTCCTGGATCCCGTGTTAACCTCCGTAAGGTGCCATTTCTTGGTTTTCACCTTATTTGACTGGAGTAAATTCCTGGGTAAAAAATGTTATGTGAGAGGTAAACTTCCAGTATCACATAAAATGTATGTATTTATTTCTCTTTTACAGTTTATTGTGTGTCCGGGCCTATTATTAAACTTTCAAAAATCACCTTCCATCTGAATCTGAAGGCATCATTTCAATGTTTTCTAACCTCTTGTGCTGCCGATGAGAAAAATCTGATGGCCTGGGTGTTTTTCTTTAGAAGATTTATAGGGTCTTCTACTTATTGTCAGTTACTGTTCTAAAATTTCATAAAGATTTGTCTCGGGCCTTTTAATTTCTTTTATCCTGCTTGGCATTCAAAAATCACACTTAAAAAATACTGTCCCTCTCTTCCTTTTTCTGCTCTCTCTTCTTAAAACTCCTGCTAGTCTGTTATTGGCCATCCTGGACTAGCTTTTTCTTATAGTTCTTTCAAAATATTTTCCCTTTTAACTCACTCTTTACTTATTTTACTTTTATATAACTATTTTTATTAACTTTAAAATTCTTTCTTTTGGAAAATATTTTTTTGGGGTAATCATAGCCTTCATTTCCAAACACTCTTTTTCTGTTCTATGTTCCTTTTTCAGGACATTCTGTTCTTGTTTTTAAGTTTTAAATGGAAAAATTACTTGAATCAGAGAAATTATTTCATTTCTCTTGTTGTTATCTCTGATGACTCAATTCAACTTTCTTTTAAAGAGTTCTCTTCAATTCCCTGAATCTATTTTTTTTCTTAAAAAAGAATAAAGTTGGTGAATTCACACTTCTCAATTTTGAAAGTTACCACAAAGCTAAAATAATTAAGACAGTGTGGTATACTGTCTTGACATAAGGATAGACATATTGAACAATGGGATAGGATTGAGAGTCTGTAAATAAACCCATGCATCTATGGCCAATTGATTTTTGACAGGGGTGCCAAGACCATCCGATGGGGGAAAATAGCCTTTTTAACAAATGGCTGAGACACCTACTGGATATCCAAATGCAAAAGAATTAATTTGGACGGCTACCTTACACCATATTAAAATATTAAGTCGAAATGGATTTAAAAGGATAAAAGACCTAAATTTAAGAGCTAAAATATAAAACTCTTAAAAGAAAACACGTGTAAATCTTCATGATTTAGGCAATGGTGTCTTAGATATGAGCCTGTCTTAGTCTGTTTGTGTTGCTATGAAGGACTACATGAGGCTGGGCAATTCAGGGCTCTGCAGGCTGGATGAGAAGCCTGGTGCCAGCCTCTGCTTCTGGCGAGAGCCTTGGAGAGCTTCCACTTGTGGTGGAAGACGAAAGGGAGCTGGCATCACGTGATGAGAAAGGAAGCTATATAGAGGGAAGGGAGATGCCAGACTCTTTTAAACAATCAGCCCTTGGGGGAATTCTTGTGGGAACTGAGTGGCAACTCACTCATTACTGTGAGGATGGCACCAAGGCATTCATGTGAGGGATCTGCCCCCATGACCCAGACACCTCCCACTAAGCCCCACTTTCAACATTGGGGATCAAATTTCAACATGAGCTTTGGAGGCAACAAATATCCAAACTATATTAGACCCTAAATGCATAAGTAACCACAGACAAAAATATAGTATCCAAAATATATGACGATCTCTTACAACTCAACAATAAAAAGACAACCCGATTTAAAAATGTCTGACATTTTGGAGTTATCTTTTTATGTTTATATCAATTAGCAGTTCTATGGAGTTATAAGCAGGGATTATAAACAAAATGTTTAGCAACTGGTAAAGCACAAACATTGACAATCCAGAACTCAGGCCTTTCAGAAACTGCCACAGGGTCCAGACTGGTACTTCCTGACTGAACATAGGCATATTTTGAAATAAAATAAGTATATTTTATTTCAAAACATGACTGTGTATTCTTTTATAAGGGCTTCTCAGTGAGTATGTTTGCCCCAGTCTTTAGTTGTCATTACTAGTATGTGATATGCTTACTTACTAT
>VBSM01003176.1:78668927-78705119 GCA_008086735.1 Cheirogaleus medius | reverse complement strand
AGCCTCCCGGCCGAGTGAATGTCTCCTTCTCTGCGCCTCTTCCCCCAGCGCTTGGTAGACGGTCGCGGTCACTGTGTGGTGTGTGCCATTCCCTTTCTCCTGAGACTTTGTGCTCCTCTGGGGCAGAGACCATTCTCATCTCTCTTTCCATCTCCAGAACCCAGTGCAAGGTATGGCACTACGGGAACTCAGGCGAGTTTTCAGAAAGGAATAAACAGTGGGAAGGAGTGGGAGGCGGGGCAGGAAGCAGCCCCGCGCTGAGCTCGGGGGCAGGTGCGTGGCGGGGAGCCCGGGGCTGGCTTCTCACCCATGCTCCTGGCCTGGCCTCTCACACAGCTTCTCTCCCGAGCTCGAGCTCCGCTGACTCTGCAGCTGTTTGTGGGACGTGCAGTTGGGCTCCACGTTTTGATTAGTCGCTGTTCTCCACATTCCAAATGCTCACTCACTATGCGGTTATGCCAACACTTGCCCGGTGGTCATTTGTACACGGATTCACCGAACTGTGTCACCCTCGAGCTGACACAGCTGCTCCTGGGCCATCAGAAGTCACCATCTCCTTGACGAAGTGGCCCCTGTGAGGGAACAACTGGTTTCTTCACTGTTGCAGAGGAAGGCAGGCCAGGCGTCAATCTTGGGGCAGGAATGATTTCTTTTTATTAAGTGGATTTGTTTTAGCTGGATAGTTTGCTACAAGGATAAAAGAAAACCCAGAGTCTTGAGTGGTGGTGTCTTTTTCTTTCTGTGATTCCACCTCCAAGCACAGCGCCTGGCACCCGGTAGATGTGCAATCAGATATTGGTTGCATGAACAAATGAGAGAATGAATGCATGAGGAACGCGTGCCTCAAAGTGAAGGGTTGAATTCCGTAAAAATGCTGCTGCAGAAAATGGCGGTGAGTGGTCACTGCCAGCTCTTCTATCTGCTTGCAAGGGGCCCCTGTTCTTCCCAAGCTCTGTCATTTCAGGTTGGAGTAGGAGCTGCCACCTTCCCCAAAGCCCCTGCCCTGCCTGCGGTGATTGCACGGAGCTGGGCACCTGGGCCAACCGGGGCCAATCCCGAAGTCCCCTGGGTGTCCCACGCAGCCGGGAAGCCTCTGGCATTCAGTGCCTCCCGGGAAGAGAATAAAACTGGCCAAAGAGATATAAAAGAAGACATAGAGGGAATCCTGTGACATTCTGAGCCCTGGTTGTACTAATTCCTGAGGTCAAATTTTTTCCCTTTTTGAGTTAGTTTCCTTGAAACAGAGAGTCCTTGCTAATCGAGTAAGGATGGTGTTAACAATCACAGCTCACATATTGAGCGCTGTGTGCCGGGCACTTTTCTCTGTGTTTGATTATCATTAAAGCTCACAAAAATCTCACTGTGAGATATCCATCATTTCAGATAAAGAATCAGGACCCACTAAGCTAGTTAACCTGTCAAGGTTCACACAACCGGGACCTGTCAGAGACTGGAATCGAACCCAGGCCGTTGGTTCGAGAGCAGCCTCTCTCAGGGAGCTGCTCTGTACTCCACACTGGGTGATGGTGGTGGCCTTGGTGACCCCCACGACGTCAGGAGCAGGTCCCAGCCCACCCCGGAGTGTGCTGGGGAGTCCCAAATGTAACCAATCGCTAAGCTGGGTAAAGGTGGGGCGTGCACGCTCACATTGACCTTGACGTTTTTGTGGGTTGTCGTTTGCAGCTGAATCCATAGACACTCTTGGGCTTGGGGGATTTTTCTTGGTTACTGCAGGGTGTTCAGCTGGGTTAGCATGGGCCTGGGGAGAAGGAAGAACAGTCATCTAGAATGAGCCGGAGACAGGGGGACAACTTGGTCCTAGGCCTGGCCAAGTTCAGGATGCCCATGGTCCCTAACATTTGTACATAAATTCACAGTTGACAAATACATTCTATCTCAGTCCACAATCATTATGGCTACTGTGATGGTTAATTTTATGTGTCAAAATTGACTGGGTTAAGGGATACCAGATAGCTGTTAAAATATTATTTCTGGAGGTGTCTGTGAAAGTGTTTCTGGAAGAGACTAGGATCAGGATCAGTAGACTGAGTAAGGAAGATCTGTCCCCATCGATGTGGGCACCGTATAATCCACTGAGGGCCCGTATAGGACACAAAGCCCAGGAAGGGTGAATTCTCTTCCTCTCCGTCTGAGTGGGGACATCATCTTCTCCATCTTCAAATGACACTACTGGCTTCCTGGTTCTCTAACTTGCAGATGGTGGATGGTGGAACTTCTCGGCTTCCATAATTGCATGAGCCAATTCTCATAGCAAATCTGTCTATATTTCTATCTGTCGATCTCCTACTGCTTCTGTGTCTCTGGAAAACCCTGACTAATACAGCCTTTACTACTATTTGATATCACTAATCAAAAAGCTACTTTTATTCCTGTTTGTTAGGCACCCACTGTGAACCAGTCCTGGGTGTTGGTGACACGTTCTTTGGATCCAGGGAGCCATCACTGCGGTGGTGGAGGCAGGAGAGGAGGATCAGCGAGGCGCTGAGGAGGTCCGGGAGAGGCGCCGGCATGCTCCTGGTGCAGGTGGAGATACAGAGTCTCCAGAGACCCATTTGTGTCGGTGGGGTGGGCGGGGAGTCGTGGGCCAGAGGGGCCAACATTGGCGAAGGCGTGCTGGCGAGAGCGAAAGGGAGAAAGGAGGGTGAGTACTGAAGGGGGCAAGTGTGAGAGACGGAAGTGAGAGAGTCCAAGGGGGCACCAGGGCGGGAGAGCAGCCCAGGGCACAGAGGCGGGGCCGGAGAAGTACACGGGATCACGGCATGTTCAAAGGTGCACAGGGCTGGGATTCAACACAAGTGAAAAGACAAATGCTCTGTCACTAGATCTGTTAGTAGGCGCAAACTTTCCTGCTGAAGTTTCTCATCCACCCACAGAGAATCAGGTGCCCACCTATACTCATGGCACCTACAGCCCCCTCTACATATCCTTATCGCCTCAGAGTGTGACTTGTCCCTGCCTGCAATTCCTCGGATGCAACAATGCCCCCCTTTCTCAGTTAACTCCAGGCCTGGTACAACTCCTGACGTAGGGAAGGCCCTAATAAACATCTGGCGAGTATTGCCGTTGCAGGATCTTTTGAAGTAAGGATTATTAAGAATGTGTTGGTTGCATTTAAAGATAGTGCTACTGATCAGCTGGCCATGTGCTTTATAACACATCAACATCTTTGAGCTTTGGTTTATTCCTTTGGAAAGGTAGGCTAATGCAATCCTTGTATCAGTTAGGGTGGTGTCAGCATTTTAAGCATAAGGAGTCTTCACAGCTTACGTTGGAATTTTAACCACCATTGATGGCATCATCCATCTGATATTTTGGCTTGGTTCGGGAGGACAATGTGCTCCTATGGAACAGAGTAGTTTTCTGAGTGAAATAAATCCAATAATGTCTCAAACTCCAATCCTGGCCATATGAGAAAATGCTTTAGTAAAGATATAAATAGGTTTATTATTATAAAACAATATCTTATACAAAATGAATAAATACGCCTTGAAATATGAGTGTTTTATATTTTTCCCTAGACAATCTAATGAATAAATCAGACCATTCAATTTCCACAATTTAAAAAAATTTTTAATTATCATGGGGGCATAATAATTGTATATATTTACAGAATACAGGTGATATTTTGATACAGGCATACAATGTGAATTAATCAAATCAGGTTAACTTGAGTATCCAACAACTTCGGTATTTATCATTTCTTTGTGTTAGGAACATTCCAAATTCACTCTTTTAGTTATTTAAAAGACATTGGTGACTATAGTAACTTTGTTGTGCTATCAAATATTGTTCATCCTGTCTAAATATCTAACTACATTTTTGCACCCACCAGCCATGCCTACTTTATCACATCTCCCTGCTGCCCTCCCCAGCCTCTGCTAACCATCACTCTACTCTCTGTCTCCATGAGAGCAATTGTTTTTAATATTTAGCCTCCACACATGAGTGAGGATATGTGAGATTTGTCTTTTTGTGTTGGACTTATTTCACTTAACATAATGTTCTCCAGTTCCAACCATGTTGTTGCAAATGGTAGTATTTAATTCTTTCTGTGGCTATATGATATTCTATTGTGTGCATGTACCACAATTTCTTTATCCATTCATCTGTTGATGGACACTTAGGTTGATTCTATATCTTGGCTATTGTGAATATCTCTGCAATAAACATGGGAGTGCAGCTGTCTTTTTGATACTGAATTCCCATCCTTTGGATATATACCCAAGCAGTGGGATTGCTGGGTCATATGGTAGTTCTATTGTCAGTTTTTTGAGGAACTTCCATACTGTTTTCCATATGGTTGGTTGCACTAATTTACATTCCCACCAACAGTGTAGGAGGGTTCCCCTTTCTCCACATCCTTGCCAGCATTTGTTATTGCCTTTTTGATAAAAGCCATTTTAACTGGGTTGAGATGACAGCTCATTGTAGGTTTGATTTGCATTTCTCTGATGACTAATGATGTTGAGCATTTGTTCACATACTTGTTGGCCATTTGTACGTCTTCTTTTGAGAAATGACTATTCAGAAACTTTGCCCATCTCTTCATCAGATTTTTTTATTTTTTCCTATGGAGTTGTTCAATTTCCACAATTACCTGGACAAACGTATTTGTGTGATAGGATAGGAAGATATATTTTTTTTTTTCTGTTGGGAATTGCCTCACAAGTAATCCATGATCTGGCTTCACAAGTGGAAAATAATTGTTATTTTATTGCCAAAATTATTCTATCAGAGAAAAAATGGTATTTAAGAATGAACGACTTTATAATAAACATTAGAGTGGAAACAACCAAAGTGCCCATCAATACATGAGTGGATTAATAAAATGTGGTATATGTATACCATGGAGTACTATTCAGCTATAAGAAACAACGGTGATATAGCACCTCTTGTATTTTCCATAGAGCTTGAACCCATTCTACTAAATGAAGTATCCCAAGAATAGAAAAACAAGCACCACATGTACTCACCATCAAATTGGTCTTAACTGATCAACACCTAAGTGGACATATACGAATGACATTTATCGGGCGACGGGCAGGTAGGAGGGGGGAGGAGGGGATGAGTATATACATACATAATGAGTGCCATGCACACCATCTGGAGGATGGACACATTTGAAGCTCTGACTCCAGGGGGAAGTGGGGGAAAGGCAACACACGTAACCTAAACATTTGTACCCCCATAATATGCTGAAATTAATTAATTAATTAATTAATATAACTAGGAACTTCAAATAAAAAAGAAAAATCATTTTTATCCCTTTAATATTTTGAAATAAAAACATAATGTTTTTTTTTTTTAAAAAAAAAACATTATAAGCTGGAGAAGAGGTAGATCAAGGCAGCAAGCCTGTTGAGAAACTCGGGATTGCTGGCGTTCTAAACGGAAATCGAGTTTTTGCTTACACTAGAATTTTAATTCTTTATTGGTGGCAAGAGTAACTGGTGTGGTACCAAAAGCTACTTCTGTGATGTCAGCCAGTGATGTGGGAGCGTAACAGTGACCACAGCAAGGACACTGCCAGTGGCCAGCAGCACAGACGCAGCAGCTCGCACCGAAAGGCGCGGCCAGCAGTCGGGATCCCTGGCCTTGGAGTCTGGCTCTGCCGCTCAAGAGTGACATTACCTTGGTAAATTGTTTAAATTCCCTGTGTGCTGGTTTTCTTGCCTGTGTTCAGCAGCTGTACTAAAGAGTAAAATTTAAATGAATGTGAGCAAAACCCCGGCTCATGGGAGACCGGCAGATACCGAGAGTGGCTGTTGCGGCTCTGGGTTCAAAACGTTACTGTGGGGAGCGATAGTCCGACCCCTTGGTTGACATCCTAGAGAGACATGTAGGACGGAATCACCCAAGGGCCTCGGGGCGTGAGCGCAGAGCAGAGGAGGAGATGGGGGCACAGGCCGGCCTCAGGCCCGCTGGGGAGAAGTGGGTGCTCTTGTCATGGTCTACCAGTGACAGGCTCTTAGGAGGCATCTGCCAATCAGAGGCAGGGAAGAAGATTTTAAGGAGGAAAGTGCCGGCAGGACACGGTGTTGGAGTGAGGTAGGCTGCAAGGTGAGAAGTCAGAAGAACCGAGGCCAGAGCAGTGGTGGTGAGGGTTTATTCCAGACCCTGCCTCCCACGAGTGGGGGCTGTGTGTGTGTGGCGGCGGAGGGTGGCAACCACTCGCCAGCCAGGGGCTGTTGTGCGCACTTCGCAGGCATGAAACTGCTTCAGCCCCACACCCGCCCTAGATGTGGAACCATCGACAGCCCCCTGTTTCATCTGGGCCTGGGATTTAATCTGTAAAGGGGAATGAGTGACAACACAGAGAAGTCCATGCCATTGAAAGGGGTTTCGTGACTGACAGTTTCCAGGGGAGGAGGCACGCCATGCAGTGCGGGGCTGCAGGGGGAAGTGCTGAGGTCCCTCAGGAGGCAGAGGGAGGGCAGGAGAAAGCAGGGCCTGGAGCCTTTGCTGTGGGGAGGAATGGGCGAGGCAGGACAGGCAAGCTTGAGCAAATTTGGGATTGTATGCTTGGAGTGATTCCATCATGCCCTGGGCTATAAGGGTGGTGTCTAGTTGTCTGGTACGTGGTCCTGGGGTGATTGGGGCAGGGGACATATTGGCTTGCTGTGTCAGAGTTAGGTAAAGGAGGCGACTGAAGATATGTATATTGAGTTGGTTGGTTTGCATCAGAAAGGTGTGCACGCTGGTAAGTCCTTAGCTATCTCTAGGAATTAGCTAGCCCTGGGAGGGCAGGCTCTCCCTGGCCAGCAAGGCCCCCACGGTGTCAAAACATCATAAAACATAGAAAATAAAAAAACCTGATTAATACACAGTGTCAGAAGAGGGAATTCTGACACAGAGAGGGTAATTAACTTGCACAAAGTCACCCAGCTAAGTGACGAAGCTGAGTATTCAATCAAGGAAGACTCTCTTTGCTGAATCACTGTCATAACTGCCTCCAGATTAACGTTAATCTTTCTAAAAGTGGTAAAATGCAAAAGTTCAGTTATTATGGCAAACAATTCTTTACAAACAGCTAAAGTGTATCTATCTAATAACAGCATAAAAAAGAATGGGAGGCAATTTTCCAGAGTTCACTTGAAGTCACAGTGCGCTATTGCCACTTGAAGAAATACATTTCACTTTCATGATCAAAGGGAAAATGCTGTCATTATGCACCAGAATGTCTTCCAGAATTCGAGAGGACAAGTTGGACTCCAGATGTCATTTCCGATTAATGAGGAACAGGTGGCATGATGGCCAGGCTGACACTCATCTCTCATGGGTGGTTTGGATTTATGCTGGCTTGAAGTGGAGAGATGGTCTTTGATGACCTTTCAAAGTTCACCTGGGGCCTAACATAATTTTTTCTAGTTTTATGGATCCACAATTTCCTCCTGGTTTACACAAAATGGGCCAGTGAATGAACCGTTCAAAGTTAACTTCTGCATTTTTCAAGTTAAAAGGACTAGCATGGCATTGCGAATATCTCTACAACTTGCTTAATCCCTTTTTAAAATCTTTATTAAGGGGAAATACATACTTAGATGAAAACGGTGAATTTACAAACAATAGTTCTTTTGCTGTAAAAAAAATCAAATTTATCATTGTTTTCCTGAATCAAAAAATATGAATATTTATTTTTAAATACTTTTGTGTTCATTTGCTTTTATGTGTGGAAAAGACAAAAACTCACAAGTAAACCTTTTGTGTAATGCATGTTGTGGTGTAATTCAGTGCAGTTAAGTAAGCACACATTTCTCGTATAGCTGTTATGTGCTAGTCATTGTGCTGGGCACTATATTAAAATTCCTTATTTTAGTATCTTGTTTATAGGTGTATTACCTTTGTAAATTCACATCACAGTCTGCTGAGGCAGGCGAGACGGACATTGTGGTAGGTATTTCTTTTGTCTAACCAGCCACGTGTCTTATTCTGCAAATAACAGAAAACCTGCAAAAATTGGCTTTTCCCCCATGAGATCTCTGTGTTCTTCTTACATAACCCGAAGTCTTGGGGTTAGCAGTGGTTGGCATTAATTTGACTCCTCAGCTGATTTTGAGTCAGGGAAACTACCCTAGATAGCCTGATTCAAACAGTTACAAGGCCCTGAAAGCAGAGCTGAGGCTTCTTTGAGGAAGAAGAAAGTCCACCCGTGGTCAGCAGATCAGCCTGTGCCAAGAGTTCTGGTCTACAGAGTTCAGACTCGCTGCCCCAGGCCCAAGATGGAACAAGCCAATCCCTTCCAGCACATCTCTTAATATATTAATATATCTTCCATGGGTCTGGTTGAACCCTGACTCATATAGTTGGTATTACTCAATATCTTGAGAAATACTGACAGCTTCAACCTATTACATGTATTTTTTCAGTTTCCTAGTGGGTCTATAATTGTACAAAGAATGGAATCTGATCATCTGTGATCTACTCAACGTTATTTTTCTGTTTTTTTTTTTTTAATGCTTGAGTCATTAGTTTTAAGATCACAAAAAATTTTGAAGACTTAAAAATGCAGAAGCACGAGTATATACAAATAAGCACAAACATACAGGTAAGTCACAATATATTTTTTCTCCCTACAAATTGAGGTTTATTTGATGTTAATTAATGCAAAATATATAATATAACCCCATGTCAGTTTTTCATTTAACCTTAAGAGTAGAATTTTTGGGAAAATTAGGATTGTCTGCTCTGAGTGATTTTAATTTCACTGCTGTTCTTCCTAATTATAGAGTCTTCTCTGTGCTTCCACGAGCCACAGTGCACATCACAAATGTCGGGGCATGACAGTGCATTATGATCTGCAATATTTAGGTGTCCCTGGAGGGGCCTCCTTTGGGGGTCTTGCTGCTACTCCCACGGCCCCCACAGGCCTCACCTCCTGTTCCGCTCCTGCCCACTCCCTTCCATGAGACCTCATCACAGTCGTGCGTGGTGTCTACGTGTGTTGGATTTTTCTGGTCCTCCTTTCTTTTATCTTTCCCTTCTGGTAGAAACTTGCAGTTTAAGGAGGAATATAAGTTAACATACCCCAAATATACCTGGGATGTTTCGAGGATCAACCTCACTTATTGAGGAATTTAAATTAAATTCAAATCTGACTTCAAAGTCCTTGAAGAATAATGTAGAATAAATTATTGTAGGTTTTCTTGAAGCAGTTGATACAGTGCATGTGCCAGGAAAACTTCCTTAAATTCCTCCGTACCCATCAGTCCACTGACTCTGCCTAACAGGCAGAAAATTATTAGAAGGATATTGGGCAGCTCATTGCATGGTCAGGAAGGCTCAGAAAATAGGCAGGGACCGAGGAAGGCTGGGCAGCGGGCAGAGCCCGGGTGCCACACAGGAAGGGCCGATGAGTGTGTGCTGGGCACCGTTTTCCCCGGAGTATGGACGGAGCTGCTTGTACGACTGCCACAGATCCTTCCTCAACTATCCCCAGATGGGTGAAACATTCCTTGAGGGTTCAAAATCCAAAGCATAGATTTAAATAGCCTGTGCTTAGGTAATGGGCCCGTGTCCCAGCTGCCAGAAACGAGGGTGCAGGTGTTCCCCACTGGGGGTGCATCCCCCTCAAATAGGCACGTCGTTAGATGCTGGCTGGTTAAAAAGGATGAAAATGTGTCCAGACCGCTCAGGCCATACACGCTGTGGTGGTTTAGAAATGCATCCACAGACTCTTTGACGCACCTCCCTTCCTAAGGTGGAGCTGCTCTGTTTGCGTGCGGGCTGCATTTGGCGACTGGCTTCTAAAGGATAGAATGTCATGGAAGGTGCCGTCAGGCATCACTTCTGAGATTAAGACATGGAAGGCGTCACAGCTTCCTCCTGGTTCTCTCTCCTGGTTTGTTTGCTCTGAGGGAAGCCGGCCGCCATGTTGTGAGGACAACTTCCATCTGGAACATTCTGTTCTTGTGGCACAAGGAGAAGAGAGAAAGCAGAGAAAGATGAGAAAGAGAGAAAGATGGTGCTTAAAACTCCTGAAACGGCACCATCACTTCCACTCACTGGTCGACGCCGGTGTTGCGGTCAGCCCCGACGTCAGTGGGGTAAAACGTGTATTTACTCTGCAGGGACAGGTGAGTAGAGAGGCTCCTGGCAGGACAGGGTGCAATAGAGACGGGAAGCAACGATCCTGCTTTCATACAATTTAGCACAGTCATTAAAAGGACAAGAAGAGCTGGTCAGAGCTCTGGCTCTGCTGGTGGCTCCGTGTGACCCTGGTTGAGCGTGTTGACGTTTCTGACCGAGCTCAGGGAACACACAGCAGCCAGCCGTTGGGGAGCAGGTGGGCTGGGTCTGCACAGCTGGTTACGCTGGGTTTCCTTCAGAAGTGTCATGTGGTAAAAATCAAGTCACCGCTGATGTCCAAATAAGGTCCCAACCGTGTCGTTATTGGCAGTTCCTGTGTTCTTAGGTTCTTCCCTAAAGCACCGGAGGCCAACACCTGAGGAGAAAGCCATCACCTGAGGAGAAAGCCATCCCATAGAGCTCCACGAAGGCCACGCGCTCTGAAACACCACACCACCCTGCACCTCAGGCTTTTCCAACGAATCCCTCAGGCTGCTGGCCTTGGTGTCTGGCAGATCATTAACTGAAAAAAGAAAGTTGCAGAAGATAAAGTATAATTTATGTTCTTTTGATGATTCAGTATATGTTGCTATGTTTTTATGAACATGCATTATTGAAAAGGCTTAGATTTACCCTAAAAGGAGACATGCTTGATGAGAATGGTTACTTACTCTGAGATGATGAATGGGAGGTGTTTGTTTTAGTTGATGTGTCTGAATCATTTACAAGAAGAATGCACTTATATGTTACTCCTGTAATTAAAAATAAACTTCAACATTTTGAGTGAGAAAGAAAGACAATGAGAAAAATATGTGAAACTGTTGAGCGGCCGTCTTTGCATTTGATTTTCCTTTGATTGTTGTTGGCTTTAATGGCATTAACTTACTTTAATAGTTGTGACTCTGATTCTAAACCTGAAAATTCTGTATTTTATAAGCCTTGTGTATGATAAATGTCCAGTAAATAATTTCTGATTGAGCTCATTCTCTGTCTAGCATGGCACCTCCCCAATGCCATCACTATCTTCTTACTTTGCTTAATTTTTTCATAATGCTTTTTGTACCAGTTGGCATGTGTGTGTATTTGTTTATGGTTGGTCTCTCTCCACTAGAATGTCAGCTCCACAAGGCAGGGCCCTTGCCTGTTTGGTTTGCTGCTGTTTGTAGCACGTGGAATAGGGCCTGGTGTATAGAGGGCACACGGTAAATGAAAACATAGTTGTTACTTGCACATTTGTGCCAGGAAATGACCCGGGATAACAAATACCCACTAAAATGCTGATGCTGTTTTCCTGAGTGGTAGGATTTTAATGGATTATTATACATTTAAAATGTGCTATCTTTCAAGTCTTTTTTTTTTTTTTAAATGCAGGAGCTGGGAGGCTGATCTGAGACAACCCCTAGTTGTATAAATCCTGTTTTGTTTTGTGTCCTCAGGAAAAATAAAACAGGATTTATACAACTAGGGGTTGTCTCAGATCAGCCTCCCAGCTCCTGCATTTAAAAAAAAAAAAAGACAACATTTCTTTTCTAGTGAGTGGATGATGATCCTGTAAATAGATGTGCACTTTTTTTTAGGTGACTGGAGTGGCTTCAAGATCACCTTAAAAATCGATTGTAATTTTGCCTACACTGCATTGTGTGGCAGAATTGGGTGTGTTGTAATTAAGGTACAGAAAATCTGCCATTCTGCATGTAATGTGCTTATGTTGTGGAGCAGGGACGAAAGGACATGATTTCAGCTTTATACAGATAGCTCCTTTTATTTAAGGCAAGGTTGTCAGAAACGTTCAATTTGTAAAAAGGTAGTATCTTGAAGTGCAATGAAGGGAAGTGCAATAAAACAAGGTATGCTTGTATTTCCATTTTACAGATGAAGAATCCGAAGGTCAAAGATCCTGAGCGACTTGCCCAGACCGTTAGTGGTTTGTAGGGATTGGATCCCACCTGCCCTGCTCAGCATCCCGGGCAGTTACTGTGAATGACGCCACTGCAGGATGTGCAGGTGAGTTAATAATAGAAGAACCCATGGCATAGCTGTTAAAACTAAGACTCCAGAATTACGTATAGATGCTGAGATTGAGCTGATGTCACTCAGGTTGAGCTAACGCCTTTCCTGAGTTGATAAAATCCAGCCCTTGTGCAAGTTTGTGGAAGAAACCCAAAAAGCCATGTGGTTTCCGGGCCATATGTGAACAGAGCTTCGGCCACATGACATGGCTGGAAAGGAAAATCAGACCCCCTGCTGACAATGGCTGGGAGTGATCCAGGAGAAGGAGCTAGCGTGTTTGTGGAGCCAGCTCTTTGAGAGCTCTGATGGCACAGACTTGTTCCCTGGCAGAAACTTTGTGGTTCTGGGCAACAGTGGCACCAGGTAATGCTTTCTCCCATCACGTTCTAGGATCAGCTTAAGGTGAGGTGAGGACGTTGTATTAGTTTACATTCTCCAGAGAAATATTAATAGAACCAATAGGATAGATATATAGAGAGAGATAAGAGGGGGTTTGTCATGGGAATTGCCTCATGTGACTATGGAGGCCGAGAGGTCCCACAATCTGCCATCTGCAAGCTGGAGAATGAGGAAAGCTGGTGGTGTAATTGAGTCCGAGTGTGAAGGCCTGAGAACTGGGGTGCGGATGGTGTAAGTCCTAGCACACGGCCAGAGGCTTGAGAACTGGAGTGGGGGTGGAGGGTGGGGTGCTCGTGTAAGTCCTGGAGTCTGAATGTCTGGAAATCAAAACTCTGACGTCCAAGAGCAGGAGAAGGTGGGTGTCCCAGCTCAAGGAGAGAAAGGGAGAGAATTTGTTCTTCCTCTGATTTTTTTGTTCTATCTGGGCCCTCAACAGTTTAGATGGTGCCTGCTCACATCGGTGAGGGCAGATCTTCTTTCTTCAGTCTCCTGATTCGAATGCTAATCTCTTTGGGAAACACCCTCACAGACACACCCAGAAATAATGCTTTGCCAGCCATCTGGGTATCCCTTAGCCCAGTTAAGGTGACACATAAAATTAGCCATCGTAGCCAGATTGACCTCTGACCTGAGTACACTAACTGTCAATCCTTATCCAGAACGTGGAAGATTTGTGACTCACTGATTATTCAGGCCTTCTTAACATTTTTAGGACAAAGTCTAAATCTTTTGACAACAGCATTCTAGTACTACAAATGGCACCATGAGTGTAACTGAACTCATCCAGTTTATCGGGAGCGACATGGTATCCGGACAGTGGCAGGGTGAAAGGCTTGTGGTGCACATGAAACCGCCTTCTGAATGTGTATAAAGTCAGGTGCAAACACGTGCAATTTGCTGTGGCCATAACAAGGCATATCATAGGCAGTGCTCGTGAGGGTATTTAAACTTTCAGCTCTACAATGTGACTCTGAGTAAGCAATATTTCACTGGGCACCTTTATGCAGTGTGAGTACATAGGCAAAAAGGTCTAACCTTTCTGAAAACAACATATATCAACCTAAAAGCCCCCAAACAGAAAATTGCTTGAATAAATTATGCTGTAACTATAAGGAGTCCCATGCAGGTATCAAAAACTATGTTCTGAAAGAATGAAAGAGGAAAGTAGTCTCAGTATAATGTTAAATGAGTCAAACTAACACAAAACTGCATGTTCAATGTATATTTTTTCTCTCTCTATCTCTCAAAGATGAAGAGTAGCTAGTTAGGGTAGTGGAACTATGGGCTATATCTCTCCTGTTTCCCGAAATACGCACACATTGCCTTTGGAATCAGCATAAAACAAGAACTATTATTTAAGACAAAAAAGTCTAGGTGTCATTTAATTGCAAAAAGCATCACCAAATGAGTGACTGTGCAAGACCTGGGGACTCCGTGTACCTGGCTGCACCTGTGTGGGCGTGGCTGTCAGGCGGAGCCACGCCCCCTACCTGCATGCAGGGCGGGGAAGCAGGGCGCCGTGTGAAAAGCCACTGGGGATGTGATGTGTGAATTTAAGACAGGAAAGGAGCAACTGGATGGTCTAGACACGGGGCAGAGAGTGTGCACCTGCCTCTGGGTGGTGGCAACACTGACACAGGAGAGAGAGGTCAGAGGACACGGCCACACTGCAGGGCATTCTGCAGGCAGGAGCTCTCCGGCCCAGAGTGCAGAGCTGCATATTCACCCCTGCAACCGTCCTTTGGAAACCCAAATATGCTCAGCCCTGCGCCACATTCAGAAGGATCCCAAGCCCAGCTTTACATGTGTAGAGGAGGAATATGAATTATTTATTACTACTAAAACTTTTTTTCATAATGAGGGTACTGGAGCCGGAATTACATTGCACAGTCCACAGCACGACTCTCTAAAAGTTTACTTTCTACATCTCTTTCCCAGAAGTTTACCTGGTCATAGCAACACTTCAACTCTTCCCTCCCCTCTCCTTGTCCCTCACACCACTCCCAGTTGCAGAGTTCACTCTCCTGTGTGTCCCTCTCGGATCCTGCAGAGCTCCCAGCTGGGCCAGCCCTCCCATGCAGCACAAGCTAGCTCTTCTCATGGTTTCTGCTTTATGCTTCCCATATCCCTACTCTGAGCAAAACAAAATGATCTTCCTTGGTGTCCATGTTCCTTGGAAGGTAGGGGAGTGGGGAATTGAACATACTTAGAATTGATAACTTCTCCCCTATGGGGCTCTAATAAAGTCAGGAGTAGAAGACCCTGCTCGGTGAGCAAGACTCCGTGCCCAAGTGCCAGGAACATAGCAGTTGTGTGCTTAATTAATTTGGTGACAGCTGAAATGGTACCATTAGACCTGAGGTGAGCCTGCGGGCTCACCTCCGCAGGTGCATGCCACCAATGGCCAGGAGGGTGTTCCACACAGTGCTATGTGAGAATCCAATGAAAAGGCCCCCTCAAGACACCATTTCTCCCTGAGAGAAAGAAACTTGCTTTATTTGTTGTTTTATGGTAATTTTGTTAGAACAGGACGTTTCCCTACTATCTCTCAGGAAATTATACATATACAAATCTGTGAGTCTGGGATGTAAAGGAAACGCCATTCAATTTGGCGTCTTCCGTGGCAGCCCTGTGTAGGGTCAGACACAGGGAGGCAAGGACTCTCCTCCCCAAGCCGGTGAGGACATTTCAGGCCTGCTCTGGTCTTCCCCCAGGAGAGATAATTTGAGCCTTTTCAGGTCTGGAGTTAGTTGATCTGGGTTAGGTATTTTCCCCAGGGCTGAAGCAATGGGGAGCTTCCAAGCACCAGTAGTTCCAAGTAAGTCTAAATTCCGGATTTGTATGGCTCAAGCAGGCAGTTCAGCTGGGAGAGTGTAATGAGGAACACGTAGGGCAGTGGCAGGAGAGCAGTGTACAGAATAAACACTGGTGCGATTTCACATCCCTCATTGCGGGAAGCAAGAAAATACAGCTCTCTTTGATTTATTGTTGCAATATTTTTTATTAGTAATTGGCACTGGCAATTAAAACTTTAGAACAATTTACAACTGTATAGCATTTCCCAGTCCACAAAAGCACTTCCTGTGAATGCCTTTTTTTTTTCTTGACCTTCAGAATCTCATACCCAAATCCAAATAACACACAAAAAGCACTTTGTGAGCTAAACCATGCAATGCAAACACACCGTGGTGTTGTATTATATCTGAGAGCATGTTGCTGATTTGTTTTTATTTTTAGCAAATGACAGGATTTCCAGTCTGGACATTGCCTGGTCACAGCTCTATTTCCCAGGAGGTAGACGAGACCCACGTGTGACTCGTCTAAGGCCACACAGCCAGTGTTTAACAGAGCCAGTCTTCTGTTAGCCATATCCACCTCCCGAAAATTCATCTTTGCAAGGGAAGAGAGTAAAGAATGCACTGTCAGTTTTCCCCACCACACTGAGCATCCGTGCTGCATTTGCAGCATTCCTGACACTTAGGGTTGATGGTAGTCCTATCTCTTTAAAAAAAAAAAAACAAACCTCTGAGTAGGGGGAGCCACTGACTGCGGCACTGAGCCTCCCAGACCCAGTGCTGCTGCCGCCGCTGGCGGGGCAGTCGCGCCGGAACCTGCTGATGGCAGGAGAGGAAAACAAAGGCAGGGAGATGTGATGCCAATGGCTACCAGTAAGTACGTGGGGCTCCAGCTGGGAAACAAACCAGAGGGTGGATGAAGAAGCAGCTTGCAGAATTAAGCGGGTCCTGAGGTTTGGTTGGTCATTGGAGCCTCTGAGAGCTGGTCAGAAACCAGGTCGGTCACGGTCACTGCAGTTGTTTGTGGGAGAGCGTGGACCACTTTCCCTAGGATGCCCGCCTTCCCGAGAGGACAGAGAACCTTCCTGAGCGTGCCGTGCAGCTGGGAGCACTGAGTTCTTCTGAAAATTTAACAGTTTGGGTTGGCTGCCTGCAGATTGGTGGGTGAGGTGTCAGCCACAGGGTTACTAGAGAGATCCACGGTGGTGGATGGGATGCTGGGACGAGCGGCTTTGTCATTCTAATCTCCAGGCTGGGCTGCAGTGTGTGGTCACAATGGGTCGGTGGCAGTAATACAGCAAGCAGTCAAGAGTCTTGTTGAATAATAAAATGGGGTTCTCAAAGTAGCTTACAGCTTACAGTAACCCTTCTCATTTTAAACAGCACGTCCTTAAATTATGCAGTATGTTATAATTATATAAGAACATTTGAAAATCCTATTTTAGTTAAAAACATTTCATTTATTTAATTTTATTATACGTGATTGTTACATTCTTAGAAAGAGTATTCCAGTTTCAACAACAAAATCTCTCTCACGCTCGCTTTCTTTCTTTTTTTTTTTTCTTCCCTAAAATAAGGTTAAAACCTCAGAGAAGAGTGCTGGATTTGTTTCTGACATATCAATTGTTTTGGCTTTGATTTTATTGTATCCGTGGAGATGGATTTAAAAGCCTGTTTTGTTCATGTACGAGGCAGGACACAGGTTGATTCTGTGTAAGCACAAGCTGCCCTGAGGTTATGTTGAAGAAGAGCTCTTCATTGCTCCACCAAAGCAGATGGAAGTAGTTGACACTTAGTCCCATTTTATTTGTCACCTGACAGGTACATTCCCACATTGGTTTTCAAGCCACCCATTGGTAGGCAGACGCACACTGGATTAACGCAGGTCACTGTGTCCCACACTCGAACTTCTGACTCCCAGCTTGCTTTCCCTCTCCTGCCCGTGGAGAATGACTTCAGGCTGGGACAAAGGATGCCCAGGTCCTCTTCCTCTCTTTCTTCTCCTTGGCCGCTTCCTTCATCCTTTCTTCACCTTCCTTGGCCTTTGGCTGGGCAGTTTCCCCCTTCTTTTCTCCTTGGATCTTCAAGGCTCTGTCGGTCTTGAAGCAAGACTTCAAACAAAGCAAGCCCGATTGTCCCCAGTCCCATATCTTCCTTGCACCTTGCTTGGTTCGTAAGAACTTTCCCATGGTTAAAACGGTGTTTTCTGTTCTTCCCGTAACAGGAAGAAAAGTCCAATAGCGGCGTTTTAAGACCAAGGTTTGCTTACATCAGAAGCATCTCGTGCATTGCTGCTTTCTGCTGGATTTGCCCTCTGAGGCCCAGGGTTCAGATCTCAGCTCTGTCATAGCCTGGCTCTGCCACCACTGACAATCCACTTGACCTCTGTGAGCCTCAGAGCGCCCCTTTGTCAGGGACGATGGTGATCATTACTCTCATAACTGCCGCAGGGTTGAAGCCAGGTGATGTGTGTGAAGGCACGCGGCACAGTTCTTGGCACAGTGTAGCTACTTATCATAGTAAGTGTTTTGTCGTTTTCTCATCTGGTCCACAGTCAACCCAACCGCCCAGCTGTGGTGACGCTGGCCAAAGGGCTTTCGTGCACCATTTCCCCAAAAGCAATACATTTTGAAATGAACTTTTGGCTGAGTGCATCTTAATCAGTTCTGATCAGTACAAAAAATATATTCAGTTATCATTATGGGCTAACCACCCCTTTTTAATAAAGGAAAGCTGATGTTTCTGTGTTGCCACGGGAGTATTCTGTTGGAGGAGGGAGAGCCGATTCCCTTTGTACAACTCCTCCTGAATCCCTTACGAGAGCAGCAGTGATGGTAGTGACTGCTCCCGCCATGAGTCCAAGGGAGGACTGCTAATTGTGACTGATGCAAAGGATGCCAAATCAGAACAATTTCTTGCTATTCTGGTCTTGGACAGTCTGGGTGGCAATTTGTTTTTTGTATTGCCAATCCTGCTACTATTTTAATTTCTATTTTATGTGTCCTCCTTTCTCCTTGCCATCTTTCCTGGATCTCTACGCTTAGGACATCGTGTCAGATTTCAATGTCTAGGATGGAGCCGATGTTTCCCCTGCCTAAGGGGGAACATGGTGAAGTTGGGAAAAGCAATAGATTGGGGACTGGGGTGTGTAGCTCTGCCCTACTTTGGTTTCTCTTGTGCTAATTATTAATAGAAAGCCCTTTAACCTGATCTCTAAGATAAAAGAGTAATCTTTCAATTTCCTTCGAGTCCTGGGTAATTGATTCGTATAGCTCTCTTTGGGGTATCCTCAGTTTATAACAATTATTTGATCAAATTAAATGCCTTTGTCACTTTTGATTCTCACAATAGCCTTATGAAACAGGCAGCCCCATTTTGCAGACTACAAAATGTAAGAGAGAGTAGAACTCCAACTATTCCTTATTTGTAAAAGGAGAACTTGATTAGGTGTTATCGAGATTCACTTCTCTTGCTGAACATCAGGGAGTTCTCGGACTGCAAACCCTGAGCTCTGGTCCCTACCACAGTGTATCTCTCAGGGCCCTTTGAGTTGGTGGTGATATGGAACTAATGATGCCACATTGGTTCTCAGTTTTGTAGGGGAAGACCTATGGTCCACTTGTTGCAACATTACATCCAAACTAACACTCGTTTTAAATACTCTGCTCTAGATTAGATGGTAAGTCTGTCATCTAGGCCAGAAATTAAGGGCTCTACCGCCCACACAGCCTTTTCAGACATGGGTTCTGAAATGACAACATTTTAAAATAGTAAGTCAAAGCCACCCTAATATCATTATAAGTGATCATTTAAATTTTATAGACCTCCTCATTTTATTAAAGTTCTAAGTGCTAGAAAGGAGTATGTATTTGAATTTATAGTAGCAGAGGTTTAACGTTTTCCTTGTTTTTAATGCAATGATAAATTTAGCCATTAAAAAATTCTAATACGGTTCCAAGACAAAATACAAGACATATTGCACTAGACGTAAACATACTAAAGGTTACTCATTGTTTATCTGATATTCAAACTTAACCAGGCATTACATATTAATAATTTTTATTTGCTAACTATGGCAACACTAAATAAATAGAACCTTAACTGATGAATTAAATAATAGTTACTTTGACCTTAAGAATATTAATTTGTTAGGTGTTTAAGCTTAAAACACAAGTTACAACCAATCTTTGTCAGTTCTCTGTCAATTATGCCAAATATCCCACTAGTTTTATATTTGTTAATATTTTTGTTTATTAAACATTCATGCTAAGTGACTGTCCTAAGACAACTCTGATCCAGAAGAACATACTGGTGCCAAACTCACTTTCATATTCTCCAAAGTCCCTACTAAGAAGTAAAAAAAAAAACAAAAAAAAAAACCTTAAGATTTTAAATGAATTTATTTGGAGTCAGATAGATTTGGCTTTGAAACCTGGCCTACATCATACCAATTCTGATACTTAACCTCTGGGAGCCTCAGCTTCCTCCTCCTTAAATGGGACCCGTAACTGGTTAATAATCCCCACCTCAGAGATTAGATGACAGTTTAGTGAGCCTCTGGCATGGCTGAGTATGGTCAGCCCCCTGCAAAAAGTAGTTTTTAAATGAATATTATTTTCCCTTCAAAAGGCTAGATAATAATAATATGAGTCAGATAATGTCAAATAAGACCTCTGTTAATTATATTAATATAATCTATTTTTAAGGTATTGACAGTTTTATTGAGATATTCACATACCATATAGTTCATCTATATGCTATCTTATTTTTATGTAAAATTTTATCTTTGAGGATAAATTGAGATTTTGAAGGCAAACCCAAGACACTGAGGAGGTTCCGGTTCCCGTGCCAGCCCTGCAGAGCCCTGCCCCCACAGTCCTGCCAGCTGACAGACTGGAATCTAGGGCTAGAGCAGCTATATACAAGATATGCATAGTTTTGTTACCTGCAAATTGGCTAAAGTGACTAAATTATTCACTCTTTATTGAATACCTTCTCTGTCCATGACCCTAACTGAGTAAGGTTGTCAAAGCCGAATCAGACATTCTTGAGGCACTTTCAGCAAAGTAGATGAGAAAGATTTGCATGACACAGAAGGGATTTGGAACGCTGGAGAAATAATGTGTATATTTTTCATATTAAATCTGAAATATAGTATTTGTACATTTTATATGGAAATCTTTAATTACACACACACACATACACAGCAAGTAGAACTTACCTTTAGCTTTAACTTTGGTGCTCCATACTCCGCATTTTATGCGCATATGCAATTTCAGGGACGTATGTTTGAGGGCAAGTGATGGCTGCGGTAACCCTGACCTGGCCTGCCACACATTGTGCCAACACAGGTGTGTCATTGGTGACATCCACAGTGCTTGTTGTGTCTTACATTTTGGTCTATTGATTTATAGGGTGAACTAATCTGATTTTTCCATTTTGCCAAGATTCTATTTTAAACCAATTTAGTCTTTGCTCTTTGCTGACTCATGTTTTATTCTGACATTATAGAGGGCAAGACAATTACTCCGCTGATGATTCCCCTGGAGGCTTTCTGAGGGCCTGAAGTCTGTGTGGGTTTGGCTCCTTGTTTTTCGTAACGTTAGGGACTTCCAAGGGTTAAGTTTTCACCGTATCCCAGAGGAGTTAGCCGGGTACGCATTTGGTCAAACATGATAAAAAGTAGTGTGGTTTTTTATCTCCCACTTTCGGATGCACGTGGACCCCATTCTTAGGAGATCGCTAAGGGAAATAAATTCTGCCTCTGTTCTTTGCTATAAATGGGCTAAAAGGTCGTTTCCAAGGAAACCAAAGCTGTCTGACAGGTAAAGCACAGGGGCGTGCCTGTGAGCCCTGCAGCCCCGGGAAAGCAAAGAGAAGGCCCCCAAGGCAGAGGGGGCGCTACCAGCCCAAAGTCCACGGAAAAGGCCATGGCTCTGAAGTTTAACAGATGCCCTTAAACAAGCAGAAAGGAGAGCATATTGAAGAGGATAAAGTAATAGGGTAGCTCCTGATTATGTTTTCATCTCATCCCCGCAGGAAAGGCCTTTCTTGTCATTCTCCTGGGCGACAGTCAGGTGTCCGTGTGCTACTTTCCTGGGCAGTTTGCCTCGTCCTCCTTCTCTCCGTGCAGCTCCCCTGATTCCACTTTAGGAACCCCTCACTTCCCACCCTCTCCTCCCGCCCACCTCCGCCAAGGGCGGCGTTCGCTGAGGGGAACATCTCCAGTTATTTATAAAACGGTCGTGATTTAAACCCTGAGTCTCCCGACTCTCTGTTTCAAACAGTGTAACTCAAAGGAATTTTCACATCGGTGAGTAAGTGGACCTGGCATGTTTCTCTTCTTACTCCTTAAATGAGATCATATATACGGCACTGCCAAATCCTCGCACTGTGGGTAAAGCCCAGCTTGCCAAAATAGGATATTTTTGCTGGGAAGGCGAAGAGGTCACTGTGTGGACACACCACGCTTGTCAGCCGTGGGCAGTGGCTTCGAGGTTTCAGAGCCAAGTGACCCATTCCACAGCTGGCGAGGAGGGGTGCCCAAGCCTGTTCCTGACAGCAATGTGGAGCCCTGGCTGCCTCAGCCCCTGGGGCATGAGAGGAGGCTGTGAATCAGGAACACATTTCACGTCACTTCGTGTGTTAAAAAATATTACACGAGCAAAAACAGTGGCATCTAATATTTGCAAAATTATTGCAGTTTACTCGGTACTTTTAGACAAGGTTCCATTTGATTTTTACCATGAGGCTGTTCGTGGCTAGGGCAAGCTAGCACTGTTTTACCAGCGGGGAAAATTGGGCACAGAGAGATTGTGATTCTTAAGCTCTGGTGAGTAGAAGACCCAAGACCCCTATCCATCCGGCCACGCCACTCCCCAAACCATAGGGTGGAAGCAGATTTCTTCCCCTTTGGGGAAGGTAAGGGGAGAGAAGGGAATATATTTGAATGCCTATACTTGTGTCAGGCACTCAGTATCAGGGAAGAAGAGAAGAGCTGGGACTCTGGGGACATGTGTCTAAGTCCCAGGATGGGCTGCTGCTTGACTCTTCTGGGCACAAGTTTCCAGATAGCAAAATGGAATTAACAATTCCCTCCCAAATCTCCAGGCTGTTTATAAGACTGAATACCATGACTCTACAAGGTAATCTTATTATACTGCTTATTATACTGATAATTTTACTATCAATAACATTTCAACTGTAAACAAGATTTCGGATATGCTAATTTTCTTGGCCATGTTAATAAACTATATAAACACAAAATTATTATGAAAGCAGTAAAAAATGTCAGACTTATCATAAGTAATTTGATTGTCTTCTTGAAGGACAGTTTTAAATTTATTATTATGGAGAATTTGAATGTTCACATTTCTCATTTTTTAAAATTGCATTAGACTGCTGTTCAATCTCATTAGATGCCATAAAAAAGGCCACTAGCTTTTATCTTCCAGGCAATTTCATTGTTAAGGATTTATAAAAGTAAATTGTGATATACTGAAGCACTCAAAAGTGGATGCATATCAGATGAGGATTTATATACAAGGGAAATAAACATATAAATCTAGAAGTCTTATACAGTGGTAAGCTGTTAAGCATATAATTTTTAAGAAACAAAAACATTTCTGTTGCTTAAAATAGTAAAAATGAAGTAGAACTAAATATATATTTCATAACAAGCATAGATGTCCTTTGCATTATGTTCAAATGGAAATATTATGCATGTAAAAGAAAATATATTAATTAGAGCCTGTTGCCCATGTTTTCCTTAGGTTATTTCTTTTTCTACTTTTGGGAGTTCTTTCTGTATTCTGAACACAAAACCTTTGTTGACTACCTGTGTGGCAAATACCTTCTGATTTATGTAGGTTGCTTTAGGTGAGCAGTTGTTCTTAATTTTAATGTAGTTTGAACTTAACAGTCTTTTCCTCTATGGTTAGTGCTTTCTATTTGTTGTTTAAGGAATTCTCTAGCCCGAGGCCATAAAGATATTGTGTTCCACTCCTTTCTAAAAGTTTGAGGATTTTTCTCACTTATATGCTTACTCATCTAGAATTGATATTTGTGCACAGTGTGAGGTGTGCATAAGTTTTTGTGCATGTTTCCATGTAGATAACCAGTTGTCCCAGTAACATTTTCAGAGTGGTCTGGCTTTGCCCACTGATACCTCTCTCATGTATTCCATTTCTACTCACCCAAGGATCCGTCTGGGAGCTTTCGACTCTCTTAGTTCCTGTGTGAATGCCATACTAACTCAATTATTATAGTTTCATCTTAGGGCCTGATATCTCGTAAAACAAATCTTCCCCGTGCTCTTCTTCTTAAGGAATGTCTTTGGTTGTTCTTGTTTTATTTTAAAAGGTTTTTGGGGTTTTGATTCCAATTGCTTTGGGAAAAAAGATCAATTTCAGGAGAGTTGACATTTCAATGATATCGAAACTTCCTCTTCATCATGTACATATCTTCATTTTTAAAAGGGCTTCTTTAATGTCTTTTGTTAAATTTTATACATTTTTCTTCCTAAAATTGTTATGTAAGTCCTTTCATTATTATTCCAAGGTAACTTATTATTTTTCTTGCTATGATAAATGGCAATTTTTTAAAACAATATTTTTCTTAATGTCCTGCTGGTATGTAGAAATGTAATTGAATTTGTATCAGTAATCTTGCAAACTCTACTGTTAACTCTGTTAATTTGTCTGAATTCTTTTTGAATATTCTATCTGTGCATAGTGACAGTTTTGCTCCACCTCTTCCTTCTCCTCCTTGTTCCTTTTCTTTCATTTTCTGTCTGGTTTTGGCCACCACCTTCAATAAAACATTGACTAGAAATGGAGATAGCAAAGTGTCCTCATCACTGTTCCACAGGACATTTGCCCTTAAATCTACCCTTTACGGAAGTTCCCATCTACCTGTTTACTACGAGTTTTTTGTTTTCTTTCCTTTTTTGGGTCTTGAATGGATATTACATTTTGTCCTATGATAAATCCAATTTGGTCATAAGGTATTATTTTTATTAAACATTGATGGAGTCTACTTGCTAATATGTATTTTGAATTTTTTTATCTTTGTTCATGAGTGAGATTGGCCAGTAATTTTCCCTTTTCATACGGTCACCATCTGGTTTGATAATCTGGTTTGGGAATATTATCAGCCTCATGAAATTATTTGGGCCTATTGCCTGTTTTTATGTTCTCTGGTAGAATTTGTGTGCTGTCAGAGTTATCTATTTATTGCCTATTTGGTATATTTTGCCAGTAAAACCATCAGCCTGATGTTTTCTCTGTGGTGATTTTTTAAATATAAGTGATTTAATAGGATTTAGCTATTCTTGAATGAGTTATGGTACTTTATATTTTAAAGGAATTTGTACATTTTCAAAATGTTCAAATTTATTACCTCAAAGTCATTTATGATATTCTTTTATCTTTTTAGTTTCCGATGCCTTCTATCTTTCATTCCCAACATTTTTTGTTACTATTTTGCTTTTACCTTGATCAGTCTTCCAGAATTTTGCCAATTTTAGTAGTCTTTTTAAAGTATTAACTTTTGTTTTTGTTCTCCATTGTTATCTTGTTTTTCATTTCATTAATTCCGCTCTCATCTTTATTTCCTATTTTCTTTGGGTTTATCCCCATGATATTTTTTTCTAAGTTCTTAAAATGGATATGCACCTCACTAATGTTTAGCCATTTTCATTTCTGAATGAAATCATTAAAGACTACAAATTTTCTTATAAATGTACTGATCCCCATTTTTAATAATGAAAGAGCAGGTTAAAGACTCAATGTTTTCGGTGGGCACATATATTCAATCAGAATTTAATGAGTCCTTTTGTATTCGTTTTATTTATCTTTAGAGTTACCCTCTATTTGTGGCACGTGGTGCTGAGTTTCCATTTATGACAGGAATGGAACGTTTCCTTTCATAATACACTTATTTAAGTAGAGAGTCATTTTAAGGAAAAACGTTAAGTTAATAATTGAACAGGTGGTACACAAATAAGCCAAAGATCCCCAAAGCAGTATGTTGTAGCTCAAATATGAAGAAAATTATGAGGGTGATTCATTAGGGACTATAGTTTGGGAAACCAATGTTCCAGGTAACATGCTACCTTCTGTCATTCACATGTATTATCTCATGGTATATATAATTATTCAATCACACTGGATAATTTCTGACAGTTGTGGAGGATAAGACAGGGGAATAAGGGACAAATGTTCTAGTATCCAAAAAAGGAATCACAGTTCTTAGAATTCTCAACTGTGGGTTAGATGTTAATTGTAGAAGTGGTATTAAAATTGAAGGTTAATTTATTCGAGAGAGATTGCATTCAGGAGGTGTTGGACAGGGACACAGTGATCCCTAAGACCTAGCACAGGTTCATAAGAACAAGTCATGTCTTGTTACCCTACTTCCCCCTTATTATTAGTGGTAGACGATATTATTAGATTGGCAGAGCAATGTAAATCAGGAGAAAGACTCTGTCTTGGTTTTAGCAATACATTGGGCAATGTCATCCTCTCCTGTTAGAAATGATAGGAATAAAATGTGATTGATGATGATATATTTATGAGGGCTCAGAGTTATTGAGGACACACTATTCAAAGATTGTTTTCAGTCATGAATGTATCATTGTCCATGGGGAGTACAATTTAGTAATTTGCCACAGGGCTCTATGAGGTTTAGCAATTTTATCAAACGTGCTTAGTGATATAAAGCTAATTATTATTCTAGATTATAGAATATGTGTTTTTAAAGATATCAAAAAACTGAATTACAAATTCAGTGAGGTTGACAAGCATGAACGTGCAGTGTTCCACAGAGATCAATACTGCTCCAGTTTCTCCTGATGTGTCCACAGAGGCAGAGCATCGTGAGCAGATAACCTATGTGGGCGGAGGGCAGAGCCCCGAGGATCTTGCTTCAATTATAACTAATTCCAGATTTCCCTTGGGACTCCCATCTTTTATCATAAAATCCCTACTTGTATTCTACAATAAATTCATATTTTATGGTTATATATAAATGACACTTTAATTAACAAAGACTTTTTTATTTAAAAGACATATTTAGATTAATTCTTATTTTTAGACTCATTGATGAGTTTAAAAATATATATATTTTTCTAGAATTATAGAATTTTAGAGGTGTTAATAACTTAGAATACTTATTCTAGTCTTTTTGTTTTATAGACCGAGAAATTGATCCTAATCCTCTACTTTATGACACATGACCTCTCTTAACCTAAACATTTCAAATCAAAGAGTCAAATTTTAAAAGTCTGTTATCATACAAAAGACTAATATCCTCTTGCTAATATAATTCCTTAATTTAATTTTAATTCTTAAATCCTAAATTTAAATCTAGAATTTCTCTAATTCTTGACACAGGGCAATCAGAATTTCATGATATGTCATTTTATACAAAAGAATAATAAGATTTTGGATTGGTTTGTTTCAATTAATCTCCCTCATGTTACATAGTAATATTTTTAATTTTAACAAGTTTCTGGGGAAGCGTTTTTAGAAAAGAGTTTACAGTGAGTTTTGAGTTCTTTTCCTGGGTCTTCACGAACATTCAATAATCTATAATGCAATCAGTATAGCTTAGATGATTATTCCTACATTCTTTTTTTTTTTACACAACCAAACGTTGTTAGATAGCAGAACAGTAAGAAATCAGGGTTTTCCAGTTTCCAATCCATCCCTTCCTAGTTGGATAAGTTCAAAGTTACTGACCCTCCTACATCAAATATCCTTAACATATTAGCATTTCTTCCTCTCTTATTCTGTGCACTTCCAAGGATTGTTTAATGTGATTAATGTCTAAGAGAGCACCTTGAAAATTACGAAGTATTTCAGAACTGTAAATTGGTGTGACTGGGCAGGAAATGCAGTCTCATGTGTCCCTTCACTTACCATCATTGAAAAATTTGTCCTTTTTTTCCCTTCTATTTATTTCTTAAAATGTTAGACTGTTGCAGGCACCAGTGGTTATGAAGAATATTACTAATAAAATAAAGCCTTTGTGACAGATGCATTTACTCGTCCTTCCTGAGGTAGATATTTCGCTTTCCAACATGAGTTATTATTGTACGTGTAAAGTTGTAGTCTTGGATTTAAGGGGTGTTGTCTTGAAAATGGGCACAATGTGTGAGAGGTGAAGCATGTATTTCCGCTTGGAAGAAGCCGGGGAAGACAATGAAACTAAGTTGTTACGTAGATGTGCTTTTTATTTCTGGAGACTGACAGGTATAGCTACACATGTGCATTTGCTGGTTGCAGTTCTTGTGAGGCGAGAGATACATGCCACGTTCTTTGGCAGAGAAGTCGTGCAACCAGCAGTGTATAATTAGAAAGTCCCTGGATCTGAGAACCATGGCTGTCTTCCACGAGGAATTACATTTTCAGTGCATTTACTTCTAGTACTTTTGCTTACCTCTTTCTTAACCCTCGCTTGATTTTTCTTCCAGGATCGCAGAAGTGAGGCAAGATGCCCGTCTCACCAGAGCAAGAACAAAGGCCCCCACCAATGAGTGTTCTACATCTGCTGAGATGAGAGTGAGAGACGCTAAGTCCAAGAACTGCTACGTCTTCCCCCAGCACCTTCAACAAGAAATACAGAAGATTCTCAGATGAAAGTAAATTAATTTTGCTTTGGGAAAAGCCCGAAACCCTTAGCGAATCCATACTGTTTTACCTTAAGAACATCTGTGGGTTGCTGGATCAGAAAGCAGCCGTTATCAGACTGAGGAGTCATACCTTAAGGAACACAAATGCAAAACACAACGATGTTGTCTGACGTCAGATGATGAATGGACACAGAGGGGGAAACAAGCTTTTCACTGGCCAGGAAGAGCTGAACTTGGAGCGCGCTTTTAAAGGAAACACAAACGTTAAAGACTTACACAGAAGAAAGAAAAATACTTCCCTGGTTGTCACAGACAAATATTACAGGAGAAGTGATAATGGAGACCAAGAAGAATAGGTAAGCGAGTTAACATCTTAAATGACAATGATTTGTGCCGACATGCTAAGCTTTGTTGGCTTTTCCGAAATGGAACATAGGGAGGCGACAACAAATGAAAGCTCTCCAGAGGTAAAAGTGAACCCACTGTTGATACTTCGGGCCTAACTGAAATTGTATATGTAACTTTTCCAGCCGAGAGTTGAAAATAATTTCTTCGCCTTTACCCAGATAGTTTTGTGTTTTCTGTTTCCTGGTGTGGCTACTATAATGGAGAGTTGACTAGGTACCTGTTTTTCTCCCTTGTAAAACAGATATGCATGCCTCTCACTGGCGTGGGACAGATCCTCCCATCTAGTGGCGGAGCATATAGTCATTGAGGGCTGTGGGGGGTTCCGCCTACTGAGAAGCTCCCTTATTCTTAACTGACAGAACCTTGCAAGCAAAGATGCGTCCCAGCCTCTATTCCTTACAGAGAGAAGCCTGGGGCTCTCGCCCGGCCTCTGTTTGCCTGGGATGCTAACCCGGCTTCTGGAGTATACTCAGGGTCTTAAGAATCAAACTCTGTCTTTACCTGGAACACTGGCTCAGGAGGTGGGCTCCTTACTTTCAGTTAAAATTCTCTAAACAAGTTTCTGTTCTTAAAATCATTCATTGAACTAATAGGTATTGTGCATTTATTATGTGCCAGGGACTGGGTATATATATCAAGGAATGAAACTGATACAGACACCAACTTTTGTGAATTTTACATTCTAGACAGGGGAGACAGAAAAACAATAAATCCAGTAATTGATTCAATCATGTGGTGTATTATATCATGGAACAGAAGGAAAGGGTGGCAAGGAAAAGGAGGTGGGAGTCTGATAAGGTCACGCAGGAACGTAATAGCAGGTCAGGGCAGACACCATGGAGGAGGGGAAATCTGAGCAAACATTTAAAGGAGGTAATTGGTCATAAGCCATTTAGGGGAAGAATGTCCCAGACAGGAGAACATGTGCAAAGCCCCTAGGTGGGACTTGTCTGGCACATTCCAAGAACAAGGAAGGGGCCAGCACGACTAGAGTGAAGTGAGTGAGGCCAGGGAAGCTGAGGATGTGGTTGAAGAGGTAGCCGGGAACAGATCCCAGGAAAAGAGCAGGGGTCATTTAAGGAGTGACATGATCTGACTTATGGTTTCAAAGTATCCCTCCAGCTGATCTGTAGAGAGGCAAAGGTAGAAGTGGGTTGTTGTTGTAATCCAGGTGAGAGACGATGGCGGCTCTAGCCAGGATGGCAGGGCATTGGCGGTACTTACCTGGTGGCTCAGTGATGGTTCCTGTGTCAGTCTTTCTAATGAGGGCTTTCACTGAAATTTCATTACATAAAAATAATTGATCAAATCATTGCTGTTGGTGATTGAACCCAGTCTCCAGCCCCTCTCCCTTCCCTGGAGATGAGTGAGTGAGGCTGAAAGTTCCAACCCTCTGATCACATGGCTGGCACCTCTGGCCACCAGCCCCCATCCTGAAGCTATCAGGGGCCCCACCAAGAGTGACCTCTTAGCATAAACTCAGGTGAGGTCACAGGGGCTCTTTATGAATAACAAAAGACACTTTATCACTCAAGAAATCCCAAGGGTTTTACGAGTCTGTGCCAGGAATCAGGGACAAAGACCAAATATATATTTTTGATGATATTGCAATGGGAGTACCAAACGTTCAGATGGGAGAGGAGAGTGCTGTCTTCAAGACGGCGGGCAGATCTGCAGAGTTCAAGTGTCTGAAAATCAACCCAGATGGGGAAGAGCAGGTGGGCCGTGGAGGGCCAAGAAAAGTCACAGCCTAACAGGCCTGATGAGGGACAGCGGTGGATTTAGGCTTGGCGCCATGATCCAGTGGCAGTGACCCAGAATAGAGCCAGGGTCCAAAGAGGGAGCAAGTGGATTAGTCATTATTCCACCCCTCCTCGGTTTCGGGAGTTCATGAGCATGAATAAGGTCAATTGATATTTACACGCATGTCTCCATGGCTCCAAACCTTTGCTTGCTTGACAAGATCTCAACCCTCATGCTTCTCATTTGCTTAAATTCTCCCCAGCTATTTCTGGGTGTCCTTGGGGCAGTGACATCTCATGTGGGCTTGGGAACAAGTTTGCTCATGTTCTTTCCACTTGAGCCTCTTGGTCCATGGCCTGTGCAGCTGGTACCCTCTGAAAGATATTATTCCCATGCACCCAAAGGACCTCTTGAGCCCAGAGTGACTGCAACCTGTGGGTGAGGCGGCAAGGGTTAGTGAGTGGCTTCTCCTGAAGCCGGTGCTAGCCGCGTTTCCTGGCAGGGAGGCGGTGCTGCATGAACTTAGTCCTGCGCAGCATTTCGTCAACACTGTGGTTTTACCTTATGTTACCGTAGGAGCAAAACCAGCCCCTGGCGTGTGGCCAGGAGAGGGGAGAGTGGGACCTGTCCTGTCCCGTCTGTGGCTTCTCCCTCTCTCCTTTTATTTTCTCAGACACCTCTGCATCCAAATGAAACAACAACAAAATAAACAAACAAAAAATCTCTCAGCAAATATCCTCCCACCTCCTTTAAGAGAAAAAAATTTGTGTAATGGAAAGAGTATAAATTTTTGAGCCAGACATACTTGGTTGAATCTCAGCTTTGCCATTTACTAGTCATGTGGCCTTGAATAAGTTACTTTTTTCATATCACGAGAAAAATAAACCCCAACGATGTTGGAGATCATGAGTGTGCAACACTTAGCAGAGTGTCTGACAAGAGGAGGGCGCCCCAGGAGAGGTAACCATTGTTGTTAAGACCTTGTCCTCCAGAGACCAGCACAAAGTCCAGCCGCTGAAGGCACGTGCTTTCTAAGTGTGTGAACCGCTCCCACCCCCAGAGTATCTGTCATTACTCAGGTGTCACGGGAAAGGTGCTGCCCAACACCGTCCCAGCCTCATGAGCCATCAGTTGCAAACCCGGCTGTCCAATCTTGCTTGGTTGGTTTTGGGGATTTTCCTGTTTGCCACTGTCATCCCTAATTGGTCCAAGCGTGCTAGTCTCTGTGTGGGGAGGAGCTTGTCTAGAGCCTTCAGCCGTTACCTAGGAAACACGAGATGGAGAGGGTCTGGGAGGAACCCCGATGACCACCACACAGCATCTGTAGAAAGGGAATCCTCAAAAGGCAATGAAATGCCTCCTGACGATGGGTGGTCCTCGTCAAGCAGTGACAAAAAGAAGGACTCAGCAGACTCAGTTTCCCTGCAGCTCCCTGCCCTGGGCTGTGGCTGTGGCTTCGGCTTCCGTTGTACTGGTCCTGGGAGAGAGGACTCCTCTGCACGTGGGATTCGGAGCCTTTCTGTTGAGTATCTGCAGCCTGTGTCTGGTCTGCAAAAGGCAACTGGTTCTTGGCTCTGCTGGCTTCAGAAGGGTGAGAGATCCATTTTCAATGTGCACGTGAGGCAATTCAGTGAGCAAGTCATAGACATCCTACGTTGTGCTGGTTCCCACGCAAGGCTCTGTGGTAGCATCTGGCTTGAGGGGCGTGGTCGTGTGGTGGCGCTTCTCAGACAGTCTGGTGGTACCCGCAGGCACCTGGGGCTGCTCCACTCCAGGCAGGTTTGTGCCAGAGGGGGAGGGACTCCCATGTGCAGAGCCGTAGCTCACTCAGTGCCGCCTCCTGAATGGGGATCACACACGAATGCGTTTGTTATTTAACATTTATGGGTATCGGAATTGTTACTCTTTAGACATTACTTAGGATGGTTGTCTTCACTGAAAAATCAACTGATAGCTTTTTCATGAGAATAATATAAAATTAATGCATTACCCAGCATAAAACATTAGGATTTTAAATGATCTCATTTACTATATCTCCTAGGGGAGAAGTCTCATACAGAAACTTGGAGCCAAACAGACTCCCCAAGATGTTCAAAAATTTAAGCAGTAGGAAACATGATTTATATATGAACCTTTATTATAAATTATTCTTATTTCTAGTATGTTATGATGTAGCAGTAGTCATAAGAAAAACAGTACAGAAACAAAACACTAAATCTTTTCGGAGCCAAACACAGTTTGAAGTAAATTCTTTCTACAGAAAGAATAACTTCTAAACCACTGTAGCATGAATAGAAAAACAAATCCCTAGCAAAATTGTAGAAAATATAAAAAATCAGAAAAAGCTGTATAAAAGTGGTTGCATAAATATGGTGATCTTTGGCATGTGTAAGTACAGCTGAAAAATTTGACACTTGGACATAAAATTAAAATGCTCCCTTCTCTACCCCCTGCCCTAAAAAGAAGCAAAACGCAAAAAAGAAAGAAATTGGTCCTTCTCGTGTTGGGAGAAAATTATGGCTAATGCAGAGTCCAAAGACAACAGATTTCAGACACTGTAATTTATTTGTTCTTTTAGCTGCATAGAGAATGGAAGCAAATGTGGTCTTCAAAGAGAATAAAGTTCTGAATACCCCTCGTACACATACATACTCGGTACTTTTTTTTCCCGATTGTTGAAGTCTTAGCTCAAACCTTCAGTTGAGTTACAGAATCAGATCTTCCTAAATTCAGAGAGGATGGAGTTTGTCTGTCGAGGAGAGCATGTACTTTGCAGGTACCGTATTAAGTGCAGAAGCAACTGATCATTTCTTTCTGCCCACTGACCATGGTCACTGGACAAGGCAAACACTCCAAGATTCGTCCTTATATCCACATTTTACTAATTAATAGTACTTTACCATCATATTCTTTGGATCCCTAGATCATGTTACAGTAAGAGATTGTTAATAACCCCTACTTTCTTCTCCCCCTTTGTTAAAATAATTTAGTTACAATAAAAATAAAATGTGAATGAAAGTAAAAATAAACAAGTAAGGAAAAATATTATAATATAAAAAAAGATAGGAAAAAAATAACCCCTGCTTCCTATATTGAATTGTTACTATGCATTTTTAAAGTAAATACCGCTAATGTTACCCAACTTAATCACTTAGTGAAGGCTGCACGGTGGTTAGGTTAGGGCTCTTCAGCCCATTGCCTTGATTCATAAAGTGGATTCTCCATAGATGAAGTTGTTTTAATCCTTTGTGTCCAGTCAGTTGACCGTTTAAACCGTGCCTAGTCGTTGGTGGTTTATTTTCACTTGAAGGTCTTTAAAATGGAGAAGCCAACATCTTCTAATTTATACTCTTTCATATGTTGTGTCATGATACAAAAAGTTGGTTTTCATAGACATTATTTTTTACAATTAAAAGGTTTCTTAAGTGGATTTTAAGCTTAAGGAACAAATTAGGTTGCAAGTTCATGCTAAGGAACAGCATTCCCTAAAGCTTGCCGTCCACTGGGTGAACTGCAGAGACCCTTCTCACAAGCTGCATCACCTGGACTCAAACCATCACCCTACACAGATGAACGATATCTTCACAGACAAATAGTTTAATATCAGCCAAATACAAAGACCAAACAGAAATGGGTGACCTTAAGAGCCAGCTGATCTGTTAGGGGTATTCTAGATTCGGAGTGAAGCCATAGAACAATAAGTACAGGCATACTTCATTTTATTGCAATTTCCAGACATTGCGATTTTTACAAATTGAAGGTTTGTGGCAACTCAGCGTCTGGAAAGTTTATCGGTGCCATTTTTCCAACAGCATGTGCTCACTTCGTGTTTCTGTGTCACATTTTAGTAATTCTCACAGTATTTCTAACTTTTTCATTATTATCATATCTGTTATGGTGACCAGTGGTTTTTGATGTTACTATTGTATTGTTTTGGGGTGCCACGAACCATGCACATACAAGATGGAGAACTTAATAGATAAATGTGTGTATACCAACTGCTCCACTGACCGGCTCTTTCCCTGTCTCTCTTCTCCTCGGGCCTCCCTATTCCTTGAGACACAACAACACTGACATTAGGCAATTAATAATCCTGTAAGTGTCCAAGTGAAAGGAAGAGTTGTGTGTCTCTCACTTTAAATCAAAAGCTAGCAATGATTAAGCTTAGTGAGTAAGGCATGTCTAAAGCTGAAATAGAGCAAAAGCTAGGCCCCTTGTGCCAGTTAGCCAAGTTGTGAATGCAAAGGAAAAGTTCTGGAAGGAAATTAAAAGTGCTACTCCAGTGAATACACAAATGATAAGAAAGCAAAACACCTTTCTCGGCGATACGGAGAAAGTTTTAGTGGTTTGTATAGAAGAGCAAATCAGCCACAACAATCCCTTCCCTTAATCCAAAGCCTAATCCAGAGCAAGATTCTGACTCTCTTCAATTCTGTGAAGGCTCAGAGAAGTGAGGAAGCTGCAGAAGAAAGCTTGAAGCTAGCCGAGGTTGGTTCATGAGGTTTAAGGAAAGCAGCCATCTCCATAACATAAAAGTACAAGGTGAAGCAGCAAGCGCTGATCTAGAAGCTGCAGCGAGTTACCGAGATCTAGCTGAGAGAATGGATGAAAGTGGCTACATTAAACAACAGATTTTCAATATAGACACAATAGCCTTCTCTTGGAAGAAGATGCCATCTAGGACTTTCATTGCCAGAGAGGAAAAGTCTATGCCTGACTTCAAAAATTCAAAGGACAGCTTGACTCTCTTGTTAGGGGCTAATGCAGCCGGTGACTTTAAGTTGAAGCCAGTGCTCATTTGCCATTCCAAAAATCCTAAGGCCCTTAAGAATTATGTGAAACCTACTCTGCCTGTGCTCTATAAATGGAACAAAGCCTGGATGTCAGCACATCTGTTTACAGCATGGTTTACTGAAGATTTTAAGGCCACTATTGAGATCTACTGCTCCAAAAAAAAAAAAAAAAAAAAAAAAAAAAAAGATTCCTTTCAAAATATTACTGCTCATTGACAATGGACCAATCACCCAAGAACTCTGATGGAGATGTACAAGGAGATTAATGTTGTTTTTATGCCTGCGAACACAGCATCCATTCTGCAGCTCACAGATCAAGGAAGTCATTCTGATTTTTAAATCTTACTATTTAAAAGATACATTTTGTAAGATCACAGCTGCTGTAGATAGTGATTCCTCTGATCGATCTGGGCAAAGTAAATTGCAAACCTTCTAGAAAGGATTTACCTTTCTAGAAGCCATTAAGGACATTTGTGATTTATGGGAGGAGGTCAAAATATCACAGACATTTGGAAGAAGTTGATTCCAACCCTCATGGATGACTCAGAGGAGTTTGAGACTTCAGTGCAGGAAGTCACTGCAGATGAGGTGGAAATAGCAAGAGAACTAGAATTAGAAGTGGAGCCCGGGATGTGACTGAATTGCTGCAACTTCATGGTAAAGCTTTATTGGATAAGGAGTTGCTTCTTGTGGGTGAGAAAAGAAAGTGGCTTCTTGAGGTAGAATCTATTCCTGGTGAAGATGCTGTGAACACTGTTGAAGTGAACAAAGGATTTAGAATATTTCGTATACTTAGTCATTAAAACAGTAGCAGAGTTTGAGAGATTGACTCCCATTTTTAAACTGTGGGTAAAATGCTATCTATCAAATAGCATCACATTCTGCAGAGAAATCTGTCACAATAGGAAATGTCAATCAATGTGGCGAACTTCATTGTTGTCTTAATAAACTGCCACAGCCACCAAAACCTTCAGCAACCACCACCCTGATCAGTCAGCAGCCATCAGCATCCAGCCAAGACCCCCCACCAGCAAAAAGATTATGAGTCACTGAAGGCTCAGATGATCCTTACCATTTTTTAGCAATAAAGTATTTTAAAATTAAGTGTATGCATTGTTGTTTTCAGACATACTGCCATTGCACACTTAGTAGACTGCAGTATAGTGTAAACATAACTTTCATATGCACTGATAAACCAAAAAAATTGTGAGACTTGCTTCATTGCAATATTTGCTTACTGCAGTGGTCTGGAACCAGACCTGCAATAACACCAAGCTGTGTCTATACTCAGTAAATGGTAACAATTTTGGCCAAAAAAAAAAAA
>VBSM01003176.1:78658710-78668917 GCA_008086735.1 Cheirogaleus medius | reverse complement strand
AAAAAAAAAATACCAAGTTTCAGATCCTGCACCAATGCCAATCATTCCTCCATCCTTTGATATTCCACAGTCTGAATCTCAACTTCCTTTTGGCCTTGTTTGTTTTTTTCACCATTACCTTTTCCTAACTAATATATAGTGAAAGAGTGTATTTCTTCTCTATGCTTTGAAAAATTATTTTGGAGTTTGCTACGAAAAGCTAAATCAACTCACAACTTTATCTAATAGTCAGTTTATTACTCTCTGTCCAGTAAGAGAATTATTAAAGAAAAAGAACAAAAGAGAAAAATTAAGAGAGATTCACTTTTTTTCCCCTAATTCAAATTTGTGCAGAGGTAGCAACGCACTGACAGTGAGTGGTCGTGAGACGCCAGCATGTGAACTTCCCTGTGTTCCCATACTAGGCAGTGCATGACGCGGAACACAGAGTGGCATAGGAGAGGTTGTAATTAAGAGGGACTCTCCACAGTTTATGATAAATGCAGTTCGTTCCTATGTGATCACTAAAGTTAAATGCTGATGATGTTCAGGAAGACAGAAGCCACTTTGCATTGGCTCCACTAGGGAAAGCTTTCAGCTCCTCTGCCTCAGCACTGATGGATGGAAACTCAACGGTGTTATTAGCCTTCCCATCTCTGATGTCTCTTATCACTACCTCCTGGACTGTGAAGGAGCATCTGTTTCCAACACCCCATTCATGCACTTAGCCACTTATATATAAGATCCATACTCTCCTGTTACATGATTTAAAGCTGACATTCCAGCTTTTTACCAGCTCTCCAGAGAAAGTTCTTGCTATGGCTTTTCTCACTGATCATAGTCTTCTTTGGCTCCATATGTGTTCTAAGCCGACCCTGGGGTTGGGGAGAGAGCGGTGGTGTTGACAAAGAATTTGGAGACCTGTTTTCTGCTCTTGAGAGGTTCACAGTCTCCAGAGGGGGGCCCGGCCCATAAATACACAGTTTATGTAATGTAGAAAGAGCTACATTATGTAATGTAGATAGATGGAGAGACAAAGTATTCATAGCGAATGAGAAAGGACACATAAGCCTTGTTTGTCCTAGATTCATTCCCATTTTTCCTTAAACAGCGTGGGCTGGAGATAGAAGGCTTCATAATTGCAGTGACATTTGAGTGGGGCCATCAAGAAAGGGTGAAAAGTTGACCATGTGGGGAGGAGGGGGAAACGGAATGTGCAGAGAAAGGTGCACAAAAACGGTGCAAAGGCTTGAACAGGCCTTAGAGCTCCAGGGCCACTCAAGAAGGAGGGATGGAGACAAGGCTGGGAAGCTGAGTGTTTCGACTTTATCAGGCAGGTAACTTGAGGTACGAAATATCCTTATGCCAGGGAGGGATCTAGTTGTACTTAAATATAGAATAAGTCGGTGGCAATATAAAGGACTGTTTGGAGGGGAAGGGATTTAGGACAGTAAAGACAGCTGAGGCCCTGACCTAGTGGCCCGAGTGAGAGCCCATACGGACCCGACCAACACCAGGTGGAGGGAATGGATCCAGAAGACCATGTTTCGTGTGGTCACACACCACGACATGGTGGCCGCCTGGATGTGTGAGCAGAGGGTTTGCCGAGAATGACCAACATTTATGTCTTGGAATATTCATTTTGTAGCTATAATATCTTCAGATTACTTAAACCAAAGATCGAAAATATTCAGAAAATAGGAAAAGTGACCAAAGGCTTAAACGTGAAACACACATATCATAATTTTAATTGCCAGTGAATTTTAAAATATGTTTTCTGAGCTATATTCTCCTGCCCTAAATGGTCATCAAGTTAGTGAGTTCTTTATGTAAATTACTTAGCCATTATATTTATAAAGATTAAAGAAAGAGTGAAAAATCATGATTTGTTCAGATTTAGGTTTCGTCACGTTCTAAATAAAATATACATTTGAGTATTATTATTTGCTTCCCCTATTTAAAAATTTTGTCCTTGGTGATTCAAAAACATTCATTTTAGTTTTAAAAAAATTTTTATTTTTTCATAAACTCAATCAAGTGGTATCATTTTATAACTCATTTAACAATTAAATCTTATCAAGAGAAAATTTGAAATAGTTTGGGAAATGAGCAAAATGTCGGATTGTAGCAGATGAAGTTTCTATTCAATTGTAGTAATCATGTAAAATCCATTTTGTTTTTTATGGACCCATTCTCAATTTTCCTTTAAAAACTCCCTTGACCTATTTTTAACTGGTATTTTCTTTGTGTCCCCTCCAGTAGTGGATGCCTGCCAACTACTATAATTGTTCTACAAGACAGCAAGTGTGTGCAGCCATTTATAATTTCTTCTATATGAGGAAGGCTGTAGCATGCTCCTCTTTTAATAATAGGCAACTAAAAAGATAAAGTGTTATTCTTCACAAGTTCACATATCTGTAATTTCATGGACATGGTTTCTGTGATTCATCTTTCCAAGCTACTGTGGCAATGGCTCTGCACAGAAATAAAATAATGACAGCCCTTTGAACTATTCATTGGCAATATCATTCCAAGTCCAGATATTTAGAAATGGGATTAAAAAAAACTATGTGTTTTATTTTTAAAAAATCTTTAATGAATGTAAGCAAAAAATATTTAAAAATGAAATGACAAAAATAAATAAGATTCCCATTTATATTTCATAAATAAACTCATATTTCTCAGTTACTTCTGACCAGAGGATGTTAGTGTAATTAAATTAGGGTCTAGGAATTTTATCTGAGACATCACTTTAAAGCTAAAAACTGGTAATGTTTTTAGGCAAATAACTCAGTTGACTATAATTGACTGAATAGAAGTTGATAACTGTAAGATCACACCCTTTTTGTTGCATGTATGTATCTCTATTCTGTAATTCTATTATGTACATTTATACTATACATTTAGTAGAAGTGTTTTCCAGTGCGTGTGTGCGAGGGCTTCGTGCTTACACTCAGACTATGACATTGCCACGTGCCTGGGGATGCAGGATCGCGATTAGCTCCTGGGGAGAGCCTAGGACACTCTTGGCCCTGAGGAACGCTGACCATGCTCTTTAGAATCTCAAGCAAAATGTTGACTTCAATCGTTTTACTTCAAAGCTGGGAGCAGCACAGCACAGGGGAAACTGAATGAGACCTGGGTTCCAATCCTGACACTTGGATTTGCGAGGACACCTTAGACCAATGACCTTCCCTCTCTGATTTATGATGGCGGATGACACTGTCTCCCTTGCAGGGTTGTCTGGGAATTAAATATGACAGTGTGGATGTAAAGGATTCTGTACATATTTGGTGATAAATGAATTAAAATGAGTATTATTCTAATTGTTGTAATATTTTTTCTTATAATGAACCCCAAATTTGTCTGTCTCTAGAGCCACAGAAACTTTTATAGATGAAAGCCATTCTCCTATTTAAAAAGTATAGCATGTCCCCTGGGGTCATCTTTTCTTTAGGGTAAATATCTCTAGTTACATAGATAACTGATATAAAGTGATTAAAAACTCAGCTTTGAGAGCTTGCTCAGAGCACAGTTAGATCTTGCCCTTGTGTGTTCTTGGGCAGTTATAACTTTTCTGAATCTCTTTTTCATCATCTGTAAAATAGGAATAAAAATGCTTAATAGGATTTTAGTGAAGATAAAATAAGATAGTGTTTATAGAGCATTTATGATTAAATAACAAGTGCTTGGTGCCTACTAACTGCCCTATTAATGGCAGATATTATTATTATTATTACTCTTATTGTTATTAGGCAGGGTTTTCAGTTTCTCACCATCCCAACTGCAGCCTAAAATGAATAAACTGTCTTTGTGAATATGATTTCAGAGGCCGTGGGGGGCTAGCATTTCCAAAATAAGAACCCAGTGCCCTACACAGCGGTGGAAAATCCTTTGTTAAAAACCAAATAATACTTGGGAGAAATAGTGGTTGTAAAGAATGCTCTATAGTTTTCTTCCTGTGTGAAGAAGCAAGCAGTGATCGAAGGGCACTCCAGGGGCCCTGAGAATGGTTGGTGCCATCGACGGGTGCCCGCTCTGAATCACCCTTTCCGAGGAGGTCTAAAGAGGTGGGGGGACACCGGTCCTATTTGTAAACACTCACACTCAGACACTCACACACTCACACAGATGCACAAGAGGGAATCCCAGGGCCACTTTGCAGGGAGACCTTCCTCACGAGCAGGAAGGACGCTGAAGACCTGGAGTGTGGCCCAGACCGAAAGAAGAACCAGCAACACAATGTGACAGGCGATCTGGCTGGGAGCTGAGCTCTAAAGCGTGCTTGGGAATAAAGATAATTAGGGAAGAAAAGAAAAAAACCAGAATTCATTCCACATATAAAATCAACCAGAAGGGCAGTCTCTGTCCTGGCTGGGGCATAGGGCCCGGGGGGTAGTCCAAGAAAGCCCCGTTGCTGGAAGACAGCATTTGGGCATTTGGCAGCAATTGATGACTTAGATAGCTTTTCTTGATTTTAGTACTCTCCCTTTTCTATTGAAATGATATTTATCATGTTTGTGTAGCATTGCATTCTCTGAGCTCCTTGCAGGCAGAGGTCTTATTATCACCATCATCCTTGATTTCTCCGCACTGGCAGCGTGCTGAGCACACGCACCACTAACAGTTAACGTTTCCTGATGCCAGCAGAGCAGGGGATGGGGTGGAGCAAAGGGCAGGGCACGCCAGGAGACAGAGATGAAGTTGAAATAAAGAGGTTTAAGATACTCAAGACGCGCTTTGCCTATTTCACGTTTTTTACGGCGTTGGCCTTGAGTGTCCAGATTCCAAAGCAAGTGGGAAGGGAAGAGAAGAGGTGGAGAGTGAGGAGAAAGGCGTAGGGAGCCTGTCATCTCCTGCCGCGCACAGGAACCGTGCTCCCTAGTCATGGCACCGCGTCACACGGTTACATGACGAATTGAGCCTCTCCCGATAATCAGCGACTCATTCCACCTCCCGACAATCCTGGGAGGAAGGTGTGACAGTTGCACAGGTGAGGAAGCAAGCTTGGAGCAGGGACTTGTCCACGTCCTCCCCGAAGCAGTCTGAGCGCTGGGTCGCACCACCCTCCATTCACTATTGTAGGCGGGAGGAGGAGGAAGGAGAAGGTAGAAAGTGACGAACAAGAACTCAGGAAAATAAAGGACGAAGCAGAAGGAAAAGCAATTGACTGGAAGAATAGCAATAGCTGGAAGACAGAGAAAAGGAAGAAGTGCACTGTAGTGTACTACGGCATTCTTTGCTCTTCCTATTTCCTTTTTTGTGTTCAGTTTAACCAGTTTTATGATGAAAAGTTTTACAAGTTTTGTCCTATATTTCTTACTGTTGTATTTAGGGCTGAGACTCCATTCAAATACACCAATTATTGGCATGAATTACATGTATTTTAATGCGTGCTGCTGTAGCCCACTTACTCTATTTCCATATTTTCTGTGAAGTGTTGCAAAAGAGGATGTTTAGTCAAAGGTCATCATAAATGTAAGTGGAATTCAGAAACCTCATGTGGTTTTAATATTCCCTGAAACAGCCGATACAGCTCAAGATGTGTCACCTTCACAATATCCGGGGGCCTGAGTCACATTTTTCCTTTTGCATGCAAAGTCCCCTTGGATCACTGACTTGACATATGTAATATGTTTAAGGCCCTTGCTGGTTAACTTTGCTTTGGCAAAGCTGTCTTTGAATAACCCAGGATTTTTGGCAACCAAGCGACAAACCCTCATTAAAATTACCAATAGATTCAAAAGCATCATGTAAAGTCTGTACAATTCTATTTTCTCGTAACTTTTACAGCACTCTAGGGAATTTATAATGTCCTCTTTGGAAGTAGAAAAGGCAGGAATGCTAACTCAGAAACATGACATCATTTCCCAAAGCATGTTTAATGTAACTAAAAATAAAATTTAAGCAATTGTGTCTACCTTAGTACAAAGGGAAGGGAAGTTTTGTCATTCGGCTGGCGTATTGGTGATTGAACGTGGCCTGTCGGATAAATTCCATGTGGGCCACTGGAATGTCTGGCGGAGGATCTAGTCGTCCGTCCCTGAACAGGACAACTCTGCATCAGGCCTGGACGCTGGAGGCGGGGACCCAGGAGCTCTGTGCTCGGCCGCTCCAGGCTTGGGAGGAGACACGCCAGAGCGGGCCAGGGGGCAGACTTGGGGTCGCAGCGTTGGGGCCTCCTGAAGCATCGGGCGTCCTCAACCAAGGATGCTGGGGCTGAATCCGAAGGAACATAGGCATGTGCACAGGCTGCGTGAGAGCTGGAAGTGTAGGTGGGAGGTGGGGAACGTCAATTGGGGAGGAAATGAGAGATGAGAATGAAAAGAAAAGCTTGGATACTCTAATAAGAAGTTTATGCTTTGTCTTGGTTATGCCTGTATTTGGGAGCAAAGATTCTAGTTCTGACCATTCCGGTAGTTGACTGAGAGCATTGTAAGAAGACAGTTAAACTGGAACAAACCACTGGGCTCCCCAGAACAGCCAAGGGTAGCCACATTCAAATGTCTTCGTGTCCAGAGGGATCCTACACATGATGGTCTGGGAAAAGTCTTTGCATTCCCATCAGCTACAATGTTAATGTTTTTTCAGATAGAATTCACATGCTATAAAAGTTACCATTTTAAAGAGTATAATTCAGTGATTTTAGGATATTCACAAGGCTGTGGAACTATCACCGCTAATTCCAGAACATTTTCGTCATCCCTCAAAGAAACCTCATACCCGTTAGCACTCACTCCTCGTTCCCTCTCCCCACAATCCCCAGCAACCACTAATCTGTTTTCTGTCTCTATGGATGTGCCAATTCTCAACATTTCATATAAAAGGAATCATACAATATGTGATCTTTGGTGACTGGCTTCTTTTATTTAGCAGAGGGTTTTCAAGGGTCATGCATATTGTAGCATGACTCTCTATTCTATAAAATTCTACAGTAAGTTTATAGTTTTTCCACCAGAAACAAAAACAAAACAAGAATAGAACAAAAGGGAAGGGGAACAGAGGTACAGATACCCAAGGTGCTAGGCCTGAGAGTACAGGGGGTAGGCAGGCATAAGCATTTACCCATTCACTTATTCAACAATTATTTATTGAGTGCCTACTGAGCTATGGACTGAATGTTTGTGTCCTCCCAATGTTCATATGTTGAAGCCCTAACTTCTAATGTGATGGTATTAGGAGCTGGGCTTTGGGGAGGTAATTAGAGTTAGATGAGGTCATGAGGGTGGGGCCTCCACAATGGGATGAGTGCCCTTTTATTATAAAAGAGATAGCAAAGAGCTTGCTTCCTCTTTCTCCCTACACTCACACAAAGAGGTCTGGTGAGCACAAGAAAAGAGTCAAGAGACCTCTGGAACGAAACCTGCCTTGCCTGTACTTCCACCTTACAGATCTTTCCCCTTTGTCTACTTGCTTACGGTTTTTACTCATTCTTTAGGATGTAACTGAATTGTGTGCACACAATATCCTTACTTTTTTATTTTCCAGCTATCCAACAGCTATTAAACAAAGGAATAATAATTAATTATACTTATGTCTTTACGTAACTGGTGAACATTCTCCAGAAGAGATGAATTTATTGGTTCCCTCTGATAAAAGGCTGTTAGACACATTCCATTTCCTAAAATCACAAAGCATTGTTGCTGGAGAGTTAACTCAGCTTCGGGCTCTGCTTCCAAACTGCAGTGCAGCGGCTGTGTGTGGCTGAGAGTAGACCAGAGTAAAGACAGACAGTAGCTATTTAATAATTTTTACATGGGGCCAGACTGGTGTTTTGATTATTACTCTATATAGGATTCTCAGTTATGAGAATGAAGTAGTTCATCATCCTGGAGTGATGGGGAAGTTCGGGCTCCTGTCAGATACGCCATCCAGGGTTAAGGGAAGTCAGAAGCATCAGGGCAAGTTAAAACGGGGTCATGAGAAGGCATACCATTGTTTTCTGCTTCTAGTCTGCATTAGTCCACCTTGTGCAAAAAGCCAGTTTTATTTGCCCACCTCTACAACTGAAATGGGCTCAAAGTGTGGTCCCATAACTCCCCCATGAGTTGTGTGAACTCACTTTTAAAAAAAGGGACTAACATTTTGATTTCTTACTGTGCTGCACTTGATAAAATGCTCCTACAGAATACATTAAGGCTCAACTAAACATTTCTAAGAAATAGATAGTGATAAAAGGCCATGAACAAAGATATTTATTAAAGTGTGTACAGTTTTTAAAAAATTAAATACCTGTGTAATCATCAATAGGTTAGGTAGCCTAAGATATTTCTTCTCAGTGAACTATTACGCAGAAATTAGAAATGAGGCTTACAGAAGTGATAAAAATGTTGAAAAATATTATGTACCTATAGTATAATAGCAGTCATTCAAAAAATCCTTAAATTAATGGCAATGTACAAAAATGTTGCTTATGTTGGACTAGTAGAACTATGAATAATGGTTGAGCTTATTTCTTTCAACTTTTCTGTGTTTTCCAGAATATTCTTTCCTCCTTTTCTCCCTCCCTCCCTTTCTTCCTTTCTTTGTATTTATTGAGTACCTATTCTGTGTTAAGGCCTCTTTCAGGTTGTGGGAAGCCATCAGTAGACAGAACAGATGCCAGTTCCAAATCTGACCTTGGGGCAGGTTGGGAGATGAATTGGAGAGGAGGCAACTAGAGAAGGCAGACCTGGTAGGAGGCGATTATTCCAGTGCAGGTCAAAGATGATGAAAGTGCGAACTACGCCAGTGGCTTTGGGCCCCCTTTCTTCTCATATAAGCTTTTCTGGGTAATCTCAGCTTCCTGCTGAGGGTTTCAATAAATATTATCCAAATGATTAAATGAATGATTCCTAAATTTATATCCTTAGCTTTGACATCTCTTCTGAGTTCCAGATCTATTTGTATGCCAACTAACCCTTCTAGATTTATCCTGAGCCAGATGTTTAACACATCTTCTGACAAGCCTCCTTCCCCAGCTGAACCTGCTTGGCTTCTTATGAACGCTTCTTGGTTAAAGTCATCCCTTTGTCTCTCAAGTCTCTCAAGTCTAGGTTCCATTGTCACTGCATCCTGTTTGCCTGGCTCCTGAGGAAAGAGCCTAAGGAAAGCTGGTAGAACCAGGAGTTTACTGGGAGGTCTTTTAATCGAAGGATTTAGGTGTGGAGGATTTTTCCTGGAGTAGGTATGCTTTGACACTATGGCAGGGCCTGACTTCCAGCCCTTGGGGACTGAGTGTGGTGCTTGGACCAGAGAGAGAGGTCACTTGATAGATGAGAACTTACATTCTTTCCATTTGTTGCTATTCTAATGCGTTTGCTTGTACAGTCTTGCCTGATTAAAGAAGTAAATAGTTGGGGTTTTCTGGCCTGATCTTTATACTGAATTACCATATTCTCTTCTAATTGAGCAAGCTTATCTCTTCCAAGTAGGAAAAGCTATGCCTGACTTACATCACTCTCCCTTTTAACTACGGTAAGAGAGGAACAGAACGGCTGTAAAAGTGTTCTATGTATTTATTACTGATGATGAGTTTTGAGCCATAAATTTTTTGAGGGGGAGAAGCTGTAATTTAATTATTACCACTTTTTAGGTCAACTCTAACATTTAATTCTATTCTATCTAGGGTGTTTAAAACAAGAGGCACCCAAGTTTACTTGTTCACAATGTAGCTTTTGAATTACCTTAATAGCTGTTGCTTTTCTTTTTGCAATGTGTCTCATCCACATCTGGAAGAAATAAGCCAAAAGAAGGGCCTCGTGCTCCTGAAAGCCTTGTAAAGCCCCACAAATTTTCAAATTACAAGGCAACCTTCTTACTGTGGGACGATATCAACTCTAAGACTCACGTTACTGCTTTCAAGGAGCTTGCAGTTGTAATGGGGAGACACTCAGGCTACTAACAGTATAAAATAATTTGCCAAAATAAGTTACATATATTTTTAACATGTCATAGGATACATTTATGTGCATTCTCATCTATTACTTTGCTGCTGGCTCTCCTTTCTCCAGCCAACTGAGTCATTGAAAACAAAAATCACGAAGGAAACCACGGAAGACGCTGTGTTCTGTGACCACCACGTTCCCTTCTGATGCCTAAAAAGAGGTCACGATAATCTTATTTGGAGATGCTTCCATTGAGTAAAAGTCATTAGAGTTGAAGAGATACAGGCCCTAGAAATGTCTAGTTTTGCATGTCAATGCACCGTTGAACTCTAGCAAGGAAAACGCATCTCCTTTCTAGATGT
>VBSM01003176.1:78606882-78658610 GCA_008086735.1 Cheirogaleus medius | reverse complement strand
GGCCGGGCCGGCTCCCTCGCGTGTCCCACTGAGGGTCCCTTTGCCTTCCGCGCAGGTGCGTCCGGGTGACCGTGCTGCCCGGCTGCGTGGGCTGCAGGACCCTGGCGGTTCCGGCGACCTGCACCGCGCGCGACCTGAAGGAGCGCATCTTCGCCGAGACCGGCCTCCCCGCGGGCGAGCAGCGGCTGTGGCGCGGCGACCGCGAGGTAGGGCGCGCGGGCCGCCATCCGGCGGGGGCTCGGCGCGTCGTGCGCTTTCCTTCCAGCGTCGTGGGGCCGGTGCTCGGATCCGACCCCGCTCCGTCGGTCACTCGGGCAGAATGGGCACCGGCGTGTGCCCGTCACTAGTCGTGATTTTTCCTGATTTACCGTTTTAACATTCGCATCCCGCTCCATTTTGTCTGAATCTTCACTTTCTGAAATCAAGATGATTTTTTTGATGGCCACAGTTTTGATAGCCACAGTTCTTTTTCTTTTAAAGGAGCCATCGTCACTGAAGTGCCTTAATCATTAGTCATATTTTTCTATTTATGTTATAAATTTAACTGGAATACTGGTAAATGACTTCACCTTTTGTATCTTGGAAGTTTCCCCCCATGTTTGAATCACAGAAATGTAGGGCTGAGAGAATCTTTGTATATAATTTAATATAGAACCTATTATTTTGAGGAGTAAACTTATATTACAACTTATAAAGTGCAAGTGAATGACTTGATAGAGGAAAACTTTGGGAAATAGGAATATTTCATATTGGATCCTCTAAGATCCTCTAAGATTGGTGAAAATTCTACAGTTTTCTTAAAAGGGGAGCTTAATTAAAGACATTTTACTGAAATTAACTTATTGTTTTATTTTTTTAAAATTATTTTATTCTAATAAATATCTTCACATGATAAAGAGTATCATTTTCAGGATTTAAAATGAGTCAAAAAGAGTTGAACAGATATATAAGGAAACCTTATGTATAAGGAATATATAAGGAGCACCACAGAATGACAGTTTAAGTATTGGGTTTCCTTACTGCCCAATACAAATATTAGTGAAGTACTTGGTGCCTGTGATTTTTAATCCTTCAGTATCATGTTGGCCTGCTGCACTTGGGTCAGTTTTCTGGTCCCTGCCCTCTTTGACACAGATTTCTGATTAACCTCTTCTCATGTTCCTCTACGGAGGGATCAGTCCTCCTTTATCAGTTCCCCAAGGTGTTTGTTGGCATGCATTCATTGACTTGATTGAGAACTTTATTTTTATTTTTTTAAGAGTTCAGCTTTTTAGCGAACATGTTATAAAAGAGGTTTAATCAAAAAGACCAAAGCCTGTGTCCTCATCAGACTCCTCAGATTCTTCTTTCCTTGCTTCCACTTGCTTCTCCTCGGCTGGGGCAGCAGTGATGGCAGGGGCAGGACCCCCTGTTGGCACAGCACCAGCTCTGGAGCAGGTCCGCCAGCCCTGACACTGCAGATGAGGCTCCCTGGGTTGACATTGGCAAGTGCCTCTGCTAGCAAGCCAGGCCTAAAAGGTTCAATGTTTATACTAGCTACTTTCAGGAGGGCATTGATGACCACCGTTAAGGTCATCTCATCTTCATGCAGAATGAGAGCCGAGTAGACTCAGATGAGCTCCTAGATGGCCGTGGCACAGGCGAATGGGGGGCAGGTGCTGCCTGGTGGGAGCAGTGCTAGTCCTCTGATGAAGTGAGGCCCTCACCCCACCGTGGCCTTAGAAGGACCTAGCACCCTAGTGGCAGCTGAGGAAAGGCTAATTGAGGACTTTATTTTTAAATTTTTATTTATTAATTTTTTTTTTAGAGATAGGGTGTCACTCTGTCCTCCAGGCTGGAATGCAGTGGCATGATCATAGCTCACTGCTGCCTCGTACTCCTGGGCTCGAGCGATCCTCCTGCCTCAGCCTCCAGAGTAGCTGGGACTTCAGGTGCATGCCACCATGGCTGGCTAATTTTTAAAAATGTTTTTTGGTGCACAGACTGGTGATTGAGAACTTTAGACAGACTTGAAAGGGAGCAAAGTTTGTCATTCTTACCTCTTTTTCTGTGCCTGCTCCCCTATCTTAACCTTCCTCTCCTGTCTGCTTTCTTAGTTCCATACCCATTTCTTTAGTTACTCTGGTTCTAATTTGTCATCATGTCCCCTTGATCTCAAAGGCTCAGGTGTGGCCCAGTCTTGCCATTAGACATGTTTTTGCAGATGTCTGTGCAAAGCGTGGGTAAGGGATGGTGAAAGTGGCAGCGTGCATAAAGTGTTTGGGATTGAGTGGGCAGACAGAATGGGGTCTGGGTAGGACATTTTTGTCCTGGTATGAGGTGATGAGGTTCTAGACTGGCTGTAAAGGTGAACCTGAAAGGAAAGGATTTACAGGAGACTTCTAAAAGGCAAAATGATGGCACTTTGGTACCAAATGGATATGGGGTTTGGGGGATGGATGTAGAATAAGTCAGAAGGTCTTTCCAAGAATGTGGGCAAGCTTTGAGTTAGATTAGGGAATAAGGGTTCAGTTAGCAGAGATAAACAAGTACCAAGCATGAGCTTAGTTTGGAGGAAGTGTACTGATCAGTTTGCTTTTATATGTGGTTCAGCTGATGGTGAGACATAAAGAAGCATCTAGGAAAATGTAGGAAACGGAGGGGTGGGTGACCTAGGTTTTGCTTCCTATCCTGCCTGTGAATATATAACAGAGGCCACATTAATTCACACGGTGGGGTCTGCTTTCCTATTTCTAATATGAAAGGGATAAAACTAATTCTAACCAATTCTAAAATCTTTGCTGGATAGTGATATTCAACAGGCACCTGCAAATCTGGGACTGAAACTCGAGGGAGAGAGGTTGGGGCCGGAGATAGAATTTTGGGAAGTAACTGATGCTTAGCACTTTCTCCTGTACTTTGGCAAAACATGTTGAGAATATGATTACCATTTATTGGTCTCTGTTCCAGACGCCATTCTAGGAGTGAAGGATTTATCCTGGAGTAAGTGTGCTAACATACCTACTACAGTGTAGATGATATGTTTACATATGTCATTTTATTTAATACTCAGAAGAACTTGTTAGTTATTACTAGTACAATTTGCAGAAGAGTACAGCTAACATTCAGAGAGATGAAATATCAGGTCAGGATTTGAATTCAGGTCTGTCTGATTCCAAAGTCTGTGAACTTTTTACTATTTCATACCATAATCTGTCAAGGTATCTATCAATTGGGGAAAAATAAAAATTAAACATAAAGGTCTTTAAAACAAAGAGGAAGGGCTTAAACCGTTAAAATTAACTTCACAAGTCAGGGATGAAGCTCAGGCAGGAAGCAAGTAGAGGGCACAATTCTCTCTGGATTGAGAAAGGATGGGCTGTGACCTCTGCTGACCTATGAACTTAGTAATGCTAAGTTGTGCCGTCAGAAACGGTCACCTGTATATAAGCATATCTTTCACAGGGTGGGGTTTTCTTTTCCTTTTTAATTCACGTGCTGCTCAGAACCTTTTAGATTAGAATTATTGGTGAAAATTCTAAACATCTCAGGGTAAGCAGGAAACGAAAGCTGTTGACAGCTCTTCACCACATGCTGGGTTTAGTTGGCGTGGACTTAGCAGTAGGTGCTTACTTAGTCCTCAGTCTTTCCAGGTTACCTGCTGTCGTCTTTCTCTTTTTTTCTATCTGGTTCTTCCTGGCCTGGAGATGGAATGTGGAAGTGCCTCACTTGATTTCTCGTCCCATAAAGACACTGAAGCTGTAAATTGCAGCTTTGCTTCTTCCTGGTCCTTTTACCTTCATACCAAATATGCTTGAGCCTCAAACCAGGAAGTTGGAAATATTACTTAGCTTTTTTGTCTTTTAATTGATCACAAATGCCCCTTATTCCCCAACTTTTGGCTCTTGAGCATCTCCCTGTGTCCTTGACAGCTGAACAAAGGAACCCAGATTGCAATTAGTATTTTCTGCTTAATAATTTGGAGAGAGTTACTGTTCTTGAGTAAGTGAAGATGAGCATCTCTGAGGTTTATAAGGGAGGTTGAGGCTGGCATAGACAGAGACCTAGATGTTCAAATTATTTTATAATCACTTTGTTTTAAAATCAAAATAGACTTAAATGGACAACTTTTAAAATTTCATATGGCACATTGAATGTGGGGATGAATTATACCAAAGTTACTTTGCTTGGTTGGAGTTATTTGGGATCCAGGAAAGGGAGAAACTCAAGCAAAATCCCCAAATCTTGGCAAGCTCAGGAGAAGGGAGCAGATAGCATTGTGAGGCGTCTGTGCTGCGTAGGTGCTATTTTGGGGAATAACTTCCCTGTAGATAGGTCATGGATTACAGTCTTCTAAAAGCATTGATCATCAGAACCAATAGCCTGAGTTCACCTTTTGACAGGTTTTACTTTAGGAACCTTGGAAGATATCAGTGTGAACTGAGTGGTAGATAGTTGGAAGTGTCAAATTTTTGAAATGGTTAAGGATGTCCTTCACACCCTGTCAGGACGTGTGAGTTGGAAAGGTGGTCCTTCAAGTGAGCTTTCGAGTCATGTTTTGTAGTCAGCCAACCTGTAAGAGGTCACTCCACAGAAACACTCAGGGATGAACCTTGATGGGGAAAAGGTTGATCTTGCTTTGCATTATTGATCTTTTTTTCAAAAAAGGTACTCTGTTACACTGCCCCTGTGGATCAAATAATACATGTTGTACCCTGCCTTTATAAGAAACAGGAAAATCACCAAAACAAAAGCAAACATCAAGCCATTTTTCAGGAAAGTCAATTTCAGGGAAGTCATACACCAAAGCAGCTTCAGAGGTTAGAAGCCTCATTTGTTTCTTGCTTCCACATCACACTTTTTTTTGGTAGCAACATCTGTAGCAGTGCTTTCAAAGTGTATGTATATCTAGTGATACTAGCGTATAGGATGCCCTTTGAAAATAAATTAAAGAAAAATTGCTTCTTAGATTTGGGAAATACTGCTTAGTATAATCTTTTCTAAGAAAGTTGCCATATATATTAAAAAGGTAAATGTCCTAAAAATCAAATTATTCCAATTAATTTAAAAACAGATTTTGTTTTGTCCTCTAATATCTGTTCAGGTCTCATGGGGCTCTGTTATGAGCAATATACTTTGGAAATGTTGATCAAAAGAATGATTTTATTTATATTAATTATCCTGATTAATCATTAAAAAATTTTAAATTATGCTAAAGCAGAAATATATATATTTTTATTAATATGTAATTAAGGAAAAATCTTTAAATCCTTTAAATTTTTAAACAAAGTTTTTTACTAAATTTATTATCTTTGGAATATTCACTTCTCCAGAGCAACTTACTTCATGATTAGAACAGTTAACAAGAATTCTTAAGTGAAAAGAAAATTGATATAAACTTTTGAATTTATGGTATTAGGGACTATATTGCTTTTCATACATTTTATTTTCTTTTTTTCAGTTATCTGACTGGATCAAGATTGGAGATCTGACTTCCAAAAATTGTCATCTTTTTGTAAACCTTCAATCAAAAGGCTTAAAAGGGGGAGGTATAATATTGACTTTACCAGGAATATATGCCATATTTAGTTGCATAAAGATTAAGTTTTGACAAAGAAGCAGAGAGTAGATGGTGGTTGCCAGGGCTGGGGGAAGGGAGAAATGAGGAGGTGTTGATCGAAAGGTACAAAGTTTGTTATACAAAATAAATAAGATCTGGAGATCTATATAATACAGGGCCTATGATGAACAGTACTGTGTTATATACTTAAAAATTTGCTAAGGAGGTAGACCTTATATTAAGTGCTCTTACCACAAAAGTTAAAAAAGCAGAAGGGACAGAAGGCGGCTTTTAGAGGTGATAGATATGTTTATGGCTGTGATGGGAATGATGGTTTCATGATTTTGTGGGTGTATACTTGTCTCAAAATGCATTGAGTTGCATACATAAATGTCTACAGCTTTTTGTATGTCAGACCACAATAAAGTGGTTTTAAAAAGTTGTTTTAAAAGTGAAATGAAAGCGTACATCTGTTGGGATGCAGTAAGTGCTACTAGTGCCAAAGGAAACAAGGGCAGATGGAAGTAGATGAAATACAAGAACGAGTGGGGTCGAAGTCTGTGGAAACAGAGTCTTGTTTGGGTTTGGTTCTGGCTAGTTGTACCAAAATGATGCAAATAAATTTATGGTGATGATTTTGTTTTTTTAAGCACAGATTTCTTTGTATGTATATACAGATTTTAAAAATTCTGTGCATCTAAGGAATTTCCTCCTTTCTCCCCATTTTCCCTACAACCTCCTGGCACCTGTCTGAAGGTGACCTGGTCAGTTGGTATAAAAATATCTAGTTTAGCAAGGCTTAAGGGTACCAGAGCCGTTGAGGCAGTGACTGCCAAATTTCAGAACAGTAAGAATGCTGGTTGACTCTGAGAATCTTAAGAATGTGATCATAAGCACCACTATCTCTGGCTTACTATTTAATGGCAAAGCACCCACAAAATGGCACCATTTATTTCCTTTGCTTTGGAAAATAGCAATACTTCTCTCTATCCCACCATGTTCTTTGTTTTGAATTAATAATCTTTTCTGATAGTTAGTATATTTTTGAACATTTTGAAACCTAATTTGTAGTCCAGTTAAAAATCTTGAGATTTGATGCAATTGCATCTGCTTGACCTTCTGCTGAATTGCATAGGTAGATTTTTGTACCAGAGTGTTTCAGTGAGATGTATGAAACCATAACATGTATAGTTACACTTTATCTCAGAACCAAATCACATATTGGTGATAGGTCATGGAATTGTTTTCTAAATCATTTAAAATGTGCTCTATATTTTAGGTCGATTTGGTCAAACAACTCCACCACTTGTTGATTTTCTCAAGGACATTTTAAGAAGATATCCAGAAGGAGGACAGATTCTTAAGGTAGGGCATGTGTTAGATTCATGTGTGATTTACTTTGATAAAAATGAGATGAAGTAAATTTACTTAGAAGTCCTGTTAATGATTAAATTTCTAAAATTTTGTATAGATTTGAATGGCTGTATTTATACACCTCTGTGGCTGCAGTGTATAGCTGGATGGGATGGATTTGAGAATGGAGTCAGTATAAATATATGAGGTTTCTGGGGCAAAAGAACACACTGTGCTACTGAGTGCTGTAATCAAGCACAGCGTCGCTCCAGGAATGTTTTATGTAGAACATTGTACAGGGACCATCCAACCAACCAAAGAAACAAACCATTACCAAGTCCACAATTAAAGGCCATAAACACATGCCTATTGGACCCTTGGATTTAAAGGTTTGCTTTTTTGGAGAGGGTTTATTTAATAGTGTAGTTATTTTAGTTATTTCTATTTATGATTTTTTTAGCTTGAATATATACATTGAAAAACAGAACAAAAAGAAAGCAATACTGAAAAATTTAGATTTTGCATTTAAGCTTAATAAAAACCTCCTTAATTGTAGAAGTAGATCAATTATTATGTATTTTTCTTCTCATTAGCTTATTTAGTGTTTATTACCTTCAATATCATAGCCTTCATTATGGTTCCAGTTTAGATGGTACATTTTTAGAGAATAAGGCCTGAGTGTTTTAGATATTCATGCTCATATAGGCACTGATTGAGGATTGTTTTGTCTTTAGTGCTTATAATAAGATGGGATATTGGATCAGTTTCAGTCCATCTTTTGAGATAGGTACCAGTGGTTCACAGAAGGTGAATGTGAAAACTATTTTTATATTGACCTATTAGGAAAGTGAAGATGAGAAGAATATGGTTATGAGGCTGTTGGGTGTAGAGAGAAGTGAATAGAATACATTTAAATGAAGATTTAGTTGGTAACAGGAGTAGGTTCTCATCTGTTCAAAAGTGAGCAAGTGGGATCCTTGCTGAGAAAGAAGTCACTGGTATGAGTAATGTCCTTGACATACAGCTGATGGTTAGTCCTACTTTGCTCATATGTATGTATGTTTGTATTTTAGCCAGCTCAATGTAGTCTTTGTTCCATGGGTATTTTAGTAGAATTTGACTATTTTAGATTTAATAGGATCTTAGAAATCACCTAGACCTAGAGATTTTAGGGACTTGCCCAGGAGCAAATACAAGATATATTGTTGCTGCTTCTCAGAGTTAGTTTGAAAGCAATCTCAGGATTAGAGCTTAAGGGAAAATCTCATACTATTTTTTGTTCAAGTTGTGAATAATAGTTGGAACCTGGGACTTGGGAGTTTATCTTCAGTTTACTCCATCTCTGTTTCCTAAATACATAAAAATCACAAATAGATATCCAAATGAAAACAAGATCCAGCCTCTAAATTGCTATCATTTTGTAAGTTAACATCATATTTTGCTCTCTATTTGTTTTTTTCATGCTTTAGGATATTATGATAATTATTATCATCATATATATAATATATAATCATATTATTATATAATTATGATAATTATCATAATATCCTAATATAAACAAAATCATTAGTTTTTAGGGATTGTGTTAGACTGAATGGAGCTTAAAAATTAAAAATCCTATGAGAAATAGGCAGTTGTATAGGTAGGAGGAATTAGTAGCGGATAAGGAGTTAGTGGAAGGCATGGCTTAACTGTTCAGGTTTGTGTTTGAACAGCTGATGGGTAAGACAGCCAATCCTTTAGAATGCAGTGGATGAACTGAAAGCCTGATCTCAAAACTAGTTTTTAATTCTGTGCTATTGCCTCTGTCTTATAGTTGCTTCATTTCATGTGGACATAGTATATCACCTTTTCATTCTGATAAAGGCGTTACTGGTGGCCTTGCTGTGGTATCAGTATAAGGTCTCTTTGTTTATTGCCCTGCTTAGTGATGCCAAGGTTCTGGGGAGGTAAAAAAGTACTTCTCTCCAAAATAAGAGGTTCATGAATTTAATAATGCAGGGTAATACCTTGTATTTCTAAGGACCCATCCATTTAGAACATAACCTTTTGATTTGGTTTGGTCTAAGTTAGAGCTTATTGAGGAAATTAGCTTCTGTTGATTTTTCCTTACTTTAGACAAGGTCCAAAATAAGCTAGGGATAATATCTCTAGAGTTTATTTTAGAGTATAGAGCTTCCATCAGATTGACCGGAGCCCAGTACGTTTTGGTAGGTGTCCAGAAGTGAAGTGATTGGGATTGTCAGGATTGGAAATTTTGTTGAGGCAAATCTTGCAGTTTGCCCTTTTCTTTCTACATTACAGGGGTCTAGTCACCCCTCTACTAGCCCACCATCCACCAAGCAAATAGTAGTACTCCCTTCTTCATGAAAGGAATGCGTCAGGCTTAACTTTGTCAAGAAGCTTTCAGCTTAGTACAGGAGAAAGAAATGTTCATATCTCAAGCTCTCAAGAATGTAGCCTATTAAAGGGTACCTATACATTGATACTATATTACTTCATTTTTTTTCCTAAGAGAAGGTAAGTTTGGTAAGCAAATGATGAAGATCTATTTTTGGTAACTGTTCAAGCATAAGGTACCTCCCACAGAGAATAATATGTACAGCTTATGGAAATGGAGTAATTACTTTTGAACAAAAGCTTTGGGTAGATGGTAAATAAGAGACAGTTTAAATAGTACCAGGATTTGTATTTAGAAGCTAAGTGATAGCAAATTAAATGATAAGTTTTAGGTGCATGTAATTGGAGAAGGACTTTTCAACCATACTCTGATATTTATGTAACAATTACTTTCAGTGGTAACCTCACCAGATCTTGAAGATAGTGATGCAAATAGTGGGTTTACTTTATTTAAATATAGTTACTTTAAAAATATTATACATAAATACAAAGGTGGTCAATAGATTATTATTAAATATAATTATTTTTTGTGTATTTTATGGTTAGGAGTTAATTCAGAATGCAGAAGATGCTGGGGCCACAGAAGTTAAATTTTTATATGATGAAACTCAGTATGGAACAGAGACTCTTTGGTCGAAAGATATGGCACAATATCAGGGTAAGAATCAATAATTAGTTAGGAGCAAGTTTTATTTTATTTACTAACAGGTGATTTTTAATGGTTTACAATGCTTTGTTTAATGAACAAATTATCATTTGTACTTCCCAGCATGTTTAATTCCACTTCTTCAGATGTTTTTCTCTGCTTTTGGTGGGAAGGTGTCTCTGCTAGTTGTTATTTTGAGAACAAAGAATAAAAATCTCAAAATTCAAAACAAAATAACAGCCCATATAATTACAAAAGCCTCTTCTATTGAATTAACTTGTATTTTGTATTATCAGTAAAATAAAGGGACACCCTTTCCATGTATATAACACCTTCTTGCATTTGGAAAGAAGTTGTAAGAGGCTGTGCCTTGTGTGTTATTTTCTGTTTTCAGAGTACCCTTGACACTATTTGGAAGTGGGGTGGGAAGAAAGATTGAAGGAGAGGAGGGAACAAGGAAATGAAAGACAGTAAGAAAACCATAACCGATAGACCCCTGATCCAATAAGAGAACCATAACCAGTAGACTACTGATATCTCACTCTTACTCTGTGAAGCTTTGTTTTGGAAAAAAATGTTTATAACTTTTAGTGCAGCTCCACAGTCAATAGGATGATTGTGAATGACTGTATATGACAGAACGTAATTGAGAAAAAGAAGGATCAAGTCAGACTTTGCTAGACAGATTTTTAAAGAAATATGTCATATATTTTTAAAAAGATATTTTATGATTTAGGAGGAAAATAAATGTTATTGTTAATTAAAATTTAGCATTTATTATAGCTAATGTAGTCATTCTTAGATCAAATTTGTAATTTGAAAGTTTCACTTTATTTATTCTATAGAAAGAAATGAGTGAGAGGTAACATTAGGAGGCTTTTGGTGTGTTCTAGTCCTGATGGCTGCCACCTGGATGTTTCAGGCCAGACATCTCCAATGTCAGATCATTTTGATAATGAAAAGATTAACCTGTAAGGTTTTTTGGCTCTAAGAGCCTATGATTTAATGTAACCATTGTGGAAAGACATCCAATTTGGATTCAAGGGACCTCAGATTAAATCCTGTCCTACACAGGGGTACCATCCAGATAGCAGCTCTGACCCTCATACTGACTCACTGTTCACCTACGGATGGTATGAGAGCAAAATCTTTCTCCCAGTTATGTTAAGGATTAAATGAGATCATATTTGTGATACTGTTTTATGTCTGACACCATACTGATGTTAATTGTTATGTACGTACTATAGAACCATAAAGGTGAGAGTGTGAAGAGATCCGAGAAGTATTTTCCTTCAAAATTTTACCCAATGTCTAGGATTTTTTGCTTCCATCCTTGATTTCACACCTCATTTTAAAAAAAGTTGAAACAAGATTATTTAGCTGAGTTTCTATTTAAAAATATTTGGAGATAGGCTCTTTAAAAATGGCCAATTTATTAATACAATCAGTGTGAACATGTAAAAATAGGTGGCCATGATCTCTGATCTCTTTATTTAGTGAACATTGATTGAGGGCCCTCCATACTTCTGCCTATTTGAGAATGTCTTTCTTTTGCACATCTTTCTCAGAGGTGAGCTTCTAGGGGTGCTGGGAGTGCCCTATAGAATTGATCTGGATGGAAATTACATGGGTTGATTTGCTTTGTGAGAATTTATCAAGCTGTACCCTTAAGATCTTTGTACTTTATTGTATATATGTTACACTTCATTAACTTTTGAAAGAAAAATATTAGTCATCTTTAAAGTATGATAAATTAATATAGTTGAATATATTCAAAGAATGTTAGAGATTCTGAAGATAGGTCTCAAAAAAGTGAAGTTCTAAAAATGTTTGGTTCTTAATTATAAATATAACTTTTTAAAGGATCTGCTTTGAAGATGGTGGTATTATTCTGAATAAATAGGTGGTATAATTCTGGTATAATTTGAAAATTCGTCACATTAGTGGTTTTCTAATTTATACAAGTAATGCCTTGAATAAAAAAAATCTAGAGGCTGATAAAAAAACAAAACTCCAAACACTTATAACGTGATTATTAACATTACTGAAGGATTATTTTTCACCTTGTGAAATAATATGTTAACAAATTTTCTTTATTTTTAATTTTTTAAAGTAAATTTTGTTATATATATTTAAGGTATACAACATGTTAGGAAATATGTGTATGAATAGTAAAATGGTTACTATATTGAAACAAATAACATATCCATCATCTCACATAGTTTTTTAGGTGAAATATGTGAAATATTTTAAATATTATATATTTATTTGTTAAATATTTTCCATTTGCCAAAAAAAAAACTTTAAATATACTACTTAGAACACATTTCACAAAGAGTAGTACACTGATTAATTTCTTTGTCCTCTGTTTTGGGTGTCTAAGGACCATAACACCCTTAATTTTTCCTTCTTCGATTTTTAGCCAACATACTATATTTCTTCTGCTGTTAATTTTACCATTAATGTATGTCTTTATTTCTATTGTAAAAACAATTGGAATTATAATGCAGAACTCAGTCAACTTGATTCACTACTATCCATTTCCTCAAATAAGAGATTTGTGTAGGGGAAGCTCTTGAAGTAGAACTGAGCACTCTGGCATCCTTCTTTCTGAAGATCTGCCTATGTATTTTCCCACCCAGGGTCAGCTCTCTATGTGTACAATAATGCGGTTTTCACCCCAGAGGACTGGCACGGCATTCAAGAAATAGCAAGAAGCAGGAAAAAGGATGATCCTTTGAAGGTTGGAAGATTTGGAATTGGGTTTAATTCTGTCTACCATATAACAGGTATAGCATTTGGCTTTTCAGTCTTGATATTGGAAAATATTTTAGCCTATATTCTGTAATTTATTTGGTTAACTTCAGACGTGATGCTATAAAAGTATCTTTCCCAATTCTTCTGTCAATGATAAGAAGTATATCTATGAAATATCAGTGTGTCTTGGATTTTCTGAAATTACCATGGTAACTGTACCAAAGTTTTACTTCATCATGTGATGCTAAAAGTTAGTCATTATGATCTAGTAGAATCAGTTAACATTAGTAAGTAATTTTGTGTGAGATTTTAAATGTAGTTTTTGAAATACACAAAATTGTTATTCTGAAAAATTTCATACTGCAAATTTCAGAGTCAAACTGATTATCATAAATTCTCTTGTACATATTTATAAATATCAGAAGGCTACAGAGTAAAGTATAATATCTAATGGTATTGAATAACTGAGAAAGTGAAGATCTTTAAAGTGGTTCTGGTATCTACATTTTTTGTCTCTCATAATCATTCTGCTCTTCTTAGACTTATAAGCATTTTAGAGATGACTTTGAATCATGTTTCAAAAGTAGAAAGAATATGAGGTGTCTCATTCATAATTACAATTGGAAATACTTGAAATTCATAGGTAGACCTCTTAAAGAGTATATGGCTATTCTTCCTGAATCAGAGCTCTTAGTATTTACTATAGATTTGTGATAAAAATTCTTTTATGAAATTGGTCCTTATGTTTAGTCTCAAACTGTGTCTTATGGGAGAAGGAGAGATTGAGAGGCAAGGGTATAGATATGACTGGGATGACCATGTACTTTCTTGTTCAAACTGGGACACATTTGAGCATGAATGAGGGTGGTATTAGACAATTGGCCTAAATTGGGACTGCCCTGTAGAAGAGTGGGAAGTTAGGGTCATCCTAACTATAGCCAAATTTTAGTAAGCATGTTGCACTTACATTAATATTAATATATTATAGTAATGTTAAATACATCATAATAAAAATTAAATTATACATTAAATATTATAACTGTTATCCATGAATATTAATACTTGTATATCCACCTGTTTGCAAGTTATCCCTCAGGTCCGTGACATGCAGTGGTTTGTAAATGTTATGGGGCACAGATTGAATTGCATAAGCATGGAGACGTATGCAGGAAAGACCTGTGAAGTTCGAGCCCAGCTGATTTCCCAGCGCCTGCATCTCTGTGTGGTTTTGTTTCTTAGTTGAAAATGAGCATATTTATGGTGGCTGTTCTCTAACCTGAGGATTTGAGAAGGTTGTAGGTCATGCTTTTACTGTGTCAGGAGTCCCTGGTCTGATTTCAGTCAGGGAGGTGTAGCCCTGTGTAACGAAGTGGTGGCAGCATGTCCTGGGCTGCACGGTCAGTGGATTTACCCAGGGCATTGGTGGAGTTAACATTTGCTAACTTAAAATACCTGTGAGCTTAGGAGTTGGTGATTGTGACAACCGAAACTGTGGTGGACGATCACAGATATTAAAGGTTGACTTTGGTGGAATTGTATCTTGCAAGAAACTTAGTTGCTTATGTCAGCATTTGAGGCAAAACATAAGTCAGAACCACCCTTGGGAGGTCCTCAGAAGGGCAACTGGTGAGGAATTTCCTCAGTACAGTAAGTCCAACACACGTGCCTTTTCTGGCAGTGTTGAAGTGTCACTCTGTCTTTGGTTGAGGAATTGATGAAGCAGTTGGTATCAATTTAGGGGCCATGTTATACAAAAAATGTGTATCTTTAAGTACTGTCATTAGGCTCAGCATGGTGAGATGCTCCCAGCATGAGAAGCACTTCTACTCCAAAGGCCCAGGGAGCTCACTTCACATGCACTCCAGGGCATGTGCTTACTGAGTAGGATGGTGGACACAGTTGCCTACGTTGTATTTTCTCCCCCACTTTTTTCAGAGTCTACAGTGAATGTTAAATTTTGAGCATAGGATGCAACTCTGTTCTGTTTAATTGGGTTTACATGGCTGTGAGGCCTGAGTATAACTGTCCAAATACTCTTCATGTCTTTTGTTTAATGAGTATTTGAAGATATAGCCTGGGTTTTCCCAATAATCATGGAAAGTGTCTCTACCTAGCACTTATTATTAGAGTGAATCCAAAGAGAAATCATTATTTTTCATGATTACCTTTCTGGAGGTAGTTGAGCATAGTTACTACCTCCAGAGATGTAGTTCAGAGAATTACATTAACAAAAGTAAATTAAACTTGTTTTTAGATAAATCTGTTCTCAAGTCATTTTACGGTTCATACTTTTTCATATATAATACTTTGATGGTAATTATAATTATTTACTTATAATTATTATTGTCCATTAAATTTCAGAGTTGATCATGACTTAAATTTTTCTTTACAGATGTTCCTTGTATCTTTAGTGGTGACCAGATTGGGATGTTAGATCCTCATCAAACACTTTTTGGCCCACATGAATCAGGCCAATGTTGGAATCTCAAAGATGACAGCAAAGAAATCAGTGAACTTTCAGACCAATTTGCACCATTTGTTGGCATTTTTGGAAGCACCAAGGAAACATTTATAAATGGCAATTTTCCAGGAACATTTTTCCGTTTCCCTCTTCGCCTACAACCTTCCCAGCTTAGCAGTAACCTCTACAATAAGCAGAAAGTTCTGGAGTTGTTTGAATCTTTTAGAGCAGATGCAGACACAGTGCTGCTCTTCCTGAAAAGTGTGCAGGACGTCTCCTTATATGTCCGAGAGGCTGATGGAACTGAGAAACTGGTGTTTAGAGTGACTTCGAGTGAGAATAAGGCACTGAAACATGAGCGGCCGAATTCTATAAAGATTCTGGGAACTGCTATAAGTAACTACTGTAAAAAGATTCCAAGCAATAGCATCACCTGTGTAACATATCATGTAAATATAGTTTTAGAAGATGCGAGTACTAAGGATGCACAAAAGACATCTTGGTTGGTGTGTAACAGTGTGGGTGGGCGAGGGATTAGTAGTAAACTTGACTCTTTAGCTGATGAATTGAAGTTTGTCCCAATCATTGGTATAGCCATGTCTTTATCAAGCAGAGATGATGAAGCAAAAGGAGCAATATCTGATTTCTCAGGAAAAGCATTTTGTTTTCTTCCTTTACCGCCTGGTGAGGAAAGCAGAACAGGCCTCCCGGTGCACATCAGTGGGTTCTTTGGCCTGACTGACAACCGCCGCAGCATAAAATGGAGAGAGCTGGACCAGTGGAGAGACCCGGCAGCCTTGTGGAATGAATTTCTTGTCGTGAATGTCGTCCCCAAAGCTTATGCTACTCTGGTCTTAGATTCAATAAAACGTCTGGAGACAGAAAAGAGCTCCGACTTACCCTTGTCGGTTGATGTCATCTATAAGCTTTGGCCCGAGGCGAGCAAAGTCAGGGTGCACTGGCAGCCGGTGTTAGAGCCTCTGTTCAGCGAGCTGTTCCAGAATGCGGTGATTTATTCCATCAGCCGTGACTGGGTCAAGTTGGAGCAGGCCTACTTCTCAGAACTCGATGAAAGTTTGGAATACGCAAAAACCGTGCTCAACTACCTCCAGAGCTCAGGGAAGCAGATTGCCAAGGTACCGGCGAATGTGGCTGCTGCTGTGCAGCTCACGGCTGCCTCTGGCGGGACGCCTGTGAGGAAGGTGACGCCCGCGTGGGTGCGGCAGGTGCTGAGGAAGTGTGCACACCTGGGCAGTGCTGAAGAGAAGCTTCACCTTTTAGACTTTGTGCTTTCCGACCAAGCCTATAGCGAGCTGCTTGGGCTGGAGCTGCTGCCTTTACAAAATGGAAATTTTGTCCCCTTCTCCTCATCGGTATCAGATCAAGATGTTATTTATATTACCTCAGAGGACTACCCAAGGTAGAGTCCCACTTCTGAAATGCTTGCTTACTTCTAGGGACTCCTCCTCCCCTGCATGCTAAGTCCACTCTGTTGTGAAATCCATCAGTTATCTGCGTAGATTTTATAGTTAGCAAGATTTTTGCACAAATATCACAATACTAAAGGACCCTGACTTTAGTATTACACAATTCATCTATGTAACAGAAACACTGGCACCTCCTTAATATTTTGAAATAAAAATTTTAAAAAATGCTAAAGGTTACATATTAAATTATAAAGTTTAAAAAGCCTTCAAATGTTTATCGGCTAAAAAGTTACCCAACCAGTTGTTTTTATTTTGAAATTTCAGTAACAGAACACTGAAAACAATGATTATGAAGTGCTAATAATAACCAGTTCAGATTTGTAACTAATGAATTACTTTGATGAAATTTAATTTAAATTAATTAAAATAGTATAATTCTTTATAACTCAGGGTGTATATTGACATTTCAGAAAATAAAATTAATTTTATTCTAAGATGTTTAAAATATTTCTGAATTCAAATATGGTATGTGATGCCCTAATGTTTTAAAGTAAAACCTAGATAATATCTCATTAAAAATTATTGTAATTTGATTTGATCTGTGCATTATAATTTATGTAAAATGAAATAGTAGGTTTAATTGGCTTAAAAATGTATGGTTGATTTTTTTTTAAGTTTAGAATTGTTAGAAGATTATGATAATTGCTGTGTTCCTTTCACCTTTTAGGTCCCTTTTCCCAGGTCTTGAAGGGAGATTTATTTTGGATAACTTGAAGCCTCACCTTCTAGCTGCTTTAAAGGAAGCTGCCCAAACCCGAGGTAATATAATTGTTTAGTATTTTTTTAAAATAAACCTTTTTATAAAAATGCAAACATTTTTTATGTTTTCTATTAAGAGTTATCTATATTAGACCTATCAATCAACAATTTCATATGGTTCAACCTAATATAATTGTTATATTTTAAGATGTTTCAGTAGCTATTCTGGCATCTAAAAGAATTCAAAGGTGATATTGTATTTAAAAATCTCTCCTGCCGTGGTGTGCTGGTGTGTATTTACAGAAATAGCATCTTTCACCTGCATGGTGCGTCAGTTTTCTCAGTGCTCTCCCATTTCTCGTCGGAGCGTCCCATCCTCATACCTTATATCTTGTGTGGTAATAGGATGGGGATTGTTAGTTAAATTCCACAGATGAGGAGAGAAAGATTAAGATCAAGGTCGCCAGCCGAGGCTGGAAGTCAGGTCTTCTACCTTGTCATCTGTGCGCTCTGTTTCCTACACCATTGTCCCCTCCATGGTTTTATGTGGTTGTGCTGGGCTTGTGTTAAGACGTGATCTGCTTCAGGGAAATGTGGACAGATAATATGAAGTCTGTAACAGTGTTAGGAAAGGGGAATCGTGAGGTCTTAGGAAAGCAATGGGTGTCTGATGAGTGTCTTGTTTTTAAGGAAATGGCAATAATTTGGGAAAAACAATCACTGTGGTTCTAACTTAGATACTGTGTTTCAATGTCTGTAATATCCTTTCCCTTATAAAATTATTACCTGAACTTTTTCTAAGTTAGATATTGGCCTGAGAAATTCTAGATTTGTCCCACTGGTTGACTTTGTAAAGCATATTCTTTGTGATATATGTCTTTTATAACATGTGCTCTTTGCTTTTCAAAGGTAATGACTCAAGGAAAAGTTGCCAATAATTGTACATCTTTATTCATTAAAATATAAGTTAAAGGAATTGGAATGGGGGAGGCAAATTAGGTTGGAGTTACAATGAGACTAAAAGAAAATGTGTGTAAATGTTGCTTACCATAAGGGGTCAGTAACTCCAAAATGGTAACTTGTGAGATTGATTTTTCCAGCATCTAGATTCCTCATTTAATTGTGAATTGTCATCTTCAAAATAGCATTTTGGGAGTCTAAACATGAATTCCTATACCTCTGCCATGTTTTGCTACAAAGTTTTAGAAATCATATATATTTTTTTAATTCTCTGTGTTATACTCTTGTTTAAAAATTTTGCACTGAAGCAGAAGCTACATACAGAAAAGTACACATATTATAAATGTAAGCTTAGTGAAATTTTGTAAACTGAACACACCCATGTAACCCAGAACAGAAAACAAGATGACCACTCAAGGGTAACCACCATGCTGCAGCACAGACTCATTTCGCTATTATTGTGATTTCATAAAAGGAATCACAGTCTGTGTTCTTGTGTCTGGCTTCTTTTACTTACTGTTATGTTGGTAAGATTCATGCAGATTGTTGCTTGTGGCTGTTGATCATACTTTCTCGTTGCTGTAGTATTTCCTTTTGTGGTATATTACTTTCTTTTGAAGAGAATGTTTCTGTTGGTGGCAAATAGTTTCTGAGGTGGCTACAGATTTGGAAATCAGCCGAAGTTATTCAGCACTGAAGCAGGTGAAAGGGGTGAAGGCCAGTAGAGGAATACTGCTTTTGCTCATGATTTCCAAATAGCCTATGGCATAGAGCATGGCCACAGCTTGCTTCTCTAGCCCCAGGTGGATGCGGGGACAGACCTACTATATTTTTCAGGATGAGTTAAATTCATAAATTAAATAATTTGACATCTTTCAAAGTTGTGTCTTCCCACTTTATATGTCTTTTCATTTTCTCGTCTACTGTGGATTCAGGTTTGTTATTTGGGGGTTATATGGTAAACACTGTGTTTTGTCTCTGGTTCTTGGTTAGTTTTCTTTGGATTGTTTCATTAGATGTTCTAGCATTTTTTGCCACTCATAATGTGTAGCTCAGTACTCCCAGAAATTGTAAATTGTCTTTATGGTCACTTTTCTTTATCTAGATTTAAGTTTTAGTTTGTCACTCTCATGATTATTTAATAATCCTGATCTCTAGCCTGTCAGATTTTTTTAACCGATCATATAGGTAATGGGTAACTGCTTCCTGGGTATCTTCCCAACTATTTTTATACCAGTTGTCCTAGACAGAAATTAGTTTTTGATATAAATGTATTGCCATTAATAGTTTTACTGTGTTGGGAGCATGATGATGTAGGGACTTCGGGGGCCCCAGTAGTGACACACTGCTTTCCTTTCCTGAGAGTGGAGTCAGTGAAGAGGTAAGCAGAGGAGTTGAGCAGGTAGAGGTCAAAAGTCATTGCTGTCACTGATAATCATGATATTGGAGATCATGGCCTATAGCAGGCAGTGGGCTTCCAGTGAACCCCAGAATTAAATGGATTAGCTCACCACTCTGGTCCCAGGCAGCACTGGAAAGCCAAAGGCTTCCATGCAGGGCCTGCGCCTGCAAACACAAGCATGGAGGAGCCATCTCTGAGAGACCTGCTGAGCACATTCAGATGCTTTTTCTAAATTTCTGAATGAGTCATCCCCCTTTCTGCTGGTGTGGGACACATGGTGGGTATTAGTGAGTATGGGAGAAGGGAGGCCAAGAGTATTATGTGTATGGAGCGCCCTCCATGTGGTAGGGAACATCCCAAATATAAAACAACATAGTTTTTGCTCTAAATCATTGTTAGTCCATTGTTTTGCTGACACAGAATAATTATGGACTTCTGTTTACCAGTGATCCATAAAAATCAACTGGGCAGTCTTGAAAGTACTGCTGCATAAAATTGAAATGTGATGTTTTTTTCTCTGCATTGGGCACTTCTCCAATTCTGTAGTTCAAACAAAATCTGTGTCATTATTTGATGATTTTTACCTTTTACTTGGATCACATTTAAAACCCTTAGCAAAATACTAAGTTACTGCTTGTATTTTCAGGATTCCCTTCTACTACCATTTCCTAGCAATTAAACATGTTTCGCTATCCCCCATTTCAGGGAAAACAAAACAAATCTGGACTCTGATTTCCTTTCTTGCATTCTAGCGTAGTGCAGCTTCTAGAAGGAGCAATCGTCTTGTCTGTACTTCCTCATCATTCATTGTCACCGCAGACAAACTTGTGCTTCCACTGTCGTCCCACTAAAATTGTCTGGCTCACATCACCAGTTAGTGATTTTTGTGTTATTGAATCCAGTTTGGCTGGGCGCAGTGGCTCACACCTGTAATGCTAGCACTCTGAGAGGTAGAGGCGGGAGGATCACTCAAGGTCAGGAGTTCAAGACCAGCCTGAGCAAGAGCAAGACCCCATCTCTACTAAAAATAGAAAGAAATTAGCCATACAACTAAAAAGACATAGAAAAAATTAGCCGGGCATGGTGGCGCATGCCTGTAGTCCCAGCTACTCGGGAGGCTGAGGCAGAAGGATTGCTTGAGCCCAGGAGTTTGAGGTTACAGTGAGCTAGGCTGACGCCACGGCACTCTAGCCAGGGTAACAGAGCAAGACTCTATCTCAAAAAATAAATAAATAAAAAAATCCAGTTGGCTTTTCTCTTTCTTTTACCTGATCTCTCTGAAGCTCTGGTACTACTCTTTGCAGCCTCAGTTTCTGTAATACCATCCTTCCTTGATATCCTCCTATTCCTTTGGCTGCTTCTCAGAATTACTTGTGAATCCTTATTCCTCAGTTCACTCTCCAAAGATGGGTTGTTCCTTACTTTCTTTAAGTATATTCATCCACTTCCATGCATGGTAATGACCACCATATCTTTAGTTGCGACCTCAGGCTGAATAGGCATAGTGCAGTAAACCTGGACTTCACACAAATCTGGGCTCAGACATTTCTATTTATTGTGTAACTTTGAACAAATTTCCCACCTTCCTTGATCCTCTGTTTTCTCATCAATAACATGGTAATACAGTAATATCCTTCTAAGGATGTATCTGGGGCCCCCAGGATTTGATTACATAAAATGCAGGATCACATTATTGCAAGGTTAATGAAACGCGAATGAAGATAGGAGCAGTCACAGCTTTCTCATTGAATTTTATGCAAATTTGCAGCAGGGCAGGTTTTGAAAAGCTTTGTTGTAATATTTTACCCATAGCAGGCATTGCACTGAAGATCATATGATGAATACATAATGTATTTAGTTTAACACAATACCTGGCACATAATACTGACAAATGGCAGCTATTGTTATTGTTTTACACTAGGAGTTCCATAAGTATTTCAAAACCATCATTTTCAAAACCTCAGTCCCCAAATCTGCTTCTCCTTTCAAGTGATCCTATTGAGAATGACACCACTGCTCACTAAGTTGCTCAAGAGTGATTCTCAGTGTGTCATCTTTGTTCCAGGTCCTGCTGATTAAGTTTTCTGTATCAGTCCCTTTGCCTCGTTCCACTGCCACTGCTGCAGTACAGGCCCTGTCCTTTCTTGTGACGTCATCACTGCTCTCTTGCAGTTGGTGTCCTCGCCTCCAGTGCTCACTCCTCATCCAGTTATGTCAGTCCCCTGCTGCACGCTTTCCAGTGCACAAGGTTTCTGTCAGGAGATGCTGGGTCCTGCTAGCACAGACTAGATGGCTCTCCATAGTGCGAATCTGCTTCTGTGATTGTGAGTGCAGTCTCATCGGCCTTGATGCATTGAGTGGCCCACTTTGTTCTGGTTATACACACACTTGCAGGTTGATAAACATGAATGCTCCCTTAATTTCATGAGAGCAGAAAGACCTGTCAGACTTGTCACCACCATGCAGCACAGTGCCTGCTTCAAGGTAGGTGCTTAGTAATTTCTTTTTTACCTGAACAAAACTTTTCTCATATCTGTACTTTTGTACATGGTGTTCCTTTTGCTTTGAATACTTTCTTTCCATCCTCCACTTTGCCCAGCTAACTTTTATTCCTCTTTAGTACTGAGCTGGTGAGTCATCGCTTCTATGAAGCTTTCTTTGACATCTCTCCCTGTGCCCTGACCCCTGCTGTACAAATATGAGATAGATGCCTCTCTTTTGCTCTCGGAATCCAGTACCTAGTCCACTTAATCCTCTTTGCATTATTAGAATAATATTTTTACTGTGCTAGACTGTAAAATCTTGAGAGCAGGGGCAATCATTATTTTATTTTTGCATCCCCAGGGTCTGGCCACGTGCCTGGTTGATGATTGGGTTGGATGTGTGGATGCTTCCATCGGGTGGGCCAGGCAGGGATGGCATTGCTGGGAGGGGTACAGAGGTCAACAGGCAAATCCTGTTACTATGTCTGTAATTTGGTATTTCTTTTTCTAATCAGGTATTCTATTGTGTTTTTTCTCTGTTAACTGTGAGATAATAGAGCCTGCATTGTCATCTCCATTTGAGAGATAGAGACATTGAAGATCAAAGAAATTGAAGGATTTAAATGACTTGCTTGAGTTACAGAGTTGAAGCTATGATTCTGGTTTTATTTATTTATTTATTTATTTATTTTTTGAGGCATAGTCTCACTCTGTTGCCCAGGTTAGAATGCAGTGGCGTCAGCCCAGCTCACAGCAACTGCAAACTCCTGGGCTCAGGCAATCCCCCTGCTGCAGCCTCCCAAGTAGCTAGGACTACAGGCATGTGCCATCATGCCCGGCTGATTTTTTCTATTTTTTAATAGAGATGGGGTCTCGCTCTTGCTCAGGCTAGTCTCGAACTCCTGAGCTCAAACAATCCGCCCACCTTGGCCTCCCAGAGTGCTAGGATTACAGGCGTGAGCCACCGCGCCCCTGGTTTTATTTTTTTATTTCCAAGCCTGGATTATTTCTGTGTTAAGTTACTTGACTAAATGGATGAATATCTGAAATTGGAGAATAGTTAGAAGAACAGGTAAATGGGTTTTGGATGGAAAAATAGAAAAAAAGCACTTAAGTGGTACAAATGCCTAATAGATTAGCGCCAGGATCCTATTTATATTTTTAAAAATTTTCATACTGATTTATTAGACAAGACCAAAATCCTTAACATTTCCTGTGAGGCTCTTCATTACTTGGTTCCATTTTCTGGGTGTTAGAAAGATGCCTGGTACATAGAAAAGTTAAATAAAGATTTGCTATTCTTCATCTGCTTCCTAGTTTCATTCTCTTCCCTGGTCTTTCTAATATTGGGAGGATAGCATATTCTGTCCCTCTTCAGGTGTGGTCCATCTGGTTTCCTTTGAAAGCTCCTCATCTCCTGCCTCATGCTCATTTTTCATGCAAACCAAGTGTGCATCCATAGCACTGGTCTCGCCAGAGCACTCACACACCTGCTCCTGTTTAATTGTGTGCAATATCTTATCTGATACCTGCCTTCCCCATTAGACAGTAAGACAAGGTCTGGGACTATGTCTAGTTGTCCATTTGTATATCTCTAGCACTCTATCCTATTGCCTGACTGAAACAATGTCTGCCTCTAAGGTGATAAGAAGGATGTTGAGATTGGAAGAGCTTAAATTCCTTTGGTTAGAGCTTTGGTCTCTATCTTAGCCACCAAGTTTAGCATAAGGTATCGAAATGTACAAACATCTCACAGAATTGTAGCAGTCCACTTAATCACACTTGCTTTAGGCATAGGAGGGATAGATATCCATGGAGCAGTTCTTAGAAGTTTGTGATTATTGGTGGTTACCATAGGCAAGCAGTAGAAATGTATGATAAAATCTCTATTTATCACAAAGGTAGAATTAATTATATGTTTACTTTGTATAGATACTCCAAAACTTTTTAAAAATCAAATTTATTCTCTTTCTCAATTCTTATCTAGAATCTCTGAATATTAAATGATAATAGCTTGTGCAAAAAGCCCATTTGTAGCTTATCAAGTGACTTTATGTGGATGAAGTGTAATTTATATGTATAAAGTACATACTCCTTTCTTCTTCACTTTTTTTTTGAACGAAGACCCCTGACTTTTGTGTTGTTTGGATTTAGTTTGCTTTGAAATATTTCTTTAAATTTTGTATGTATATTCTGGTATGTTTGGAGTTTTGTTTTTGGCTTTTCTTTTTACATAATGATGTGTAAAGATTCTATAGATAGCAGTATCTTAAGAAACAGAATAATTTCTATAGCCATCATGTGAAAATTGTGATAATTTTGGCCTTTTCTAAGAATGGATTTAATTATATTCTAGCACAACAACTTCTCTGGGGATATTCAGGTAGGATAACTGATTGAATGTTGTGTTCATTTGAAGCCTGATGTTTTTGTTTTTAGTTCTTTGAATCCTGTTTTTTTCATTTACGTAAGTAGCTAGAAATTATGTCAATTTTTTTTCTAGTGATAATAATTATTAAAGGAGAGAGGAAACTACACTAATATAGGTATTTGTTGTTACAAATACCATAATAAAACTATGTTTAAATAACTTAAACATTCATTTCATAGAATACTTAGTCTCTAAGGAAAGAATCGTGTGGAAGTTTTTATTTTAAGCGGGGTATTTATGGGAAGTGTGAGAGTGAATGCACCTCTGTTACACGATACACACATGTATCCAGATTAAAAAGGATGGGAGTAAATTCTGGGATCTGAGCACTCACATGCCTGCTGCTGTTTAATTGTGTGTAATATCTTATCTGATACCTGCCTTCCCCATTAGACTGTAAGACAAGATCTGGGACCATGTCTAGTCGTCCATTTCTAATATCTCTAGCACTCCATCAGTATTGCCTGACTGACACAATGCCTGTCTCTAAGAAGAATGTTGAGATTGTGCAGTTAAAGGGTCTCAGGCTGTTTTGGAGTATGGCTTAGTGTGCTGAAGCTGGTTACAACAGGGAACCCCGTCCTGGGCATGCTGAGGAAAAGCAAAGGGGCCAGCCCAGCTCTCTTGAGGAACAGTCACTGATTGTTCGCACAGTGCCTGGTGTGTCATTTTACTGACTGCCTTTTTTTTTAAATAGAAAATTTTTGACTCAACTGTAGTATTACTTTCCCCAAGTTCATGTTTTATTTGGAAAATTAGAGGATGCCTGATTTGCTTTACAGAAATTGTTTTTATGGTAAATATTATTTGAAGCAGGCCATGTATATACTAAAATTAATTTAGAAATCAAGTCATTATTATAATATGATATTTATAATAATAATATCATTTATATAACTATTAATTTTGGTTTCTAGCTTATATTAAAAGTGGCTTATCATTCATAGCTACTATTAGTATATTTTTCTTGAAGCTTTATCAATATGTCTTACTTTTTTAAAGGTGTAATCAAATCAAAGGGAGGAAAACAAAATCTCGCTATAAGTAGGCTGCATGGTTCACACCCACACTAGGGACTGTCTGGGGGTTACATCGGTGATTTCTCTAACTGTTGTTACATCTCCTATTTAAGACGAAAGCTAGGAAGTCAGTAGCATAATGTCAGTGCTGGGTTTTTGGGGAATAAATATGGCCACTGGGCTAATTTTGAAGCACATTGGCATATGGGATGTTTGTGCCAGGCCCCAGGACCTGCAAGTGCCACTGCTAGACTGGAGTGCCCAGATGAGTGCATTGGCTGGAGTCTGAGCTGGCAGGCAGGCTGCCCTTTCCTTCCCTTTTTGGTTTGGTCTTTTCTTTTTTTCTACTTTCTTTTCTTTGAAGATTTAACTGATATACAGTACACCATTTACTTGACCCTTCACTGTATCACGTGTGTATTTACAGAAATTTGACTCTACACAGTGGAGGATTGATAGATAGAACTCATCAACCGTCAAAGCTGCCATTGCCACTTTCTGTACAAGAAAAGTATAAAAAACTGTCACTGTGTATCCAGCTGGGTGTGACTCTAGGAGTATGGCTGAATGTAGTAAACTCCCAGTTAATTAAAGCATTCAGGACTGAGATTTCTTGGTTAAGTAAATTTTTAAGTAGACTATAATTTTCCATCCATGGTGAAATTCATTCTTAAGTTTAGCACCGAACATAGCATATAAATAAACATAACAAAAAAGTGTAGACTTTAAGTAGTGATGTATTGTGTTGATGTTATTATTTTGAACATTTAACGGATTGAAGTGATCTATAGTAAAGCAAGAACTACTCTTAGAAGATTTCCTTCTAGGTTAAATTTGGTAATAATTTAAATAAAACCTTTCTGTCTCTAGGAATAATTTCAGTACTAATAGTTAACTTCTTTTGACAGTACGGATAATTTTTAAGACCACAAAAGACACAAGTTATTTATTAAAATGATATAAAAATTATTTTTCTGATCTTATTAGATTAGAGGTGCTTTACAATTTCAGTGGCTTTCTAATCCAGGACATGGAGACTTTTTTCTGTGTGAACATTTATACTTTATAGTGAAAAGCTAAATGTCTTAAATAGAAAGTAGATAGAACTCAGAACTTCAGATTGAATCAACTTAATGTACTTAGAATTGTATCTATTATATTTTCTCTCTCCTTTATTTTCTATCATGTTTTTTCATTTGAGCATGACTGGTGTGTTAATTGCATGCTATATGTGGGTAGTATGCATTTTATTGGCATTTTATTTATACATTAATATCAGATGACTTTTCTGAAGGTAGGTATGTATATGTTTTATAAATTGCCAAATTGGGTAGGATTAGCTAAGGAATGCATGTCATGTGGCATTTATTAACACAGAACAAAATGGTGCATATTTTAATTTTTTGTTTTTTGAGTGTTCTGAATTTTAATTTCTAACTCTTTTTTGTATCTTTAGTATCATATCCTTGCCTTCCTTGTGACTTGGATATTCTATTATAATTAATTCAACTCAGTAAGCATTTCTTAAGAACATTGTCATAAAATTATATTTTAATGGGACTTATAGATCAAAGAGGCTACCCTAGTCAAATTACTGACAAGATTTTTATAATTTCTTAAATTTTACTACTTGAATTACCCTAAATCACACAATGTGGAAACTGATAGTATTCTGAATGTTGCTATTGATCCCCTCTTAAAGTTGGAAAAGTGTGCCCTTGCTTAAATTTCTATGGCAGTAATTTTAAAATATCTTAATGTCACATGAAAGGTAATTTCTTGGTGGAAAGTAAAGTCATCTTCCTGATAGGTACTCCTCTGAAATAAGGCATCCTTTCTTGGTTAAAAAATAATGATACACAAAAGTTTCCAGGGCTTCAGGTATGCTCCCCCTCTTATAACATTTTCTAAAGTTGCTCTTTGGAGAGTCTAGAAGTTATATGTACAAAGGGAGAAAATTGAATGTTATCTTCCACAAGATTAAATTTGAGATGATTTTTATTTCCCCAATATGGGCATATACATACCTATTGTTATGTAGTGTTATTTTTCCATTTTGTTCCTACTGATATTCTAAATGTAAATACTCTGAAACACAAACTGCACTTAGAAAGAAAGTGTTAATTTCTAGGATAGTGGTTAAAATCAGCAAAAATTTTTCCCTTCTTAATTTATAAAGCATCCTGAGGTAGAGCTGCTCTGGTGGGAGACGCCCCTACCCTCACAGCAACGCCCTGCTTGCTCTTTTTGCATGCCCTTGAAGCATTTCTGCAAAGTCCTAGGGCTCTGCAGAACACACGCTGATAAATAATAAGTAGCTAAGAAAAAGCTACATTTGAAAAGTTGTTAATATCCTCCATATTTGGGTATGAATATAGAGCAGTCTTTAGACCAAGAGCCATATCCCCAGTGTTTTTCCATATGAGAGAATTCAAGTCTCAGAAAGATGAAATGACACCTAAATTAGACATCACTTAGTGGTTGAAAGGAAACCATGTAAGTTTCTTGGCTGCCTCAGCTTCAGAAAGTGTTGGTCAAGTGAGACTGAGACTCCAACCTCTGGTCTGATTTCATGCCCTCCTCTCTATGCCATGTAACTCCTGCAAACATGGAGTTAACACAAAGAGACATTTACACCAGTTGTGTATGCCTAACCCCAAAATCCAAAATCCAAGTGCTCCAAAATCTAAAATGAGCAAAGACATGATGCTCAAAAGAAATGATCATTGGAGCATTTCAGATTTCAGATTTTTGGATTTGGGATGTTCAGCTGGTGAGTATAATGCAAATATTCCAAAATAAAAAAAAAATTGAAATCCAAAGTACTTGTGGTATCAAGCATTTTGGATAAGGGATACTCAACCTGTATTGGGTTTACTATCAATTTTTACCCTTAAATAAGAAGGTACTTATATAACATTTATCTGCATTTTCTTTGGTGCTTTTATTTGTGGACAAATAAGCACTCAACATTGTTTTCCATGTTGATTCCATTTGTAGAACATTATAGGATTAAAACACATTTAAATGCATTTTATGTGTTTATTTAAATTAAGTACTTTCCAAGGAGAATTATTTCTCATAGGTTATAATAAATGTAGATTTGTGTATAGATTCTCTATCATTATTTAAAAATTATTTTAGCCTAGTTATGCTGACTTTTTGCATGTATTTAAAACTCTTAAAACAACTTTTTAGTACTATTTTGTCTGTGAGAATAGAAAACTATTATAGTAGAATTATATGTATTTATAACATTTCTGTGTATGATTTACAGGAAGACCGTGTACTCAGCTGCAGCTTCTAAATCCAGAACGATTTGCGCGTCTTATCAAAGAAGTAATGAATGCATTCTGGCCTGGCAGAGAGTTGATCGTTCAGTGGTATCCAATTGATGAAAACAGAAATCACCCATCTGTTTCGTGGCTTAAGATGGTTTGGAAGAATCTTTATATACATTTTTCAGAGGATTTGACTTTATTTGATGAGATGCCACTTATTCCTAGAACTATCCTAGAGGAAGGCCAGACATGTGTGGAACTCATTAGACTTAGGATTCCATCATTAGTCATTTTAGACGACGAATCTGAAGCACAGCTTCCAGAATTTGTAGCGGATGTTGTACAAAAACTGGGAGGGATTGTCCTTAAAAAACTAGATGCCTCTATACAACATCCTCTTACTAAAAAATACATTCATTCACCATTACCAAGTGCTGTTTTGCAGATAATGGAGAAGTTGCCACTGCAGAAATTGTGTAATCAAATAGCTTCACTACTTCCAACACACAAAGATGCCCTGAGGAAGTTCTTGGCTAGTTTAACTGATACCAGTGAGAAAGAGAAAAGAATAATTCAAGAATTGACAATATTCAAGCGAATTAACCATTCATCTGGTCAGGGAATTTCCTCTTATACAAAATTGAAAGGTTGTAAAGTTTTACACCATACTGCCAAACTTCCACCAGATCTGCGACTTTCTATTTCTGTAATAGACAGTAGTGATGAAGCTACTATTCGCTTGGCAAACATGTTGAAAATAGAGAAGTTAAAGACCACTACCTGCTTAAAGCTTATTTTAAAAGATATTGAAAATGCATTTTATTCACATGAAGAGGTAACACAGCTTATGTTATGGATCCTTGAGAATCTATCCTCTCTTAAAAATGAGAATCCAAATGTGCTTGATTGGTTAATGCCATTAAAATTCATTCAGATTTCACAGGAACAGATGGTATCAGCCAGTGAACTCTTTGACCCTGATATAGAAGTACTAAAGGATCTTTTTTATAATGAAGAAGAAACCTGTTTCCCACCCTCAGTTTTTACCTCACCAGATATTCTTCACTCTTTAAGACAGATTGGTTTAAAAAATGAAGCCAGTCTCAAAGAGAAAGATGTTGTGCAAGTGGCCAAAAAAATTGAAGCCTTACAGGTCAGTTCTTGTCCAAATCAGGATGTTCTTCTGAAGAAAGCCAAGACACTCTTACTGGTTTTAAATAAGAATCATACACTGTTGCAGTCATCTGAAGGAAAGATGACATTGAAGACAATAAAATGGGTTCCAGCCTGCAAGGAAAGGCCTCCAAATTATCCAGGCTCTTTAGTCTGGAAAGGAGATCTCTGTAATCTTTGTGCACCACCAGATATGTGTGATGTAGCCCATGCAATTCTAGTTGGCTCCTCACTTCCTCTTGTTGAAAGTATCCATGTAAACTTGGAAAAAGCACTAGGTATTTTTGTAAAACCTAGCATCAGTTCTGTCTTGAAACACTTTAAAATTGTTGTTGATTGGTATACTTCAAAAACCTTTAGTGATGAAGACTACTATCAATTCCAGCATATTTTGCTTGAAATTTATGGATTCATGCATGATCATTTAAATGAAGGGAAAGATGCTTTTAAAGCCTTAAAATTTCCATGGGTTTGGACTGGTAAAAAATTTTGTCCCCTTGCCCAAGCAGTGATAAAACCAATCCATGATCTTGACCTTCAGCCTTATTTGCATAATGTGCCTAAAACCATGGCAAAATTTCATCAACTGTTTAAGGTCTGTGGATCAATAGAGGAGTTGACATCAGATCATATTTCCATGGTTATTGACAAGATATATCTCAAAAGTGACCAAGATCTCAGTGAACAAGAAAGCAAACAAAATCTGCATCTGATGTTGAATATCATCAGATGGCTGTATAGCAATCAGATTCCAGCAAGCCCCAATACACCAGTTCCCATACATCATAGCAAAACTCCTTCTAAACTTATTATGAAGCCAATTCATGAATGCTGTTATTGTGACATTAAAGTTGATGACCTTAATGACTTACTTGAAGATTCTGTGGAACCAATCATTTTGGTGCATGAAGACATACCCATGAAAACTGCAGAATGGCTGAAAGTTCCATGCCTCAGTACCAGATTGATCAATCCTGAAAACATGGGATTTGAGCAGTCAGGACAAAGAGAACCACTTACTGTAAGAATTAAAAACATTCTGGAAGAATACCCTTCAGTGTCAGATATTTTTAAAGAACTACTTCAAAATGCCGATGATGCAGATGCAACAGAATGCAGTTTCATGATTGATATGAGAAGAAATATGGACATAAGAGAGAGTCTTCTAGACCCAGGGATGGCAGCTTGCCATGGACCTGCTTTGTGGTCATTCAATAATTCTGAATTCTCAGATTCAGATTTTGTGAACATAACTAGGTTAGGAGAATCTTTAAAAAGGGCAGAAGTTGACAAAGTTGGAAAATTTGGTCTTGGATTTAATTCTGTGTACCATATCACTGACATTCCCATCATTATGAGTCGAGAATTCATGATAATGTTTGATCCAAACATAAACCATATTAGTAAACACATTAAAGACAAATCCAATCCTGGGATCAAAATTAATTGGAGTAAACAACAGAAAAGACTTAGGAAATTTCCTAATCAGTTCAAACCATTTATAGATGTATTTGGTTGTCAGTTACCTTTGTCAGTAGAAGCACCTTACAGCTACAAAGGAACTCTTTTCCGATTGTCTTTTAGAACTCAACAGGAAGCAAAAGTGAGTGAAGTTAGTAGTACCTGCTATAATACAGCAGATATTTACTCTCTTGTGGATGAATTTAGTCTCTGTGGACATAGGCTTATCATTTTCACCCAGAGTGTAAACTCAATGTATTTGAAGTACTTGAAAATTGAAGAAACCAATCCCAGCTTAGCACAGGATACAATAATAATTAAAAAAAAAGCCTGCTCTTCCAAAGCATTGAACACACCAATCTTAAGCGTTTTAAAAGAGGCTGCTAAACTCATGAAGACTTGCAGCAGCAGTAATAAGAAGCTCCCCACTGATGAGCCAAAGTCTTCTTGCATTCTTCAGATCACAGTTGAAGAATTTCACCATGTGTTCAGAAGGATTGCTGATTTACAGTCACCGCTGTTTAGAGGTCCAGATGATGATCCAGCTGCTCTCTTTGAAATGGCTAGGTCTGGCCAGTCAAAGAAGCCACCTGATGAGTTGCCACAAAAAACAGTAGAGTGTACCACTTGGCTTCTGTGTACCTGCATGGATACAGGAGAGGCACTGAAGTTTTCCCTGAGTGAGAGTGGAAGAAGGCTAGGACTGGTTCCTTGTGGGGCAGTGGGAATTATGCTGTCTGAAATCCAGGACCAGAAATGGACTGTGAAATCACATATTGGAGAGGTGTTTTGCTATTTACCTTTACGAATAAAAACAGGCTTGCCAGTTCACATCAATGGTTGCTTTGCTGTTACTTCAAATAGAAAAGAAATCTGGAAGACAGATACAAAAGGACGGTGGAACACCACGTTCATGAGACACGTTATTGTGAAAGCTTATTTACAGGCGCTCAGTGTCTTACGGGACCTGGCAACTGGTGGGGAGCTGACTGATTATACTTACTACGCAGTGTGGCCTGATCCTGATTTAGTTCACGATGATTTTTCTGTAATTTGTCAAGGATTTTATGAAGATATAGCTCATGGAAAGGGGAAAGAATTGACCAAAGTCTTCTCCGATGGATCTACTTGGGTTTCCATGAAGAATGTTAGATTTCTAGATGACTCTATACTTAAAAGAAAAGATGTTGGTCCAGCAGCCTTTAAGATATTTTTAAAATACCTCAAGAAGACTGGATCCAAAAATCTTTGTGCTGTTGAACTTCCTTCTTCAGTAAAATTAGGATTTGAAGAAGCTGGCTGCAAACAGATACTGCTTGAAAATACATTTTCAGAGAAACAGTTTTTTTCAGAAGTTTTTTTCCCAAATATTCAAGAAATTGAAGCAGAACTTAGAGATCCTTTAATGAATTTTGTTCTAAATGAAAAAATTGATGAGTTCTCAGGAATTCTCCGTGTCACTCCATGTATCCCTTGCTCCTTAGAGGGGCATCCCTTGGTTTTACCATCAAGATTGATCCACCCTGAAGGACGAGTTGCAAAGTTATTTGATATTAAAGATGGACGATTTCCTTATGGTTCTACTCAAGATTATCTCAATCCTATTATTTTGATTAAACTAGTTCAGTTAGGTATGGCAAAAGACGATATTTTATGGGATGACATGCTGGAACGTGCAGAGTCAGTAGCTGAAATTAACAAAAGTGATCACGCTGCTGCTTGTCTAAGAAGCAGCATCCTATTAAGTCTTATTGATGAAAAACTAAAAATAAGGGATCCTAGAGCAAAGGATTTTGCTGCAAAATATCAAACAATCCCCTTCCTTCCATTTCTAACAAAACCAGCAGGTTTCTCTTTGGACTGGAAAGGTAACAGTTTTAAACCTGAAACCATGTTTGCAGCAACTGATCTTTATACAACTGAATATCAAGATATAGTTTGTCTTTTGCAGCCAATTCTAAATGAAAATTCCCATTCCTTCAGAGGTTGTGGTTCAGTGTCATTGGCTGTTAAAGAGTTTTTGGGATTACTTAAGAAGCCAACAGTTGATCTGGTTATAAACCAATTGAAAGAAGTTGCAAAATCAGTTGATGATGGAATTACATTGTACCAGGAAAATATTACCAATGCTTGCTACAAATACCTTCACGAAGCCATGATGCAAAATGAAACCACTAAGATATCAATTATTGAAAAGTTAAAACCCTTTAGCTTCATTCTAGTTGAGAATGCATATGTTGACTCAGAAAAAGTCTCTTTTCATTTGAATTTTGAAGCAGCACCATACCTTTATCAGTTGCCTAATAAATACAAAAATAATTTCCGTGAGCTTTTTGAGAGTATGGGTGTGAGGCAGTCATTTACCGTTGAGGATTTTGCCCTTGTTTTGGAATCTATTGATCAAGAAAGAGGAACAAAGCAGATAACAGAAGAAAATTTTCAGCTTTGCCGACGAATAATCAGCGAAGGAATATGGAGTCTCATTAGAGAAAAGAAACAAGAATTTTGTGAGAAAAATTATGGCAAGATATTATTGCCAGATACTAATCTTATGCTTCTCCCTGCCAAATCATTATGCTACAATGATTGTCCTTGGATAAAAGTCAAGGATACCACTGTTAAATATTGTCATGCTGATATACCCAGGGAAGTAGCTGTAAAACTAGGAGCAGTCCCAAAGCGACATAAAGCCTTAGAAAGATATGCATCCAATGTCTGTTTTACAACACTTGGTACAGAATTTGGACAGAAGGAAAAATTGACCAGCAGAATTAAGAGCATCCTTAATGCCTATCCTTCAGAAAAGGAAATGTTGAAAGAGCTTCTTCAAAATGCTGATGATGCAAAGGCCACGGAAATCTGTTTTGTGTTTGATCCTAGGCAGCATCCAGTTGATAGAATATTTGATGATAAGTGGGCCCCATTGCAAGGGCCAGCACTTTGTGTGTACAACAACCAGCCATTTACAGAAGATGACGTTAGAGGAATTCAGAATCTTGGAAAAGGTACAAAAGAAGGAAACCCTTGTAAAACTGGACAGTATGGAATAGGATTCAATTCTGTGTATCATATCACAGACTGCCCATCTTTTATTTCTGGCAATGACATCCTGTGTATTTTTGATCCTCATGCCAGATACGCACCAGGAGCCACATCCATTAGTCCTGGACGCATGTTTAGGGATTTGGATGCAGATTTTAGGACACAGTTCTCAGATGTTCTGGATCTTTATTTGGGAACTCACTTTAAGCTGGATAATTGCACAATGTTTAGATTTCCTCTTCGTAATGCAGAAATGGCAAAAGTTTCAGAAATTTCCTCAGTTCCATCATCAGACAGAATGGTTCAGAATCTTCTGGACAAATTGCGCTCTGACGGGGCAGAACTTCTAATGTTTCTTAATCACATGGAAAAAATTTCAATTTGTGAAATAGATAAAGGTTCTGGAGCTCTAAATGTGCTGTATTCAGTGAAGGGCAAAATCACTGATGGAGACAGATTAAAAAGGAAACAATTTCATGCATCTGTAATTGATAGTGTTACTAAAAAGAGGCAGCTCAAAGACATACCAGTTCAACAGATAACCTATACTATGGATACAGAGGACTCTGAAGGAAATCTTACTACATGGCTAATTTGTAATAGATCGGGCTTTTCAAGTATGGACAAAGTATCTAAGAGTGTTATATCAGCTCACAAGAACCAAGACATCACTCTTTTCCCACGTGGTGGAGTAGCTGCCTGCATCACTCACAACTATAAGAAACCCCACAGGGCCTTCTGCTTTTTGCCTCTCTCTTTGGAGACAGGGCTGCCATTTCACATGAATGGACACTTTGCACTGGATTCAGCCAGAAGAAACCTGTGGCGTGATGATAATGGAGTTGGTGTTCGAAGTGACTGGAATAACAGTTTAATGACAGCATTAATAGCTCCTGCATATGTTGAATTACTAATACAGTTAAAAAAACGGTATTTCCCTGGTTCTGACCCAACATTATCAGTTTTACAGAACACGGCTATTCATGTTGTAAAGGACACTTTAAAGAAGTTTTTATCATTTTTCCCAGTTAACAGGCTTGATCTCCAACCAGATTTATATTGTCTAGTGAAAGCACTTTATAGTTGCATTCATGAAGATATGAAACGTCTTTTGCCTGTTGTGCGGGCTCCAAATATTGATGGCTCTGATCTGCACTCTGCAGTTATAATTACTTGGATTAACATGTCTACTTCAAATAAAACTAGACCATTTTTTGACAATTTACTACAGGATGAATTACAACACCTTAAAAATGCAGATTATAACATCACAACACGCAAAACAGTAGCAGAGAATGTCTATAGACTGAAACACCTACTTTTAGAAATTGGTTTCAACTTGGTTTATAACTGTGATGAAACTGCTAATCTTTACCACTGTCTCATAGATGCAGACATTCCTGTTAGCTATGTGACCCCTGCTGATGTTAGATCTTTTTTAATGACATTTTCCTCTCCTGATACTAATTGCCATATTGGGAAGCTGCCTTGTCGTCTTCAGCAGACTAACTTAAAACTTTTCCATAGTTTAAAGCTTTTAGTTGATTATTGTTTTAAGGATGCAGAAGAAAATGAGATTGAAGTTGAGGGACTGCCCCTTCTCATTACGCTGGACAGTGTTTTGCAAACTTTTGATGCAAAACGACCGAAGTTTCTAACAACATACCATGAATTGATTCCGTCCCGCAAAGACTTGTTTATGAATACATTATATTTGAAATATAGTAATATTTTACTGAACTGTAAAGTTGCAAAAGTGTTTGACATTTCCAGCTTTGCTGATTTGCTATCCTCTGTGTTGCCTCGTGAATATAAGACCAAAAATTGTACAAAGTGGAAAGACAATTTTGCAAGTGAGTCTTGGCTTAAGAATACATGGCATTTTATCAGCGAATCTGTAACTGTGAAAGAAGATCAGGAAGAAACAAAACCAACGTTTGACATTGTTGTCGATACCCTGAAAGACTGGGCGTTGCTTCCAGGTACAAAGTTCACTGTTTCAGCAAACCAGCTTGTGGTTCCTGAAGGAGATGTTCTGCTTCCTCTAAGCCTTATGCACATTGCGGTTTTCCCAAATGCTCAGAGTGATAAAGTTTTTCATGCTCTAATGAAAGCTGGCTGTATTCAGCTTGCTTTGAACAAAATCTGCTCCAAAGACAGTGCACTTGTTCCTCTGTTGTCATGTCATACAGCAAACATAGAAAGCCCCACAAGCATTTTGAAGGCTTTACATTATATGGTCCAAACTTCAACATTTAGAACTGAAAAATTAATAGAAAATGACTTTGAGGCACTTCTGATGTACTTCAACTGCAATTTGAATCACTTGATGTCCCAAGATGACATAAAAATTTTAAAGTCACTTCCATGCTACAAATCCATCAGTGGCCGCTATATGAGCATTGCAAAATTTGGAACATGCTTTGTACTTACAAAAAGTATCCCTTCAGCTGAAGTGGAAAAATGGACACAATCATCATCATCTGCATTTCTTGAAGAAAAAATTCACTTAAAAGAACTATATGAGGTGCTTGGTTGTGTACCTGTAGATGATCTTGAGGTATATTTGAAACACCTCTTACCAAAAATTGAAAATCTCTCTTATGATGCAAAATTAGAGCACTTGATCTATCTTAAGAATAGATTATCAAGTGCTGAGGAATTATCAGAGATTAAGGAACAACTTTTTGAAAAACTGGAAAGTTTGTTGATAATCCATGATGCTAACAGTCGACTAAAGCAAGCAAAACATTTCTATGATAGAACTGTGAGAGTTTTTGAAGTTATGCTTCCTGAAAAATTATTTATTCCTAAGGATTTCTTTAAAAAATTGGAGCAACTTATAAAACCGAAAAATCATGTTGCATTTATGACATCCTGGGTGGAATTCTTAAGAAATATTGGATTAAAATATATACTTTCTCAGCAGCAGTTATTACAATTTGCTAAGGAAATCAGTGTGCGAGCTAATACAGAAAACTGGTCCAAAGAAACATTGCAAAATACAGTTGATATCCTTCTCCATCATATATTCCAAGAACGAATGGATTTGTTATCTGGAAATTTTCTGAAAGAATTATCTTTAATACCATTCTTATGTCCTGAGCGGGCCCCTGCTGAATTCATTAGATTCCATCCTCAGTATCAAGAAGTTAATGGAACACTTCCCCTTATAAAGTTCAATGGAGCACAAGTAAATCCGAAATTCAAACAGTGTGATGTGCTTCAGCTATTATGGACATCCTGCCCTATTCTTCCAGAGAAAGCCACACCCTTGAGTATAAAAGAACAGGAAGGTAGTGACCTTGGCCCACAGGAACAGCTTGAGCAAGTTTTAAATATGCTGAATGTCAACCTGGATCCTCCTCTTGACAAGGTCATTAATAACTGCAGGAACATATGCAACATAACAACTCTGGATGAAGAAATGGTAAAAACTAGAGCAAAGGTTTTAAGAAGCATATATGAATTTCTTAGTGCAGAAAAAAGGGAGTTTCGTTTTCAACTGCGGGGGGTTGCTTTTGTGATGGTAGAAGATGGTTGGAAACTTCTGAAGCCTGAGGAGGTAGTGATAAACCTAGAATATGAATCTGATTTTAAACCTTATTTGTACAAGCTGCCATTGGAACTTGGTACATTTCATCAGTTGTTCAAACACTTAGGTACTGAAGATATTATTTCAACCAAGCAATATGTTGAAGTGTTGAGCCGCATATTCAAGAGTTCTGAAGGAAAACAGTTAGATCCTAATGAAATGCGTACTGTTAAGAGAGTAGTTTCTGGTCTGTTTAAGAGTCTACAAAATGATTCAGTCAAGGTGAGGAGTGATCTTGAGAATGTGCGAGACCTTGCGCTTCACCTCCCGAGCCAGGATGGTAGATTGGTGAAGTCAAGCATCTTGGTGTTTGATGATGCACCACATTATAAAAGTAGGATCCAGGGGAATATTGGCGTGCAAATGCTGGTTGATCTCAGCCAGTGCTACTTAGGGAAAGACCATGGATTTCATACTAAGTTGATAATGCTCTTTCCTCAAAAACTTAGACCTCGCTTACTGAGCAGTATACTTGAAGAACAGTTAGATGAAGAGACTCCCAAAGTTTGTCAGTTTGGAGCATTGTGTTCACTTCAGGGAAGGCTGCAGTTACTCTTGTCTTCTGAACAGTTCATTACGGGACTAATTAGGATTATGAAGCATGAAAATGACAATGCCTTCCTGGCCAATGAAGAAAAAGCCGTAAGACTTTGCAAAGCCCTCAGAGAAGGATTAAAAGTGTCCTGTTTTGAAAAGCTTCAAACAACGTTAAGAGTTAAAGGTTTTAATCCTATTCCCCACAGCAGAAGTGAAACTTTTGCTTTTTTGAAGAGATTTGGTAATGCAGTGATCCTGCTCTACATCCAACATTCAGACAGCAAAGACATTAATTTCCTACTAGCATTAGCAATGACACTTAAATCAGCAACTGACAATTTGATTTCTGACACTTCGTATTTAATTGCTATGCTAGGATGCAATGACATTTACAGGATCAGTGAGAAACTTGACAGTTTAGGCGTGAAATACGACTCTTCAGAACCATCAAAACTGGAGCTTCCAATGCCTGGCACGCCAATACCTGCTGAAATTCATTACACTCTGCTTATGGATCCAATGAATGTGTTTTACCCAGGAGAATATGTTGGGTACCTTGTTGATGCCGAAGGTGGTGATATTTATGGCTCATACCAGCCAACATATACATATGCGATTATTGTACAAGAAGTTGAAAGAGAAGATGCTGACAATTCTAGTTTTCTAGGAAAGATATATCAGATTGATATTGGTTATAGCGAATATAAAATAGTTAGCTCTCTTGATCTGTATAAGTTTTCACGACCTGAGGAAAGCTCTCAGAGCAGAGACAGTGCTCCTTCTACACCAACCAGCCCGACAGAGTTCCTCGCCCCGGGTCTGAGAAGCATTCCCCCTCTTTTCTCTGGTAGGGAGAGCCACAAGACTCCCTCTTCAAAACATCATTCCCCCAAAAAACTTAAGGTTAATTCTTTACCAGAAATCTTAAAAGAAGTGACATCAGTGGTGGAGCAAGCTTGGAAACTTCCAGAATCAGAACGAAAAAAGATTATTAGGCGGTTGTATTTGAAATGGCACCCTGACAAAAACCCAGAGAATCATGACATTGCCAATGAGGTTTTTAAACACTTGCAGAATGAAATCAACAGACTGGAAAAACAGGCTTTCCTAGATCAAAATGCAGACAGAGCCACCAGGCGAACGTTTCCAACCTCGGCATCCCGATTTCAGTCAGACAAGTATTCATTTCAAAGGTTTTATACTTCATGGAATCAAGAAGCAACGAGCCATAAATCTGAAAGACAACAACAAAATAGAGAAAAATGCCCTCCTTCGGCTGGACAGACTTATTCTCAAAGGTTCTTTGTTCCTCCCACTTTCAAGTCAGTTGGTAATCCAGTTGAAGCACGCAGATGGTTAAGACAAGCCAGAGCAAACTTCTCAGCTGCCCGGAATGACCTTCATAAAAATGCCAATGAGTGGGTGTGCTTTAAATGTTACCTTTCCACCAAGTTAGCTTTGATTGCAGCTGACTATGCTGTGAGGGGCAAGTCTGATAAAGATGTAAAACCAACTGCACTGGCACAAAAAATAGAGGAATATAGTCAGCAACTCGAAGGACTGACAAATGATGTCCACACATTGGAAGCCTATGGTGTAGATAGTTTAAAAACAAGATATCCTGATTTGCTTCCTTTTCCGCAGATCCCAAATGACAGGTTCACTTCTGAGGTTGCCATGAGGGTGATGGAATGTACTGCCTGTATCATAATAAAACTTGAAAATTTTATACAACAAAAAGTATGAAAGTATTTAAAGATAAAAAAGCAGAGGTAGATCTTGAATGTGTTGTAGCACAAATATGAATTGCTGTATGTACTTCATTAAGCTTCATTGCCAATTAGCTAGGAATTGTGAAGCACATTGCAAATTGTTCTGGAAGAATTTTGGCGTTTTTAACATGAATACCGACAGAAAACCCTAACTGAATCTAAAATAAAATTATTTTGTTGAAGATGGTGGTGAACTGCAAAATAGCTAGATGTATTTGAATGATTGGGATGGCACATTATTGAACTGCACTTTATATAACCAAAGCTTAGCAGTTTGGTAGATAAGAGTCTATATATGTCTCTGGTTAGGATGAAGTTAATTTAATGTTTTTAACATGGTATTTTTGAAGGAGCTAATGAAACACTGGACATATCATTGGTTTAAACATCTAAGGGGAATTAAGTCTTTGTAGTTCATCATTTTTTTAAGTGGATCCTCTTGGATGCATTATCAGCTGGATCTGATTATGAATTTGTTGCAATTTCACATCTTAAGTTCTCAGTGCATTTAAAAATGGTACAGTATTCTAATCCTGAGTATTACTTGACTGAGAGTGTGAAGGTAGTGCTTCTTAGAGTGCACTGAGTGCACTGTACATGTTTGTTTTAATGTTTCTTTTACACCTTATGTTTACAGGCTTCCTGTTCCGTGAAGATAGGGTATGGAAAACTCAAAATGGTGGCAGTTCTTATTATATTATCAGATGTCAATATTATTTCTGAAAACTGCTTACCAAAGCAACATTTATCAGTGGCTAGGACACTTGCTTTATGTTTGTATGTACATGTTTTTCACAGGTGTCATAATTTATATAGTGTGGTTGAACAGGATGCAATCTTTTGTTGTCTAAAGGTGCTGCAGTTAAAAACAAACCTTTGTCTTTCAATATGGCACTTAGTGGAGTTTTTGTTTTTAAATTTTACCTTAAAAACGTTAAAACATTGTTAAAATCATTGTGATATCTAGTTTATAAAGGAGGAATTAATCAGCTTGTATTTTCCCCGTGAATGAGAACTGACATTTAATTTCATCCTGTTCAAGTATCTCACCATACTTACTTAGTATGTTTCTTCTGCAGAATGTAAAAGAAAGGTAATGATAATTAGTTTATATAGGTGTACTGGCTGTAAATGATGCTAAATATATATTTTATGCAATTAAGGGCTTACAGAACGTGTTAAAACTTTTTTTACTTTTATTGGTAATAAGGAATGTTTGCTCCTCCATAATTGTATTGCTTCTGGATGTGAAATTATGTAATTATTTCTGCTACTATATTAAGTGCCATAATTTTAATAAAGCAAATGTACATATGAAATTACTGTAACTGGTATTCCTGAGAAACAGTTCATTGGAATTCAAACAATATCTTCCTATATTAAGTTTTGGGGTATGTGTGTGAGTGTGTGAGTGTTTATTGAAAACATTAGGATAGAATTTTCCTATATTTTTATGCTGGAATTTTAGGAGGTTTCTTTTTCAGGATTGATTGACTATAAAGTACTTGGTATATACTAGGTTTATTAGGTGCTCATTGATTTACTTAAGAGTTTATTTTATTTCACCTTTTTAGAGAATAAGATTAGTTGATGCATAGTGTGTATGTATGTATTTGGAAATAGATACATTAGATATGGTTCTCCTGTAGGTGGAGGCTGAATTGATATTTTGCTTGCCTCAGAAGACAGCTGCATGTCTGAGGCTAATTCACACGTGAGCCCTGACAGATAGGGAATGTTTGTCTTTACACCTGAGGCGCAAGTCTTCAAAGTTAGGCAGACAAGAGCTAAGAGTTCTATGTTCTGGACTACCCAAATTCTGGATCTCAGCTTTATTTAACACATGGACTGCCACACTAGGAAAAAAAATTTTTTTCCTTGGGGCCATGGTGTTTGGGTTTGGAGACCACAGGGGTAAGCTATGGGAGTTGGGGGCCTGCAGTTCTGCCTGTGACTGGAGCGGTCCGTGTTTTACTCAGCTGTGAAGTATTAGGAAGCACATTTTGCTGCAAAACAAATGTCTTTACTATTAAAGCTTATGTTTTGATCTTCATCTTTTTGACTCATGTCTACTTCACAGTTAGCTCATAGAGTAGAAAAGAAATAATTGCTAGTTTTGAATCCCTAAAATATCAACACTCAATAGTCTATAGCCACTTAGTATAATGGGAGTATTGGTCTATATACCTCATTATCTATGTTCGTAATCCTGACCTTGGACCTTCAGTGAAAATTCAATCACAGTGTATAGTGTGTTTAAGAAGACAGATGTATGCAATACATTTTAGAATACAGCCCATCTAAAAGCTTTGATTCTAATGAAGGATAACTTCCTTATCATTCTGGAAAATGCAGCTATCCATAACAACTTCTTTCAAAATGATTCCATATAGCTAAGGAACAAAAAATAGAAAGGTTTAACTTTTATTCAAAAGGTTCTATTCTCCATAATTTCTCCTTGATTCTTTTTTTTGACCTCACTTTATCGTCTAAGCACCATTTCTTGGACATGTACTATGAGAACCAAGCTAGTTTATCAATGTTCAGTAACCCTGTGTTGTGGTCAACTGGGATTGAAGACATGTCTTGTACAAACATGGAACAGGAGAATAAATGTGACATAACAGCAGAACTATTTACAATGACAATAGGAACGTTGCAGTAGGAAAGCAGATATTAATTTTAAAAATCAGGACTTAACTAAATGGAAAAGGTTAATGCCAATTTATAATTGAAAGCACACAACCCCCTGTGAAACTTGAGGGGCATTACATTTAGAATTGAGTTTGCTCTTAACTGCTTGGGAAGCACTGTATTTTTACTTTGCAATCTCAAGCGTTTATGCATACTAGCAATTTAAAAACCAAGGAGTTGTTTTAAGTGAGCTGCGCTGTTAAATTAACATATTATTAAAACAGCACTAGAAATAAAGAGTTCGCTTTTCTCCTTTCTCTTGATTCTGAGATTGTAGAAAATGAACTTGTGTTTACAGATATAAATCCTGTCATCAGAAAGTGGCAATGTTGTTGGTCTCACTATGTTTTGAGCTGTTTGGAGATTCTTATTGTAACAACAGGTAAAACAAAACCAAAACCAATCCCACCAATTTTGTGATGGAGTGCACCTTACAAAGTGAGTGAGTGGCCTGCACGGAACAAACCTGTCTCCATGTGTTAGATGTGTCCTGTTGATGTCTACGGCAACTTACACACCCACTGGCACTAAACATTTCCACAAGCTGCGAGCATCTGGTCCCATGAAGTTACAGCCAGTCTTTTATCTGCTGCGCGGAGGTAAGTACCTGGGCTGAGCAGGGAGGAGCCCGCCTCGCACTGATCAAGACCATTGATCCTGGTGGACACCTAGACCCCCTTTGGGCCCCAGGTTCTGCTTTTGTCAATTAAATGTAACTTCATCTGTCTGGTTATCACAGAGCTGGGTGTTTTGGATGGAATGAGGCAGCATATCGACGTTTTTCAAAGTGAAAACACTATGCAAACATTTTGGTTTGATTGCAGTAGTTGCTGTGTGACTTTGTGACTTGTCCTGAGTCTTTGTCACCAGGCACTTGGGGAAAAATAATCCCTACCTCAGAGTGTTAGGATTAAGGAAAGTAAGGCACTCTTCAACTGTGAAGTATGTGAAAAATATAGGTTGATTTTTATTGCTCACATGACTGATTTTGTGAAATTTATTCCTTTGACTACATATTGAAAATCAGATCAACCTCAAATTCCCTTTAAAACGTGAAGATTTTCTTGTGCAGCCTGACACACTTCGCATCCAACTGAAGGGAGACCTTGAGGTTTGAGGGATAGAAAGGAAGCGCTGCATTTTAGCACTGACCAATGTGACTTATGGGGAGTTAGCATCCACAGTTGAATATCATAAATCAGTTCCACACAGCAACTCAACATTTCATGATACACTGACACGTCCAAGCACTGGGGAGGGAGGTGAGGAAAAGAACAGTCGCAATCATTCTCATGAAAATTAATCCCGTGAAATAAATACGTTGCTCTGATATTTCTTCCACTTCTGTTTCTAACGTCCACACGCCATTTTGAGATCATGTAGTTTCCGAGTTCCTCTGGAAAGCATGTCCTCCTGCTTCCTGCCCATGGTCACCTCCCTGGTCTTGCAGGATGTCCGGCCACTCCCCAGGTGTGAGGGCTTGAGGCCGGCGGCACCGCGCTGCTCCCTGGAGGGGCGGGTGCTCCGTGGGAGGGGCAGGCCACTCAGAGACAGATGCGACTGTGCTCCTGGCACGTGGTGGCCATGCTAGCCGCAGACAGGTACAGCTTCCCATCTGGACACACGCAAATCTCATAGAGTCCCTGTGAGCTGCCAGCGGGACCCTGAGTCCCCTGTACCAACTTGGGTAGACACACGGTTTCAGCATCAAGCACAAGCTGTTGGGAGAAAATGAGAGGTGAGATGTTAGGGGAGGAATGAACAACAGGAAAGTCTTGGTCTCAAAATGTTTTAAACAAATTAGTTTTTCCTCTCATAAAAAATGAAGTAGGCACCTGGGTTCATGTGAATCTTATCATAACTATCTGTTGCTTTTGAAGCCTGGCTGTCTTACACACAGGCAGGGACTAGACAATTCCTCCTCCAAGTCAGAGCGAGGCCACTCGTTCTTCCCACGTGCTAGGCCAGCTGGGAAATGTGACCCCATCGTGACAACAGTTTGTGTGCTCAGGAAACTGCATTGCATTTCAGTTGTATGATGCTACACTCCTAAAAATGCTTTTCAGAACCACTCAACAAAAATAATGGAATTCTCCCGATTCACATTTATCTTTTGAACTACTTTGACTTTAAGCTAAATCGTCTCCTCCCCAATTACAATCCACGAGTAGTACAATCCACAGAAATAGGGCTTAATAGTTTTTACCTTCGAATGTAGAAATCTCCCTAACTTTTAAATATTATTTGAAACTCCACTGACTTCCATCAGATGCTGAAAAGCAGTAGACACACAGACTAAAGCCAATTAACATGAAAGGCACTGGGTTTTCTGGTCCTATTATCATCTAGTTAAATTGAAAGGCAGACAAATAGCCAGTGATGGAGGTTTGGAAATCTTTTTGATAAGGAAATGAGAATCGTCACACTGAGCAGCAAAGCCTTGCCCACTCAAGGGCGCTCACTGGTCAGGAGTTAAGCTATGTTGTGGGTAGGCGTAACTTTCTTCCTTGTCAACAAGGTGAGCTCCCTCCGCTCTTTTCCGCAGCTGCCAGCCAGGCCTTCCCATCTAGGATTGACTCTGCCTGCCGCCCCGTGCGGGGATGCCAACCCGCCACCGTGGGTAGCTCGGGGCCAGCAGCAGCCGCGTCACAGGCCCAGCCCGGCCCTGCGGGGTCTCCTGCGCTGTCAGACTCAAGCTGGAGAGATGTCATTTTATTTTAAAGCAGAATCTCCTTCTGGGAGACCATCGTGCTTCTAGACTTGAAATCTCAGATTTTATCCTTATTGTAGTTGGCTTTTAAAATTAAAAAATGCTGTGATTATCCACCTTTCAATTTCATCGACGCGTAATTCCGTGTGACAAGCCCAGCACTCTGGGCAATGACATGGCAGCTGTCATGTACGGGGCACTCCTAGCGACAGTCAAACTGAGAGCAGTTGGATCAGTAGGAAGTGGCAAAATTGATAGTTTCTGTGAACTCTGAAAGTCTGTAGTGTTTTTTCAAAGTTGAAATATAACAAGTGACTTGATAGCACAAATGCCAACCAAAGAAAGCTGTCTGCATCTAATACAGAATTCATGTTAACCTTTCTCGGCCCTTCTAGTAATGCTAAATTATCTCTTGTTCTCCTTTCACATTTTCTACTCTATGCCTTTCGTAAGTTTGTTGTTACAAACTACTGGAAATTTAATTCCAGTGCCTCGATGGACACACAGTGGGAGCTCCATCCACTGAACTCACCGCTCCGTCGTTGCTATGGAGAATGATATCCTCCTGGGAAAGGGCCTCGATTACTCCAGCAAGAGCTTTAATGTGAACACCCCGTGGGGCGTCCATGCTCAGACTCCGTGTGGGGGATTCTACCCTGAAACGAGAAGAAGCAAAGAAAAGAGTATTAAAAAGAAGCTACCCCAGCAATCCCTCAACCAGTGGCCTAGCATAGAAAACATAATGAGGTATATAGAATCTTCAAGTCATTCTTGTATGCTAACACATCGCGCATTATTCATCGATACATCCAGAAATAACGTGTAGTTTTAAAAAAAAGCCTCCTATCATTGAGAGCCTATGAAATTCATATCCGCTAAGAACCAGATAGAAATATTGGTCAGCCCTGATCCTGGGCAGTAGTTTCAGATGACCTGGTTAAGCACTCAACAGCACCACACCGGAAGAAAATGCCATTTGTGAATAACTTCGCAAAACGAGTTTTTAGTTAAAACACAAACTTGTTTGGGAAAAAGACTTAAAGACAACACATGCATTTGCCACGCGTTTATGAGACGATGTAAATTTGGTCTTTATATTTCGTTTGCAGGCTTTTTAATGTAGAAAGGTTACAGGGCAGATGAAAAGATTTATTTTGGAAAAAGTATTGAACTGATAGAGTTGATAGACAGGATGTAGGTTGGCCCAGGCTGACTTAATTTTTGTAAAATTTATCAGACTTTTCTTGTGGTTAAGCCAAACATAGGAACAGAACCAGGAATACACAAGCCAGAAAAATTCTCGTTTGCCTCTGCTAAGCAAAGACTGACTTTCCACCAGGTGGCGCAATGTGATCACTCGAAAGATTTTTCAGCTGCTCAGCACAAAAGTTTAAAAAGCTGATTTCACTGAGATGTTTAAAGAGCAATAAGGGAGAGAATGAAAAAGACATGATTCGATTAGGAAATCCTGCCTACTGCCAGTCTGAGAGGAGGGAGAAAGGGAAATGGCTTAAGGGAGAATACCCTGATAATGCATTTGCATTTAAATCAGTCGAATGTTTATTTGACAAGACTTTTAGATGAGATGGATTGCTACCTTGAATTGGCAAGTTTTTTGTCAATCACTATTTGCCATACAAGATAAAGTTTCATTTTCCTATGTACATCTGAGCATGCAAAATTCCACCTGCTACACATTTTGAAATCTTACCTTCAGTATGAGAAAACTCTTAAAGACATTGGAATTTACTGGTCAAATTAGGTGGGGCTTAATTTGTGGGGAAGCACTTTGGTATGTTTACACGTGCCTGGTCTGGCTGGCTGCCTGCCCAGTTGCTATTTTGGCCTCTGCCGGTTGCTTACATTTCTCCTGCCTGGCGAGGACGGCAGGACACAGAAGCACCGTCGGGAGGCCCCGTCCATTTCAGGCAAATGGTCTGACTGTGACCTTGAAGATGCTAGTGAAGCTGAGTCTGTTTCCAAGATCAACTATTACACTACAACAACACGACCTCAACATGACCATTATATTAACATTGGCTGGGTACTTTCCGGACAGGCCTCGTATATAGAGACACGGAAAGTGATTAATGGCCTAAGATTTTAGAAGCAATGGGAGGAGTTGGGACCAAGAGAGTAGGTGGCAAGCGAAGCCTTGGAAAAGCCAAGACTCACCTCTTTCTCCAAGATTGCATAAAAAAAAAAAAAAAAGAATACATGCAAATTCAGAGTACATTTTAGAATTAGGAAGGAGAAAAGTTGAAAGGAGCTGCGAGCTGAATTAAGTGATCTGCCAAAGATGAAGGTCATAGTGGTGGGTTTCGAGGCCAGAGGACAAAGAAAAATCATTTCAATTAAAAAACCTTTTCTAATTTGAGAAATTGTGCATAAAGATAAATTAAAAGATGACCTTGCTTCATTTAGGAAGTGTTGGGTTTTTAATATTCGTCTTGAGTAATGTTATCCTGAATACACGCACAAGGTGTTCTGGATCAGAGACAGATGTCCTGTCGAATACCTCACCGTAAGTAACAGGGGTTTGCCCTCGTCCTTACCCCCAGCGCAACGAGACGAGAGCCAAGTCAGTTGTCCTGTAGGAGTAGCCACACCTCCTAGGTGAGGGATGAAGAAAAGTGACTTTCTCCTGCTCACCAAGGGGAGAGAGGCAGCTCCCCGCCTTCCTCCTGAAAGGCTGTCTCAACAAGGTCCACAGGCCACAAGGTAAGAACCTCTACACTCTAGAGGACGAGGAAGATACACATGGGAGGAAATAATGGCTAATCATTTTCCAAAATTGAAAAAAACACATGAGTTTCAATGGGACAACATAAGATTGAATTATTTAATTTTGAGATCTATATATTTCAAAACACTGACATTCACTTTAAAAAGTGGTCTGTCATCTCTATAATTTACATTATTATTTTACAATTTTAAAATGGTTTTAAGAGGATGATTTTCAAAGTTACTGAATCATTTTTCTATCCTAGGAAAGTTAAATGTTCTTCTTCTCTATAAAAATTCTTTACTATTGATCTTAGGATCCTTTATCAAAATTAATGAGTGCTGTTATAATTTAATTATAGCCACAATTTATTTTTATGTTACAAATGTTCTCTAAGTGGGTAAGATAAATTGAATTCCTATTTTTTTATGAATATTTAATTAGACATTACAGATAAGAGAAATGCTGAGTTTCTAACTCCTATTTAGTGTGAATATCTGTTTAGTATAATGATAATAAAATGATTATTGGTATTTGACTTTTCAGTTGACAAAATGCTTTTAACATAGTGTATTATTAAATATTTCCTAGAATATGCTGAGGCAGGGATTACTAGCAGTAATTTTTAATATGAGACAAAATGGTGTGGAAAGGTTAGTTCGGCCGAGGTCACCAGGCTTGTTTGTGTACGGCTGGGGTTGCTATTGCACTTCATCTTCCCTATTATACAGGATGTATTATAGTATGTTAATTGTCCTACATAGACTTCCAGTTCAAATTCTAAATGTGATTTTCAGTGATAGCTTGGACTTTAAGACCATTTGTTTTTAAAAATATTATTTGGTTTTGTCATGAAATACAAATATATAATTGCAATAACAGTTACAACAAAGGCCATTCAGTAGCCTAGTGATACGCTGAAATACACACAGGCACAAAGACTCAGTAAAAAGAAAGAAATTATAGATGGAACTGGGTGGTTATATGTATTTAGGATATTATGTAAAGATACACAAAAGGCTCAGGACATTATGATAAGTCAAATAAGCTAGTTGCAACAGGACTAATACTGTATGATTTCACTCATATGAGGTCCCTGGAGTCAGATCTGTGAGACAGAGAGTGGAACAGGGGTTGCTGGGGGCTGGGGCAGGGGAATGGGGAGTTAGCGTTTAATGGGGACAGAGTTTCTGTGTGGGAAGATGAAAAAGTTTGCTGGTGGCTGGTGGTGATGGTTGTGCAACAGTGTGAATGTGCGTAGCACTACTGAACTGTACCCTAAAAACATGTAACTTGGTGAATTTTATGTTTATGTATATTTTACTACAAATGAAAAAAAGGTTTCCAACTATTTCGCAAATATGGATTTATGATGCACTTGGTTTTTATAATGTCATTTTCTCTACTACTACTGTACATATTTTTAAAATTTTTAAAGTAAATTGACATTTGCAAAGATGCCTTTTGCCACATTTCCAAGTCCACGTTGGGCACCTTTCTCTTCCACTATTCCTTTCTCTTCCACTGTTGCCTTGTCTGCAGATGGTTTAGTAATGGATGATATAATACAACTACATACACGTTTTGTGTTAAGAATTGCAAAAAGTTTCAGGAAACTTACGCTGATGCTTTTCAGGTGAAAATGACGAATTTGTAAAATACACGAATCATAAACCTATGGCATCTGAATTAACACTGGAGGGATGAGCAGACATTCACGAGATCTCCCAGGGGAGGACGGGCACTCCAGGCAGATGGAACAGCCTGTTCGAAAGGATGGGGAGGGGGGAGGGCGGCCACTCAGTCAGTGGTGAGGAATGGGGGTCAGGTAAGGGAGGAGGTGGCTGCCAGCCATAGCCCAGACCCCGAAGGGCCGGGAGCGCCCAAGGAGCACTTGAGATTTTCCCCTGCTGATGTGGGGGCCAATGAAGCAATTTAAACAGTCTACATTTAGCTAGGTCACTCTGATACCGGTGTGGGGGGCAGACTGGAGAGGAACAAACCACAGGCAGGACCAGGTGTTGGAATCGTGGGCACAGGGAAGGTAGAGGTGCACAGTTCAGAGGCAACAAGACTGTAGAGTCAGTAGGACTTTTGACCACCTTAGGATTTTCATAAATAATACCTGGTTACAAGTGGAAAGTCTTGAAAATCAAGACAAATAATGGAATAAGAAACAATCAGGTAGTAGTGCCTGCTAACATGTAATCCCAGTACATATTCAGTTGTCTTCTATAAGCAAGTTTTTTTTTTTTTTAATATTTGAATGAGAATTCTTACCTAAGGTCTGGAAAGGGGTCTGCTGTGACAAGGGGTGTCTCCACTGAATGTTCAAAAAGAGCTCCTTCAGGCCCTAGACAAGGACCAAAGATGTATCAGGGACAGAGGTAAAATAATGGCACCAAACAAATTAAACATTTAGCCTACATATTAAAGCACACACACATTTTACTCTTTGTTGCTGAGTTTGTACAGATGTTTGAGCTGCAAGGGAAAAAAATACACTCAACTGCTTCTGTACTTGTCAGAGGATGCCACGATTCCACTAGGTTCCTGTCAACAAAATGTGATTTTCAAAGCAATTACAAATCAGCAGGCTTATTTTAAAACTAGAGAGCAATATTAGCCGTCAAATTGTAAAAGAAAAAAATTCCATCTGAAAACTGCATCTATATACTTTAAGGTAATAGTAATTTGACTAATTCTCTAGATTTTACATGTAAAAACTATATCTTGTGCCATTTGTTTCTAAAGCACATCAGGATATTTATGGAAAAATCAAAAGTTTTAAATATTTAAAATAGACTTTCTACTTCCTAGGAATCGGTATGTTGCCAGTTGTTTCGTTTCTCTGAGAACCTAACTGTGTGCAAGGCCCTGTGTCAGCTGTCATGCATGCAAACACGGGGGAAGTGACGTGCTCTTTGGTGTACCCCAACTTGTTTCATACTCAGAATCCTGTGATGCAGGTGATATTTTCTCATTTTACCCAGGAGTAAACTGAGGAACAGAAAGGTTAATTAACTGGTCTAGGGTTATATAGCTGAGAAGTGGCAGGGCTGTAATTCGAATCCAGAACCCACACTTTCTTTTTTTTTTGG
>VBSM01003176.1:78561630-78606782 GCA_008086735.1 Cheirogaleus medius | reverse complement strand
TGGCTGTGCAGAAGCTTTTTAATTTGATCAGGTCCCATTTGTTTATTTTTGTTTATGCTGTGACAGAACCTACACTTTTAATTTAACCTATAATGCTACAGAGTTTCTCATACATAAACAGCAAACAATGTATGATAGAAATTAATATGCCAGTAACAAAGTGCAACTAAATTATTTTGAGGGTCACCATCAGGGAAGAATTATTTTAAGGCAGCAGTGAAAACTACACAGTAAAATGCAGTGGGTCCGAACCTTAAAATAAATAGGCATTTATGAACACACGGGAATTGTGGGCAAGGATTTTAAAAAGAGCAGTAGCCCTGGGACAGGAAAACGTGTTGAATGTATAGGAATGAACGAATACTCCAGTCCACTGGAAATGCAGGATTCCACATGGAATTACAAGTTTATCTTTCATATTATATTTAAAATAATTCTCCCCTTGCATTATATAAGCACACACAGATTTAGGTAGCGCCGCACTGCCTATGTACACTCATCCTGACTTGCCCGGCTTGGTCACGCTTATCTTAGGACCCAGCCCTGGTTTGGGCCCCTCCTGGGTTAGGCGCTGCGGTTTGCAAATAATTTGTTTCTGTCCTTGGTTCCACCAAGACCTCAGGACTCATCCTCACAACGGGGAGACTTTCTCCTTTAGGAAATGCAGGTGGTTCCTGAATGACGCTGGTTCACCTTTGTCAGGGGTTTATTGGAATGGAGCCCATCGCAAATCACTGAAGCAATTAGAATGTTTATTTCCTAACCTACCCTTGTACCAGTTTTGATATTAGACATTGAAAAAAAGTCACCTGGGTGAAAGTTCCCCGGACACTAGGTTGAGAAATGCTCATCCCAGACGAAAGGGCTTGTCAGAGCTCTTACTGATTTAACTATTCACAACACCCTCTCATTCTCGCCACAATATTACTACCCACGTTAGTGTCTTTATTATAATTACTGCTTCCTTAGTCATTTTATTTTATTTAAACGTGAAGACGTGACAAAAACCCAACTGAAAGCCATATTCATGGAATAATATCTTGTGGCACATAAGTAAAGGAGACGTAAATGAGTATAAAATGAAATTTAATAATTATAGATGGATTTAGTGAAATTATTTACATAAAACTATAATAAACTGAAATAGAAGAACACACATAAGTGCAAGTTAATGTTTCATGGAAAGTATATTATAATTTACATGAATTATATTCAGATGGGAAACAGACCCTATTTCCCAGACGCATGCTATACCAAGTCACATCTTAAAACACCACTTAATCAAACCTAAATGATAATGGGACCGTTAGGTAAAGTAAGGCCATACTGAGCACTGGAGTTTCCGCAATAGTCTGTGCCAATCAAATTTTACAGTGCAGTGTCTGAGTTGCGTGAAGTATAGACAACACTTTCCGTTTGTGGAAGAGCAGGAAACAATTTAGCAGACTGATTTGTACGGTACACGCATCCCCTTTATCCTTTTCTTCCCTCCTTGCTTCTACACTTGCAAGATATAAAAGCAAAAGCAAAGAAAAATACACCTCAAGTCAACCGTTAAGAAGACAAGTAGAGATGTGCCAGGCAGCGTTTTATATGATAAGTAGATTTGCTGTGGTTTATATATTAATAGCAACGTTGTTTGAAACAGGAGTAGTGCTTTGGTATCAGGAATCTAGCAGATATCATCTTTGATTTCTCTTCCCTAAATGCCTGCCACCCATGTGGTCCATGGGCGAGTCTCTATCTGTCAGACCTTAAACTGGAATAATTCACTTCCCTCTGTGGCCATTGCTACCACCTAGTTCAGGTTACCTTCAATTTTTTGTAAACCTGAAACTACTCTCTTTCAACTGGCGTCTTACCCTTTGAGCCCACAGGTAATGGTGGCTTCAGGATAAACTCTTCCAGTGGCAGCAGCCAGACCCTGCACCAACTCCCGCCGGCGGCCTCGGGGAGGGACAACTTTCCCGGATGGAGAGGCCTGCTAGCAACTTGCTTGGCACCGGCTGTTTGGTGGCGGCCACGCTCACCTGGGGCTCAGGCACAGGCGGTCTCACATGGCTCCGCTGTGGATCGCTTGGTGCGGCCTCTGCCCCCCAGCCTGGAGCCCCGAGATGCCAGCAGCAGCCTTTGGGGGTGAATTTCTCACGAAATCTTGTTCCTTCTTGTTCTGCTCTGCAACTTCTTCCCATGGAAGCTCTGGTAGATTCCCGCACGTTTCCCTCAGAATTCTACCTGAGGTATGTTTTTTTCCTTTTTTTCCATCTAAAACTTTTCCTTCTTTCTGAGACAATCTGGCAACTGGTGTCTCTAGTCAGCCATCTTACCTCAGGTTTTTCCAAATGAGTCCACTTTGAACCCTAGTCAATCTTTAGTTCAAGAAGAGAAAAGTTTTTTTGTAGAAACGTAGGAAATCCAAGTACCTGATATCATGGGCATAAAAGAAACTTGGAAAACAGACACTTGAATTGTGGAGATGACAGAGAACTAGGATAAGCCTTGGAGTTAGTCACTTGGAAAGAGACAAAGGGTAACAAGATGGCAGAAGAAGAGAGTGGACGAAGATTTGTGAGAAGGATTTCATTCTTCTAGGAGAGAACCAAAGAATTGCAGTAGAAATGCCGCCAGAAAAGTCAACAAATTCAAATTCCCTTGTCTTATCTGCCTGAAAAATTCCAAGGAAAACCTGCCAAAAGTACATCTGCTTTTGCAGAAGTTTGCTCTCTGGGATATTGCTTTTGTCAAAAATTACTACGTACCAGTCACTCGAAGTTTGTCTGTACCAACCGCAACTTCCTTTTCGTCAGCAGTGAACAGCAGCTTGCCGTCTTTGGAGCTGATCTGAAACTGTTGACTCTGCACTTCTACCATTTGGGGACCTGAGGGATTAATTAAAACAGATTATTATGAAGTGTATGACAAGCAGTGTAAAAATCTCTGTTTTACACGTGCCATGTCACTCACAGTATCAGATAACTAAACATGTAGGATTTATTGCTAATAGTTTTTTTATTTTTTAAAATTTTTCTTATTTCAATAGACTTAGGGGGTACGGATGCAGTTTTGTTTCATGGATATATTGTACAGCGTGAAGTCTGCCCTTTTCTTGTACCCAGTGCATAGTGTACACTGTACCTATTAGGTCATTTTTGTTCTATGATTAAACTTTTCAAGTTTTAAGCCTATATCTATTGTATTATTAAAATTAATTTATGTCACACATATGTTAATCTATATCAAATCTATGTATGAATAAAGTATTTATAAGTTTATTTCCTAAGATTTTTAAAACTTGTCCCAAATAACGTCTCCTATTCATAATTAAACTTGTATTATTTTGCTTATTAACCAAGTAAAGATCTTGCAACTCGAAATGTAAGATTTGTGAAAGACCATATTACAAATGCCTCACTTTAGTGGTTAAAGTTAACCCAGAAGAAATCATATCTTGAATCTCTTCTTTGCTCATTGGAGGTTTATATACCAATCCTAAAAGGCTCTATTAAGTGTAAGGAGTTAAACTAAATGATGAATTTTTAAATTCATTATTATTGAATTAAACTATTATTTAATATACAATAATAAAATAGTCAAAATGACTTCAGTTACCTATTATGTATGAGTAGCAAAGCCATATAAACTTTTAATCAAATCAAAGAAAATACAGGAAAGTGAGTCCGTCCCATTCAACACAAATTCATTTTGCATGCTTTCTACATACAAGGTGCTGTGCTCAGAGATGAGGATGTATGAACAAGTGAGATGTAGCTCATAACTTGTATCAGTCTGTGGTCCACTAAGGGGAAAAGCATATAAGCCTCGTTTCAGGACGATTTGATAAGTGCTTGATACAAGCGTGAGAGAGTCCTGACCAGGAATGCATGGTCCGTCCTCTGGGGTCACCGACAGCAGCCTGGGGAACATGTCTGAGCTGACCTTGAAGAATGCATATCTCCCTGACGAAGGGAGAACGAGGCCCTCCAGGTAGAGGGAACTACCTGAGCAAAGGCATGGAGGTGAGTAACACTCCATCTCCATTTTATAAAAAAAAAATAGGCACTTAATGTTTAAATTTAAATATGCTTTCTACTTCAGAGGAAACTGGACTGTTCTTCAAGTGCTAGCAAGCCCATAATTACTGAGTTTGCAATTTAATTTTTTAACACTTATTAATATTCTATGTTTTATAACCTACTTGGACATTGATTAGAGCTGAAAAAGTAATTATCATTTGCCGTAGAGATCTTTAAGAAATAAAATTCCAATTCCACCTTGTTGATAATGAAAGAGCCCATCTGAAGAATATGATTTTTAATGAAAGGCTCTGGTACAAAGAAGGAAAAGTTAATGGCTTACGATCTGATTAATTAAGTGTGTGAAATTAGCTTTAGGGGTTTTCTAGTGAAAATACAGTCAAATTCTTCCTTACGTACAGTATGTCTCATTACCAACCTTTTTTTCCCTCATGATATCTTTCATTTAAAAATAAACACCATGGAATCCTTTAGAAAAAGGAAACATATATTCTGCTGCTACAAATATGGTATCGTAGAGAAAATACTGGAAGCACAAAACCATGGTTAAGTTAGCCCTACTGATATTTTGGTGTAATCTTGTATTATCTAGTTCCACCTTATAAGTCTGGCTGTCCACAGCAATTGCCCTTTCTTATTCTTGGCCTGCTCTGCTGAAGTTCTGCCATCTGTCTTGGCTGCAAAATCTTGGCTTTGTTTCTCATTCACGATCCTCTCCATGACCAAAAGTCCCTTAAGGCCATGCTGACTTGAAACTTTTTGCACTGTGGACCACCCTGGATAAGCCATCACATCCACAGGCAGAGAGGCAGAGAGGTTCTGAATATCCTTTCGGCTCTCAGCCAAGAGACCACTCTGTTCTCTGGAGACCAGATTCTTTTGTGTCCTGCAATAAACATTTTGTTTCTTTCACTAGCCTGATGGCCCTCTATTTCTCGGAACCCAAATAACTTTAATTGAAACACTTCAGGCTGTCTCCCCATCCCCTGCCCTCCCCATCCTGTGGTACAAACCATTCTCTGTGGTCAACCCAGCATATTTAGAAAATTCATACTTTGTTCATAAATAGCTTTGGATTCTTTAGAAGAAAAAACAATCTATCCACTTAGCGCTATTCCTGGACCCATATGCAGGCAAAGCACGGTGATGAAGCCGGACTCACCCACTTTTAACCTGCCCGTGACCTCCCCTTCCGAGTTACGTGCGTTCAGGGTCACATTCTGAGTGGACTGGAGAAGCAGAGGTGAGTCCTAGAAAAAGATGCACAAAATTAGCAAGATATGTACTATTTAAAAGGATTATATCTTTTATTTCCATAGAAATTTAGGCTTTATGTAAAATTATTTCTCCATAGTCACAGATCCTGAGATCCTATAAATTTGTGGCTAAAACTAATAAAACGTTCTGAATTATATTATGTTAAGGGAGTAAAAGTATTAACTTTTTAAAATAAAATATAATGATTTCTTGGGTTTATACTGCTTGCATGCACTAGTTATAGTGTTCAGTTGTAATAATCGGTTCTCAAGGTGAACATCTAATACGATCAAGTTTTAATCAGTGCTTTTTCTTTTCCAAGGAATTAAAATACCGATTTTTGTTATTTAGGTCCAGGACATGACATATTTTAAGACATGACATAAATCAGAGAATGGTTAGCCTTTCTATAAGAAATACCATGTTACTTATTTCCAAAACACAAAGCCTTCTCACAATTTCAAATAAGCTTTTAACATTTTTTGGTGCTTTTTTGGGGGGTACTTTCTGTTGAAGAGAAAGTGGCTTTATAAGCATGTCAGTGCTTTCTGGGTTACTGTAATTCCGATGGGATGTTTTGTTTTATAGGAGATTGCTTTTATATAAACAATCTTCAAAAGGAATGCTGTAATTTGGCTGTTGGATGCTGGTGGGTTTATTGTTCAGTCAGATGAAACCAAATATCTTCCAAAGTGGTAGGGATTTATGTGATTTTTCAGAAGAAAAGAAGTTTCAAGAGCCCTTGGGAGCTCTGTCTAGGATGTTAGAATTCTCCACTTGCTTTGTGAAAGCACATGGATCTACCAGCATCTGACGTTTTATCCAATGATGTGACCTTAATACTTGTTTTTGCATTGTTAGAAAATGACTAGCATGATAATAACAGTTGACATTTTACCAATAATTTTAACATCGATCCTCTCATTTATTTTTCATAAAACACATATTATTTAAATCTTTCATCATTTTCTTACCATTCTGGAGCATATTTCTTTGGCATATAATGGGAATAAAAATTCTGATTCCCCTTCCAGCTGAAGTCCATCTTTTGTTACTTGCAAGTGACCCATTCCTGTCTGTGAAAAAAAAATGAGACAATACAGATTTTATGTTACTCTTTTCCATTTCTCTTGGTATTGACATAAATTATGCATGTATTTCCATAGATTTCCTACCACCTTTTCTGTATTTCTCCTAAATGCCTTACTTAAAACTTGAGTTGTTTTATTCAATATCCAATATTTTTCTTAAATCTTGAGTAAATACAAAGGACTATTTAGAAAACACATATAAGAGTTAAAGAATCGTTTTGCAATAAATACCTAAGAGCCCACCACCTTGTAACAAAAAATCTTGCCGTTACTATTTTTAAAAATTTTTTTCAATTAAGAAACAATAAAATGGATTCATTTGAGGTGTACGGTTCTATGAGTTTTTACACATTTATAGATTTGTAGAGCTGCCAACACAATCAGAATATAGAATTCTATCACCCTCCCAAAATACACTCAGTACCTTTTTAAGGCTTCAAGTGTATCAGTGGATTCGCTATATGGTCAATATCTATTGGGTACCTAAGTGAAGGGCGTCACAGGAGAATGCAGGGCTCTGTTCAAGGCGCTGCTCTCAAGGAGTTTGCAGTCATGAGGGGTCACCAGACAGGACAGGAGACAGTTCTGGAGGTCACCAGTGACCGCCACGCTCTTAAATCTTGTGGGCATTTCCAACTTCATTTGCAATCTCAGCAGCGTTTGATACTGGACCTCTTCTTCCTGGAAACACTGTCTTCCTTTGGTTTCCATGAGACTGTGCTCTCCTAGGCTTCCTCCCACCTCCAGAACCACATTCTCGACCTTGTTCCGAGCTCATCCCTCCCTGACAGCCTCTGACTGCTGCTGCCTCGAGTTCAGTCTTAGGCCCTTGCCTGTCTTCACTCTGACTCGGCTTCCATCACCCCCTGGTGTGGAAGGCTCATCCACTTTTTTCCCAATTTTTAAAAATTGTAGTAAAATATATGTCACATATATTTTACCATTTTAACCATTTTAAAGTGTATGGTTCAGTGGCATTAAGTACATTCACAATGTTGTGCAACCATCACGATCGCCCACCCCTAGAACTCTTTCCATCTTGTAAAACTGAAGCTCTCATCCCATTAAATGATAACTCTCCATTTCCTCCAGCCCACAGCCCCTGGCAACTGCCATTCTACTCTCTCTTTAAAAACTATTTTTTTAATTAAAAGATTTTTAATTGACACATTGTAATTGTGTGTGTGTGTGTATATATATATATATATGGTACAATTTTATTTTTTGATACATATATGTTATATAATGATCAAACCAGGGTATTTAGCATTTTTGTCTCTGTGCATTTGACTACTCTAAGTACTTTATATAAAGGCAAATCATATCATGTCTGTCTTCTTGGAACTGGCTTATTTTACTTAGCATAATGTCTCAAGGTTCATCCATGTTGTAGCATATTGCAAAAATTTTCTTCCTTTTTAAGGCTTAAGAATATTCTGTCGTATGTACAAACTACATTTTGCTTACCCAGTCATACATCAGTGAACCCTTGGGTTGCTTTTATGTCTTTGCTATTGTGAAAGATGTTGCTATGAACATGGATGTACAGATATCTCTTTGAGATCCTGCTTTCAATTGTTTTAGGTATATAGCCAGAAGTGAGATTGCTGGATCATATGCAATTTCTATTTTTATCTTTTAGGACTGCCATACTGTTTCCCAAGGTAGCTGTACCATTTTATATTTCACTAATGGTGTGCAAAAGCTCCAATTTCTCCACATTCTCCCCAACACTTCTTATTTTCTGTTTTCTGATAGTAGCCATCCTAATGGAAGAATCATTGATTTTTATCTGCAGTTTAATCGTCTCTGCTGAGCTTCATACCTGCTCGTCCAATTGCCTATCCGCTCTCCCCTTTTGACTATCTTGAAAGCATTTAAATTCAGCGAATTGAATTTTGATCTTCCTTCTTTTCCCCCAAAATAGAGGGCAAAAAAGGAGAGCAGAACAGTCCAGAGAATGAAACAAAGACATTAAGGGACATTTTATACAGTGACAAGTGAATTTCTAGGGCAGAGATATGTTCCCTTGAACCGAATCTCGCCCTCTGAGCCGTAGACTTCTCCTTTCAAGGACACCACCAGTTAACAAGCCCCATTAACGAGAACCAAATAAAACGTGTGGTTATGCTATGTGGTTCTATCCATGAGCCATCACTGTAGTGCTCTTGTTGAACTGGCTTGTGGGAGTGTGGTGTTAGCACCTGCTGTGAAAGCCCCTCCCACTCCTGGGCTCAGGCCCCTCCCACCCTGGGTGGACCAGCACCTCTGAGTCTCCTATGTATGTGTGATTCAGTGGGTGGCTTTGTTTGAAGAAAGAAAAGGTTTGACAACTACTGTTTGAGACTTTCTCACAGGATCCAACCATGCAATTATAAACCATGGTTTATGAAATTAAACCAACATTAGAAAATTATAAAATTCATTAGGTATATGGATAATTAGGCATTTTTTAAGCAAACATTTTCATTAGGAATTTTATGTCCTAGCATTAACCAAAGAGAAATTTCAAGATTACAAATTCTATTCTCAAAATCAGCTGCTGAATTTCTGGGTTAAAGTGAACAGATTCCAGCAGTTTTCTGGATTCTATTTTGTTACATGAGAAAAAAAAATAACCTTAATTTACTCCTAGCTTCTGAAGTAGCTAGTTTACATTATCAGATTGTCAAAGCTATCTGCTCATTGTCATGTGTCATTTCTTTCTCTGGCTGTTAGTTATTTTCTTTATTTGAAAAAAATGCGGGAATTGACATAAGATGACCTGAGTCTCCTTTCACCTCCAAGATTCTATGATTTTAATGAAATGATTTCACAAACTTCTGCAAACAACAAATCACCATATGATGCTGGAAAGCAAAAAAATATGCCTAGCTCTTTTATTTTTTTAAGTCAAATATATTGAGGAATAATTTACTAAACCATAAAATTAGCCCTAAATAAAATTTCATGAAATAAGATTCACTAAATAAAATTTCACTAAAGAGCAAACATTTCCATGAGTTTTCACAAGCTAATACAGTTGTGCAACCAGTGAAGATACAGAACAATTCTGCCACCATAAAATAATGCCTGTGTGCCTCTCTGCAGCCCCTTCCCCGTTCCTTGGTAACCACTGATCTGATTGCTGTCCCTGTACTTCTGCCTGTTGCAGAAAGCACTGTTGCCCTGTTAACCAACATTCAAATACATTGGCACCTTTGCACAGTGAAAACAGCACAATGCCTTGCATGAGACGAAATAAACACAAGTACAGCCTGTCCAGCCTTTGTTTAATCAGCAGTTAATATTGGTCACTGATAATCATCTTTTTATTTTTAAATTAATAGAGTATGTTTGAGTTTATACTTTTTCCCAACAAAGTTTTAATTTTCTAATTTATTCCTTTAATATTATCTTTATAATTATTAATTTAATAAACAAGTTAAAATTGTTTTGAATGTTTCAGTTTGTTTTACATTTATTTTAATGAAGTATAACATCTTCAGAAAAGTGAACCAATTATAATTATACTGAATGTACCAGTTAATATCTTCAACTGTTTCTAAAATCTCTTTTATGATCCATTGATCTATTTGGTATCTATGTGCCGTAGGGTTTGGATTATTCTACTTTTACAGAATGTTTTGATATCTGGTAGGGCAAGTTTTCCCTAATTATTCTTTGTTTTGAATAAAGTAAGTGTTAAGTCTTTTTATCCAGCTTTATGTTATATCCCTTTTATTCAGGATTCCTTTTAGCACTGCCAGCAAAGTGGGTTTCTTCAAATTGAGAATTTCTTAAGAATTTGTATTTTTTTACAATATGAAGTGTGATTTTTCTTCTAGTACATTTCTAAGTAGTTGGAACCAAAATCTTGGTGTGTAAAGAACACTACTTTATGTACAATGCTTTGTTACTCAACATATTGTAAAACTTATTTGTTTCAGTAATCCTTCTAGATTTTGTAAGGCAAAACTAAAATTATTTACAAGTATTTCTTTCATCATATCATCTGCAATTAATCTATTTCTATTCCTTATTTAACTAATTGTTGCATTTGTCAGGCTTTCAGAAGAATGCTAAATTATAGTAGTATAAGACATGGCAATGGTGACTATTGACAAAATATGTCTTTGTTTAGTTATTTTTTAACTCCCAGCTCATTATACTAACACCTGCTAAGTCATCCACCCTGGAATCCATATTTTCCCAATGGGGAAGTGGGCTTTGTCTGAGTGTAACTTTCAACATTATTTTTATAATGAGAAGTTTAAGATGATGGTAGGGATTCTTTCATGTTACACTGAAAATTGAATAAAGTAAAGAACAACTTAGGCCAAGGGACTTCATAATTTTGTGTCAAGTTTAAACCAAGCATTTAATTAACATAAATAACCATTACTAGTTCCTGTTTGTGTGTGTGTGTGTGTGTGTGCTATCAAAAAGTCATAGATTGAACACAATCCTAATTAAAACCAAGATTACCCAGTCAGAATCTTGAGCTAATGTTCTTTTCACTACTTTACAGTATCTCTAAAGTAGGTTTTTCTTTAACAAATAAAATCTAAACAAACAAATAAGATTATGTTGGTTTATAATTTCAAGATATTATCTTCATTAGAATTTGTGAGAAGAACTGTTACCAGAAGACATTAACAGTTTTATATTATTGGTACAAAAGAGAATAAAGTGAATAAATTTACATGTAAAGCACATTAATTTTGTTATAATAATACTCCCCATGACAGCAGTGTGACTCATAGTTCTAGTTTGAGCTGATGAATGTCACTCCTCACAGCAAGAGCCTGTGGCTGATGAGGCTCTGTGTGCTTTTGTCTTCTTTATTTCCCAATTATTATAATACGGGTAAATCACTCATGGAAAAATTATTATAAGAGGGAAGAGTGAAGACATACCCCTCAGAGAGAAATTGAAACTACAGTGCTATTTGTATCTTTAGACACTAGTAATAATAGGGTTTGTATCACTGATACCAGTGATAATGAAATTCCTCTGTATTCGGAATAGCTCTAGGTTTATCTCCCTCCTCCAAACTCAGTCGCAATAACATCTTGTCTTCCAAGAAAGAAAATGCCATTAAGTTAGTCCATGTTCCTACCGTCTGTGACCTCTGCTTCAATCCTAGTCTATTACGTGTGACATATAAATCAAAAAGTTCAATTTGGTTTTTAGACTGGGAAGCACTGATACAATACCTTTTAGAAAGATACAAATAATTTGAAAAAATGGCAAGGTAGTGGTTAAAAATACCACAGTGTCATAGCGTAGTTTCCATTAGTTCGAGAAACAAATGGGAAGAAGAGGTGAACAGTTTAAGGCATCAACGTCAGATGGCTGAGAATCAAAGACAGCGTGAGCCGGGAGTTGGCGAAGGCAGGGACCGAGGAGAACAGAAGGGGACAGGACAGGGGTGTTCTCGGCACCGGGCACATCTCTGCCACCAGCACGGTCTCTGTAGGGGCAGCTGGAAGACCAGCGGGAAAGCATTGCTAAGTGTGGCCTCCAGCGATGGAGGGACGCGAAGCAGAGTGATGCACAAAGGTACCTTGAAATGTGCTGTCATGGCAGTCACTGAAAATATGATAGACATTCTATTTTTCACATAACTACTGTAGTACATTTTCCTCCTTAATAAAATATCTATTCAATCTATAAAATGTGCTACTGTAGTACATTCAAATGTACTACTTTCAAATGTACTACTGTAGTACATTTTCCTCCTTAATAAAATATCTATCCAATCTATAAAACTCATGTTTGGAAAATACTGAACATTGTCACAGAAAGTATTTTAGTGGAAGTAATTTTGGTTTGGTTTTGGCTAAATTTGATCTCTTTGAGTTCAATAAACTGGGAAAGATTGACACAATATAATTTTAGTGGTTTACATTGCCATCTTTTCTTAAATGAATTAATCTTCTGAACTGTAACCCTAGTAATGTGTTTGCCAGTAAGACCACTACTGAGATGTGGGTAATGGGAGCGACAGCTCCTTAGGTTTCCACGTCCTGTTTGTATGATCTCATTCAGGCACTTTCCTTCTTCTGTTTTCCCCAGTTAAGGAATAGAACGACTCTGTCCACATCACATCAGCCCTGTCAGCATAAAACACTGGGGAGGGATGAAACCTGAGTCAAGGACTCCTGCAGGTGACGCTGTATTCCCTGAGTGTGATTTAAACTTGAGCTGACCCTGAGGTCTGCAGTGTCTGCAAACCTGCTCTGCAACCCAGGCTTGCCCGGGGCCTTCTCCAGACCCAGTTTGGCAGCCTCTCCTGGGAAGCTGCTTAGCAATATCCATTTCTAAGGGCCTTCCTGAGTAACGGGAGCTTCTCATCTCACCCCTCACCTCATTCTCCTGTCCTCTCTCATCTGCCCTTGAGCAAGGAAATGAGCAACAGGGAGAGGGGTTTAGGGCAAGACCACAGAGGTAAGAGCATCCAGGCTGCTGTAAAGAGACTGCTGGGTTTGTTTTGTTTTTCAGTGCACTAGGAAGGGATCCACTCATGGGTTTTTTAATAATAAGTAAATCCATCTTGATTCCTACAGACAGAGCTTTTAAACAGCCAGAGGTCTTGTGCAGGTGTAACCCGGGGCACTGATCCAACGATCCTAGGTACCCCCAGTGCTGGGGCCCTCCTCTCTCTCCTCCACATTTCTGGCTGAACAATTTCTGACTTTCATCCTCACTCATTTCCCTTCTTTGGCAGTCTAAACATCAACATTCGATCACGTAAGTGGGCGATGTAGGGGGGGACCTTTCATGACAGACACACTCGGCACTGCGGCTCCTCTCTGACCACAAGGTAGGAGCGTGTCTTGCACGAGCTGGTGAGCTAGGAGAAGCTCCTCTCCTCCTTGCTTGGGGAGCCACCTGCCTACAGATTTGGGTCTCTGTGGGTACAGGACGTCCCACCAGTGGTCAAGTCCCTGCCCCTGCAGCAGATGTCCAAAGTTTTCCATGTTGCCTGTGACGTAGATAACCTTTCTAATTCTGGGGCACAAAAAGTTTGGCTAGGTCCAAGCAGGTACCCTCCAGTCAACTTTATTAGTAATATGGATTTTTTTTTTTTTTGGGACAGGGTCTCACTCTGTCGCCCAGGCTGGAGTGCAGTGGCACAACCGCAGCTACTGTAACCTTGCACTCCTGGCTTAAAGCATCCTCCTGCCTCCCAAAGTGCTGGGACTACAGGCGTTCGTGAACCACCTTCCCCAGCCAAGGATGGTGTTCTGAACTCCCCCTAGCAACTTCTTTTTCTTCCTTTCTGTTGGTTCTAAATTTGGGTAGGGGGAAAAAGTGTTATTTCTTGGGTTCCATAAAACCCCAATAAGGCTTTTTTGGACATGGTACAAGGACACCCAGTCTGTGCACCTCCTTCAGGGTATGACCTTCTGAGTGGGTGCACCCGATCTTCCCGGGTCCTGGTATCTGTTAAGATGCATTTAGCCTTGAAATCACTGAATACAACGTACAAAGCTGTAGCCTGCCAAACTCCAGCTCATGGGGTAGTTATGAGAAGGCACTGAGTTAGTGGACATGAATGGGCTGTGAAATCTGTATAATAATATGTAATATATAACACGAGTTACAAAAATCAAAAGGACAGAGACTTTTAAATATAAACTTTTTTCATGATAAATACTACACTGACATATGTATTCAGTGATTTCCTCAATTATGATGAGTTAAAAATGATCGAGCTATCATAACAATGCATCCAAGAACATTTTTGCTATAAAAATGAAAAAACTAAGCACACACAAAAAAAATATTTCTGAAAAGAGAATAATTTACTTGTTAATAATTTCCCATGTAGAAAGTGGTTAAAATATATGCTATTAGATAAGGCTAAATATTACCTTATCATGGCTTCCCCAGGTATTTAAAATATATCAACATCTAGAAATAAAAGGTTAAAAATGAAATAGTTCTATATTAATAAATGGTCAATATTATGGATTATCGGTAAATTCATTTAGGTAATTTTAGAGTTTTTCTCTTTGTTTTCTTTCTTCTTTTTTGTTTGTGAACATCCAGCAAAAGAGAAACTAAACACCTCTTCACATAATGTCATAACATTGTATTAATTTCTATTGCTATGTAACAAATTTCCACAAATTTAACAGCTTACAACAAAACTTATGGTGGGCTTACATCTGATAAACCCATTGTAAGTTGAAAAATTATAAATTGAAGATGTATTTAATACAGCTAACTTACCGAACATCAGAGTTAGCTTAGCCTACCTTGAACGGGCTCAGAGCACTTACATGAGCCTACAGTTGGGCAAAATCGTCTAATGCAAAGCTTATTTTATAATAAAGTGCTGAATAGCTCATGTAATTTATTGACTACTGTACTGAAAGTGAAAAACACAGTGGTTGTATGGGCACTGGAAGCACAGTCCCTACTGAATGTGTGTCGCTTCTGCACCCCTATAAACTCACACCATCGTAAGCCAGGGACCGTCTGCACACCTTTCCCATCTCAGATTCCGTGGTCGGGCGTAGCTAAGCTAACGCACCTTAACTGGGTGTTTGCTCAGGGTCTCACAGGGCTGCAACCAAGGCCAGCCAGCCCGTGTCCTTTCTGGAGCTTCGGACTGTCTTCCAAGCTTGCGTGGTTATTGGCGGAATTCAGTTCCTTGTGGGAGTAGGAGTAAGTTCTCCGTTTTCTTGCTGGCTGTCAGCCAGGGGCCACTCTCAGCTCCTAGTGGCCGCCCAATTTCTTTGCTGTGTCACTCCCAACCCTCTCATAATGGCATCCGCATCTTCAAGGCCAGTAGGCAAATATCTCACGAAGTATCTCAGTCCCTCTTTGAAGGTCATTTGCCTGATTCAATCTGGCCCACTCAGAACAATCTCCCTTTGGATGAACTCAAAATCCACTGATTTGGGACCTTAAGCACATCTGCAAACCCTCTCACCATATAATGCCACCTAACTGTGGGAGTGATCTCCCATCACTTTGGTGGTATTCTATCCCCTGGAAGCAAATCACAGGTCCCACCCACACGCAAAGGGCGGGCTCCACAGCCACAGCTCCAGTGGGTAGAGATGGGGGAGCTTCTCAGAATTCTGCCTACCACAAACATGAACCAGACAGGGTCTTAAAACTAAAAGAAAGATCTTTAGAAATTAAAGATATTTAACAATGTAAAGGCATTTGGATTATTTTATAATGGATGGTTTTCATTACCATCAATTAAATTTTCATAATACAGTCCAGATTGTTTTGGAACTAGTATGCAATACTACATTTGCACTCACCCGAAGCAACAAAGGTTTTGTAAGATTATGAACCTTGCTCCAGAAAATGAGGCAACATTACTTGCCTAAAATTCATGAGTCAAGTATATTAGACATAAAATCATCAAATTTTACACCAGGAAGGACACAGGAATCATCTGTTACAAATCAAGCATTTTAGAGATGAAGAAAATGAAGGTCATTAAGATAAACACTGTATTCAAGTTTTCAGATGTAGTTAGTACAAATAATTTATTTCCCCAGATTTTGAGAGTTTTATGAGATGCAAATGGGACTTTTGAAAATATCACTACAAGGAGGATATTTTAAAGACCTTACATGACCATTGTGCATTCAGACAGCCTATCGTCACTTGCAAATCTGCAATCTGTTCTAAGCTTTAAAAATCCTCTTCAAATGATTATATAATAACAGGGCTGAAAAAAATGTCATTAAGATGCCATCTAATACCGTTTTCCTAGCTTCCTATGAATGATCAATGACTAGTTAATGACAAACATTTATCTAAAGAAATATCCACAAGGGCTGTCTAGTAAGGCTTTACTTTCTTGCTAAATGGAAGATTCTTAGTGGGAAAGTCCTTAATGGAAGATTTCTAATTCATAGTTTCCAAAATGAATTAATTATAAATCCTTGTTAAGGATAAATCCACTGGGGTTTTTAGGCCTCCTAAAAAATGACAACGTTACCTATTACTATGGTAAATGAAAACAAAATGCATTAACAAAGTATTTTATAGAAGTATAAGCTTAATTATAATATTCAGTATTATAATTCTCCTTTGATTATTAACATTTTTATCCCAAATAAAAGTGCCCCCCAAATTTAACTTCCAGAGTTAATATAGTTAGCTTAGAATCATTAATCTTGCCTTGCTAAAGTTACATTCACTAAATGCATTAAAATATTTTATATGCAAGCAAATATTGGATAACTATAAAGGTTTTTTTAAAAATCTATGTCATTAAAAATTAAAGATGCCTTATTTGAACATATAGATATGACCCATGGGTATTATCTATACCCATGAATGCTGTAACTAAACTAATAATACATATTAGTTTTATAGAGGGGAACTATAGTAAGGAAAAAACATAATAAGCCACTTTATTTTACTGATTTCTTTTAATGTTCACTTTCCTGACTAATTGATTTCACTATTATAATGGCTTACGTGAAATATTTTAGAATCTTTATGCTCAGCATCAGTTGTTACATGTTCCTAAATATTACTTTATATTCAACAGACGTCTTTTATAGAAATTGTGTAACTTTCTCTTAGATGTAGTTTCGATTCTAAGAGTGGCACTGGATTCTTTAGATACTCATGATGTGGTTCTTCCCAACTCCAGCCAGGAAGATAGAACCAGGCTCAGCCTCATTGAGTTCAGATTAGTTCTCTTGTCAACATTTTGCCCCCATCTCCTCTTCTCTTATCATTTTGAAATTTTAATATTCTTTGGTGTCCTTATGCCTTCATTTTATGATGTTTTACATGCTTCCCCCTAATTTTATCTTGGCATTGCTGATTATTGGTAGTTAGCTTTACTGTTTTCTACAAAAAAATATTAAAGCATGGTGAGGTGAAGAAAGTGGGTTGAAATGAGAGGACAGATAAAGTAATAACCCTGCCTTTGCTATCTTTTGGGGAATCTAAGCAGAGAAAGCCATGCTAAACTTTGCTAACATGGAAAGTTACGGTTTTCCCTATCTCTTGACTAGTGACTGTGTGGATGATGGATAGGCTGTTATACTGAATTTGGGTAGAGAATTATATGGTAGTTTTTATGTGTTTGAAATCTTACAGCTCTTTGCAAATGTCTGAGACCTGTTTAACTTTAGCGTTTCAGAACCAAAGCTCTCAACCAGGTTCTTTTATAATCATGCTACTTCTTTGGTATTAAGTATTCAAGGAAAGACATTGATTTCTATATGCATAAAAGAAAAAAGAAAAAATGATTTCCATTCTTTTGGATAAATGCCCAGAAGGGAGATTGCTGGATTATATTCAATTAGTTCAATTTTTAATTTTTGAAGGACTCCCCATATTGTTTCTCATAGCGGCTGCATGATTTTGCATTCCCACCAACGGTGTATGAGGGTTCCAACGTCTCCACGTCTTCAACATTTGTCATCTTTTGTTGTTTTGATAATAGCCGTCCTGACAGGTGTGAGGTGATATTCTGTGGTAGTTTGATTTGCATGTCCCTGATAATTAGTGATGTTGAGCATCCTTTCATATACTTGCTGGCCATTTGCATGTCTCTTCGGGAGAATTGTCTATTCAGCTACTTTACTCATTTGTTAATCAGATTATTAGTCTTTTTGCTACTGAGTTATAGGAGCTCCTTATATATTTTGTAAGTTAATCCTTTATCAGATATATGGTTTGCAAATATTTTCCCATGTAGGTTGCTTTTTCACTCTGTTGAATATTTTCTTTGCTGCACAGAAGGTTTTTAGTTTGATATAGTCCCATTTTTCTATTTTCCCTTTTGTGTTCTATGCTTTTGGTGTCGTATCCGAGAAATAATTGCCAAGATCAATGTTTTCTTATACGAGTTTTACAGTTTTTCAGCCTTATGTTTAAGTCTTTAATTCATTTTGAGTTAATTTTTGTGTATCGTGTAAGATTAGGGTCCAATTTCATTCTTTTGCATGTGAATATCTGGTTTTTCCAATAACTTTTGTTGAAGAGACTATCCTTTGCATATTGTATGTTCTTGGCACCCTTGTCAAAGGTCAGTTGATCACATATGCATGGATTTATTTCTGGGATCTCCATTCTATTCCATTGGTTGATATGTCTGTCTTTATGCCAGTTCCATACTGTTTTAATTACTATAGCTTTGTAATATGTTTTGAAATCAGGAAGTGTAATGTCTCCAGCTTTGTTTTTCTTTCTCAAGACTGACTTGGCTGTTTGAGGTATTTTGTAGTTCCATATGACATTTTGGATTATATTTTTCTATTTCTGGAAAAAATTCTACTGGGATTTTGATAGGGATTGCATTGAATCTATAGATAATTTTGGATAGTACATACATTTTAATAATATTAAGTCCTCCAATCTCTGAGAATGGGATGTCTTCTCATTTGTTTGTGACTTTTTAACTTTCTTTTGCTGATACTTTATAGTTTTCGGTGTAGAAGACTTTCACCTTCTTGGTTAAGTTTATTCTTAGATATTTTATTCTTTTTGATGCTATTGAAAATGGGATGGTTTTTCTAAATTCCTTTTCAGATAGTTTGTTGTTTGTCCAAAAGAATGAAAATCAGTATCTGGAGGAGATATCTGCAGTCTCATGTTCATTGTAGCCCTAGTCATAGTAGCCAATCGAGACGTGGAAACAACTCAAATGTCCACTCAGGATGAATGGATAAAGAAAATGTGGTATGTCCATATAGTGGAATATTATTCAGCCTTAAAAATGAAAGAAATTCTGCAATGTGGGACAACATGGATGAACCTTGGGGATACTATGCTAAGTGAAATAAGGACAGAGGACAAATAATGCATAATTCCATTTATATGAAGTATCTAAAAGAGCCAAACTCATAGAATCAAACAATGGAATGGTGGTTACCTGGGGCTAGGGAATGGGGAAGTGGGGTGCTTCTAATCAGTGGGCATAAGCTTTCAGCCAATGAGGAAGAATCAGTTCTAGAGATCTGCTGTACAAAATTGTACCTATTGTTAATGATATGGTAGTGTACAATAAAAAATCCATTAAGACAGTAGACCTTATCTTAATTGTTCTTACCACAAAATAAAATTTAAAACCAATAAGTATAAAGAAGATGAAATCGTATATATTAAGATCACTTAAGACACTAAAAATTAAAGTATAAATTAATTTATAATTTATAGTCTCATAACATATGGAATACTTACAAAAGTGAGAAAGCAGGGTCACACACCTGTGAGGTTACATCATTTATGTCATCCCACTTTGAGAACAGTGACCCAAAGCCTACCCAATATCATTTGATTAAGGCCTGGCTCTTGCTGCACATTAGTGCCTTTGTCTTCTGATTCTGTAAATGTTAGTGGTGGTTTTTCTTATTTTTAGAAGGGCAGCACTAAAGAGCCTTGAACACCCACTACCAGTTAGCAAGAGGTTCCCAAGGCTGAAGAAAGTGCCGTGCTCAGTGACATCTCTCTAGAGAAGGCGGGCTCTTCTCAGTTGGTGAATTGGACTCGGCTCCTGGCACAATTTAATTTAAATCGTCTAAACTTATAATGCCTAAAAGTTATTTGAAATGCTACAAGATATGCCAAGAGCATAAATGAGACATGGTGTCACTTTACATTCACGTATAGTTTACAAAGTTAATTTATCCATATTTCTCAGACAATGCACATCGTCACTCACACAAGGTAAAGTCTGGCCTCGCTCAGCACGGGCTGGACTGTGGGTTGGTGTCTTCTCCCTCCCAGGTCCACCTACAGACCTTCCTCCTAGGACGGCTTCTCTCTCAACCTTCTGCATAGCTGAGGGCCTGAAGCAGGCTGAGGCAGGGCCCTCTATTTAGTAGGTATCCCTGACAAATCCCATAGTTCATAACCTGAGCATCTCAACTTTGATTCAGTCTCCGAAAGTATTAAAATATTTTAAATGTAGACCTTAAAATGTATATGATGTGCAAAAACCTGCATCCTGTATGTTGTGCTACTTTCATGAAGGAAAGCTGTCTATCGGACCTAAATACTATTGTGATGCTGTAGAAATACTGCTTTTATAAATTTTAACCAAGAAATCACAACTTAAATTGGGCTACTTTGAATATATTTATATACATTTCTCTATTCATTCATGTATTTATATATAACATTTAGTTATATCTAATTTATAACATATTTATATTATGATATTAAACATATTAAATAACCCATCTAAAACTATATTTTGATTCTATTGGTATTTTACCTCTTTGTGTCTGTAAAAATATAAATATTTCTTTATTATGTCAACAAAATAAATAATATGTCTGTGGCCAGAACTATAGCAGGATAGAAATAATTGTGTAGAAAGTGAATGATACTAATAGTGGAAGGCGTTTCAGACCAAATGACTGCAACTACTGTTCCTAGAAAGACTCTGTGCCTATATCCTAACTTCAGATGCATGTGAGGAAGAGAAGTTCTCTACAGTATTTTTATCACATTGTAGCTATCTTGCAAAATTAAGGCATTTTACATTAAGTGAATATTATTTCAAAAAGTACACGAAATATCATCAGAGCATATAAAGTTATGTAGCTATCTTTAAAACATGAGTATGTTTAAAATAGAATATGAATTACTTAGGATTGCTGGTATTTGATTTACTAAGTCTGTTGCTCAATGTTGAAGTGTGCACATGAATTTGTTGTATATCAGCACAAAGTTTTTAAAAAGCGTGAGAGTGCCATTTAAATGGTACATATTTACGAATTAATGAAATTAGGAAAAAATGATTTATACAATTTTACAAATTGATGAATTAAATAATCTTTGAACAATCTTAAACAACCACAAACTCAAGATCATTGCAATCTTCCCATCGTGTACTATGGATATAATGAGTAACGAAAAAAATTATAATAAAGCCAAACAAAACCAACACAGTAGAGTTCACAATGACATAAAAAAAATTAAATGCTACGTAGACATTTTGCTCCTGAAAATTCTGATCCAGACAGAAAAGAAACAAATATTAATTACATTAAAGGAAACTTATATCAGTACAATCTAGATAAAGTCATGTAGCAAACAAAACAAGAACGTACTTAACAGAAAAAAAAATAATACTTACTGGAAAAAACCACATCACTTTAAGAATCCAAATTGTAAGAGCAAAATTCACAACGAGGATGATGAGTAAAAGAAGAACAAACAAGTAGAGGCAACGCTTCCTCCAGCCATAAATGCCAATTTTGTAGACACACTGATTCTCTGGCCTCTCTATGTGGGTGCCGTCTGTGGTCGTGGTGTACTGCTCACGCACCATCTGCCCCGGGGAGGGGGGGCGTGGGAGGAGAGACAGGGGCAGAGAGAGAGAGAGAACTTGTTTGTCAATACTGATTTACTATGAGCCTAAAAAAATACTTTTCACCCTAGTAACAAATTTCCAAAGTTAATGAATTTTTTAAAAGAGAACAAAATACGACTTTGGAACATGTCGCTGTGTTTCAATCACAGGGAGCTATTTAATATGTCATTTAAAATATTTTAAATGACAAATTTATTTAGTGACCGTATATTAAGATTTTAATCAGTACATTCAATGTCTATTTATCTATGCATATAGCTTTCAAAATTCTGCAGGATTGAACTTGGAATTGAAGCATCAACATAAATTAATCAAGTTATGAAGTTCTTAAAAGATTTAGTGGGAGGAAAATCAAGCTGGTACCTATATATATTTTTAAAAAAATAATCCAGGTACTCAATTTTATGTCAAATGATTGAATCAAAACTTTTCCAGCTACTAACTTATTCAGAATTTAAAAGAGTACTCTACAAGATACCTACTACACTAACCTCTGCCTGTAATAAAGTTCCCAAGTATTGACCTAGAGGAGATCAGAATGTGTGTGTGCATACTTTCCTACTGTTGGTGTCACAAATGGTCACCAACTTCATGGTTTAACATGACATAATTTTATCTTATAGCTGTAGAGGTCAGAAGTCCAAAAAAAACCAAAACGAGGTTTATAGGGCTAAAAGCAAAGTGTGGGCAAGGCTGCATTCTTCTAAAGGGTCTTGGGGAGAATCTGTTCCTTCTTTTTTCAAGCTTCTAAAGGCTGCTCATGTTCCTGTTTTCCTGCCATTTGCTCAAGAGTTAATTGTATCGAGGGCAGCCCCAGGCCTGAGATGGAGGGCGTCCACTGGGCGCAGCCTCTCCGGTTCCCCTCATTCTTCATGGGAGACTCGTCCAAGTGTCAGGTAAGGAATTCTGCCTGCCTTGGGGAAGGTCCTGCCGGGATGCAGGACTTGCTGGCTGAGGACTTAGCAAACCTCTTATAGCACCTGTGATGTCAATCTGAAAACTTCTAGAATGTTATTTTCCATAGTTTCAAAAATTGTCTTCCATAAGCCGCGTCACCTGGCTCTCATATGGTGATGCATATTTGTTACTAGGTAACTAGTGCCACCGTGTTGCATCCACCATCAACATGACGAGGTAACACACGTGAGAAGCCGTTCACGGCCATGTGACTAGTTAGCTGTGACTAGGGTGGGTGACGTGCAGGTAACAGGCCATCTGCAAATGTCTGTAGAACACACGATGTGCAGGGAGGGGGCTTATCCTACCGATGTGGCGGCATAGCTTTGTGCCGCAGTGATGGAAGCATGAGGCAGAGGACGGAAGAAAGGACAGACGAATGGACAAAGAAAAGAGAATGGAGTCCAGGAACAAGCCCATATGCGGAGATGGTAGTAAGTAAATGGAAAGTGAGAAATGAGAGCCACCCTATGTGTACAGCTCCCTTTTCCAGGGTGCCGGCAGGGAAGAAGGAAGTCAGTGTGGTTATTACATCAAAGCTGACGAGGTCCTGCTAGCACAGAGGATGACTGCGTGAGTTTTCTCTCTATTTTCTTTCAGACTTCCAAGACATGGCTCATCCCCATGGTAATTAGTGGCAGTAATTCTCAACGTATTTTCCTCCTCACTGTTTGCACCATAACTCACATGATTGTGAATGAGCTCCAACGTTCAGGAAAGCAAGAGGAACGAGGATGTGTGGCCAGAAGAACATGATGGCAAGAAAAGTTTAATATCAGATAAACTGGGAGAAGTATTTGCCTTAAAGATAGGACAAGGTTAATGCCCTTGAAATATTAATGAGCAACAAATATGCATATACATCAATGAAATGCAAATGACTAATAAACGTAGCAAAAATGTTCAGCATCACCATGAATCAAAGAAATGCAAATAAACACAAAATTGCTACAGTTTTCAAAAATTAGGGAAAACTTAAAAACTGGTAATAGCCAATATGAGCAAAGTGTCTGAATAATGGATGTGCTACTCCTTTGTTGTTGAAAGTGAGAATTAATATAACCCCTCTAGAACTGTGGTCCCCAACCCTTAGGCCACAGACTGGTACACCAGGCCACACAGCAGGAGGTGAGCGGTGGATGAGCAGGCAAAGCATCATCTGTATTTACAGCTGCTCCCATCGCTTGCATCACTATCTGAGCTCCGCCTCCTGTCAGATCAGTGGTGCCATTAGAGTCTCATAGGAGCACGAACCCTACTGTGAACTGCGCATGCGAGGGATCTAGGTTGCGCTCCTTATGAGAATCTAATGCCTGATGATCTGAGGTGGAGCTGAGGCGGTGATGCTAGTGCTGGGGAGCGGCTGCAAATACAGATTATCATTTTCAGAGAGGTCTGACTGCACAATAAATGTAATGCGCTTTAATCATCCCAAAATACCCCCACCAGGTCCGTGGAAAAATTGTCTTCCATGAAACCAGTCCCTGGAGCTAAAAAGGTTGGGGACCGCTGCTCTAGAAAGATATGTGGCACCAAGTACCAAGAACCTCATACAAATATAGTAATTCTAGTTCTAGGAACTTATCCCAAAGAAACAACCAGGAATGAAAATGAGAATCTATGCTTAAAGATATTTATTTTACCAATATCTATGATATGATGATGAAAAACTGGAAATAAAATAATAGAGGATTACTATTAGAGTAATTAGTATAGTAATTAATATTGTGATATGTTATTACAGTATTACATAATGTTTTATATGTTTGAAAAGCATATAAAATATGTTTATAAAAAATATACAATAACCTGGGGAAATGCTAGTTATGTAATGTTAAATGGAAAGATAGAATATATAAATACATTTTAAAATATATACCCATAGAAAAAATATTGTAAAGAAACTAAAAAGTTGTTAATAATAGTTTTCTCCTATATTCTTTTTAATTTAAAATAGCATTTCCCAAATATTTTTCTATATTTTTTAGATTTATCAAATTGATATATATATATTTCTTTTATAATAGTAAAGTTAATGAATTTATCATACTCATCCCAACTTTATGACTATATTTAGGATGACCAAATAATTTCAAAAGTAGTTCTGCCTTATCTTTTAGTCAAATTGCTCAGCGTGGTCCATCTGCTACATCTAAATATAGCAAAGTAGTTGGATCATAATTATAAATTTCATCTGAAGTTACAATGGCATAACTCTCGCAACCACACATACCCTTATCATAAACACAGACAGACAGACACACACACACATACAGTTTAAAAGGTCATCAAATCATTCTCTCTTCTTTACAATAGGTTTGACTTTTAAAATAAATTGGCAAACTCCACCATTTTAAAAAGCTCCTTACAAAATACACAAAACCAACAGAATAAATACCCTTTAAGTATCTAACAGAACTGAACAAGGAAGAAAACTTTATTTAAATGACTAAAAGGAAAAATATTAAGCTCAAATCCATGGGCATACAAATGTTAGATTATAAAACTGTGGTCTTGTTTTATTTTTTACTTCAGCTATAGGCTCATTTTTAAACACAATGTAATATTTACAAAGGCAGGCACTTCAGATATACTTTTCTCAGTGTTTTTTCCTAGATTTTATGAGGTGCTCTCAGAAACCTAAAGCTTTTACAGTGTCCTTATGCAGCATGGTGCTTGCTAACGAACCGAGTTAGTAGAGATACGACTCGGAATGGCAATTGAGCAAGAGCAGTACTTACGCCAACTAGAAGTGCACAAAGTATCCTAGCAAAGACTAACACATTAGGACACCTTGCCTCTTAACCCAAACCAGGTGTTATTTGCTACCAAATTTGCTCCAGTTCTTGGCATGGTTTATACCCACCATCAACCTCTGACTTAGTGCATGTGCATGAGATGGAGAGAGAAAGTTAGCAGTTGGCTGCAATGAGAGCTGAGTTAGTGTTAACCAAGCGCTATATTGAGGAACTACTGGAAGTCCAGACGCAACCTTGTGTCTACTTCTGTATCACATTGCAGTGGGCGCCTGTTTTCTTCTGTATCGTAGTATAGTGGGTCTCTGCTGTTTTCTTGTCTGCCCTGAGAACACTCCTCTTAAGCTCCAAGTGGTTGTGGCCCAGATGTCGGTCCTATGGGCACATCTCCAGCACGACAGGTGTGTGTGTGAGGCACAGGCTAACCCGCCAGGGCATATCATCAGTCTGGACACAGTGAACGGCACTGGGAAGTCACAGGACCCAAGCAAGCCATTCAGTGTTAGTTGTCCCAGAAGTGACACACACGCCCCGAGAGAGAAGCTTGCCGTGGGTATCGGAAGCTGATGGACCACCTAATGCTGCACTGCCAGCATCCATCTCTCGCACCACTTGGAGAAGCTCGCCAGAGGAAGAATCAGGAAAAACGAAAGAGAGGGAGGGAGAGTGTGAGAGTAGAGGTAAAATCCTACCAACGCCATTGGAGATCCCAGATTTGGCATTGTCTGACTGATTTTATGAATGAATACGTTCCATCTTTGTTTGAACTTCTTTGACTTGGACTTCTGTCACATGAACCTGAAATGGTCTGGAATAACCCATACATTGAGAGCCGCAAAGGCGGAAGGCTTACAACGGTGAACCATGGAATGAGAGCAAATTTTACCAATATGATAAATGACACCTTTCAACTGTTTTTTGAAGTATTTTCCTTCTGTGCCAAACAGGCTCTTCTCCAGAAGTAAGTCTTTAGAGAGAAGTGTACTTTTCCTGAGAAAGTCATTTCACCGTGTTGAGCTTTGGCTCATGTCAGGGAGACCATCTGATGATGAGCTCTTTGCTTCCAAATCCAGCATTCGCTTTCCTTCACTCAGTTCCCTCATTTTATTTATTTACTTATTTCACTCTCCATTTTATTTGAAATGGTTGGATAGCCCCCCGCTGAAAACACGTTTTTTCCCTGTTTTCTTAACTCATTACGCTCCTCATTTTACCCTCTACCCTTCTGAACTTTGACTCTCAGCCTCTCTCACGATCCCCTCTCTCTCTGGCCGCCACATGCTGCGCCATGCCCGGCCTCGCTCTGCCCGCGTCTCTCCTCCTCTCCCATCGCGCTCTCAAGGTGATGCTGCTCCTTATCACATCTTTAAATGTTATTTATAGGGTGATGATTCCCAAATTTACATATTACCTAAAATATCTCTAGACTCATATTTGATGACTGCCTCTTTGACAAGGAGCTCCGGGGAAAGCCCTGGGGAGACGGTTCTCGAGCTTGCACGCCTGGTAACGAACACTACCACAAAAGACTGCAAGAACCGCCGTCTTGCACACACGCCATCGCAACCTGACACACAAAACATCTTCCACGACCACATCTGCCCAGCAGCTCTCTGTCCAACCTGGGACTGGCACCACCCTTGTGGCCATGGATCTTTGCATCCGAGGGTCATCCCTCGAACAATTGTGTAACCCTCCTCGTTTTTCCCTTCAAAAACCTTTGTCTTCCTTTACCTCCCTGAAGACGCACGCAGTTTCCCGTGGTGCGTGTGCTCCCGCGGCCCTGCTCTAGCCCCGAATAAACCTCTGTTCCTTTAGAGAGCCTGTCTGGTATCTCGCCGGACACTATCGTAAGTCAGGCTCCCAAGAAGCAGGGTCTGAGCTGAGGATCGCTGGGCAGGGGATTTCTCGAGGGGAGGCTTTCCAGAGGAACGTGCCGGGCAACGGGGGAAGCGGGCCAGGGCACTGGACGGCTCTGGGCAAGGATGTGGGCTGAGGCCCAGGGCGATCCTCCAGAGAAGTGTGAGAAACAACAGAACCCCGACACCCTCACTGGCCACTAAAAAGACGGTTAATGTACCAGCCCTTCGAGGGGGGCAGCTTATGTCGCATTTATACCATTCATCCTGTGCAGACAAGCCCCTTAAGTCGGACGTGATTTACAAAGGAGGATGGAGTTCAGATTACTCTTAAATTCAAATTGCACATGAAAGCTGTGTTTAACCAAGAGAGAATAAAGTAGCCCATTGTCTACGTTAGTAAGTCATTTGGTTTTTATACTGAACCTGAAATGCCTGAGGTGAATATAATGAAGGTTCTTATCCAATATGGCATATATGCAATTTTCTGATTGCCTTGTCAGTCGATTAAAACAGTCTCAGAGGGCTTCAGGGCCATGACGCACTTCCACCCTTATTGTCACCTTTGTTTTGGGCCTGGAATGGGATGATTTGACGTGACTTCCAGATGTTGCCAAAATGTACACATGCAAAAGCATTCCAGTGTGGGGAAGGCACGCTTCTATGTTTCAACAAGATGAATATTTTATATAAAGTTTTTGTTAAGCTCTAAAATGTTTAATGAAAGTAAAATGTTCATGAGAAATCCCAAACGATCTTTTGATTTTCTTTTCTCCATAAATCTCACCCTTAGAGACAGCCAGTCAACTGCAGAGAATGTCAGGGGTGGGGGGCTTTCTATTTGCACCCTGGAATGTACCATTGCTGCACATGGAGAACATTCTCTGTGGGAGCAGAGACAGGCTCAGCCTGGGATCCGCTGCCCACTGAGGGCTCAGGCGTGGCGCCTTCTCAAAGGATCGGAAGGTGCAGGTCAGAGATCCTGACCCCGCACAGCCATTCTGCTGAGGTTCTTCCCGGTTTCCCCATCAGTGGGGTCAGCATATGGGTTATGTGTTTCCTTGTTATTGATGATGATGATGATGATGATGGTGATGATGAAAGATACCATTTACTAAGAAATCAGAAACTAAGTGCCTTATATAGATTGAATTTGATACTCATTAAAACTGAGGAGGTAGAGGCTGCAATTTAACTCCCTCCCTGTACGGATGAGGAAACTGAAGCAAATAGAAATTCATTCACGCAAGGACATGTAGTTAGTAAGTGGCTGTCTGACTCCACAGCCTGAACGTTTCATCATTGATGTCATACTTTTCAAAGATGTTTCACAAGTAAAACCAATTGGGAATTTTAAAAAGCGGTAAAATGGTCACAAAGGTGAAGCTGGGTTTGAAAGTACCCCCACCGCTTCCCGAACTGCCCCAGTCCATTCTCCGTGGCAACCAGAGTGATCCCTCCGAAGCAGAGGGTGACTGTGCTGCTGTCCTATTTTCAATGTTGGAAGGATGCCCTAGTGATTCAGGATGAAGCACAAATGTCTGTGGGCATCATGAGCCCTCCCTAATTTCCAGCTTCGGGACTCCCTGGGGGTACACTGCACAACAGTCACTGAAGTCCAGCAGGCGACATTTTGAGGGACCTTTGCAAATCCACAAACTACTAAATTATTCCTGTACCAATGTTCCCATAAAAGTCTCTATGGCATAATGTGTAAAATTAAAAAGGAAGCTGGAGTCTGAAATGGCAGATGTGGTGGGCGATGAATTCTGCAATGCTCATGAGAACATCGGAGAGCTGGCTGGCCTTGCAGTGGGTCCAGGGAAGAACAAACCCAGACAGATGCAGAGAAAAGGAAGAGGGAAGGGTAGAAAGCACAGTGTCATGCGGGTGGAGGTCGGTTCTGAAGGAAGGGACAGTAGCAGAGTCTTCCTCAGGACTCTGCAGTATTTCCTTCCCTACTAGGAACCACAGCCGGGGGTGTGGCTGAGAAGCAGCAAGCCTGGGATGGGCCAGAGAGAACCCAGGTGAGGTGGGAGAACCTCAGCCTCTACAAATTAAGCAGGCTGGAAAAACTGGGCACCTGTTCATAATTTACAATTAGTATTTAATTTTCATATGTAATTTAATAGCAATTTAGTTTAATGGCTAGAAAGTATACTTTTTAAAGAACGATATGAAACAGTTTTATTCTCAGCACTTTAACTGCAAGCTTCACTGACATCTTTTGGACAGCTGGGTTTGTCAGGCTTTGTATCTAACTACACGGAAACACTGCTTTTCATTTGGCTATGAAAGAAAATCTTAAATACATTCTAGAACCTATAAAACTAACCTCGACTTGAAGCATTAGTTTTGAAATTCCATAAGGATGTCTCTTTGGACCTGTCTCTACAAAACATTTGCAAGAAAATAAGCAAAATGGAGACCTAGTACATTTTGTAGTTCATTTTGTACCAGGGAGTGGCTCCCTCCCGCTGGCAAATCTTTCAGCCAGTGGAGTTCCATTTTCCCTTGTTATCTAAGAACTCTGCGTTTTCCAACTGCCACATATTAACTTAGGAAACACAAGGAAAGAACTACAAAAGAACAGACAACTTCAATAAGCCCAAGCAATACCACATAATTACTTTTACTCCATGTTTACTTTTTGATACATAATTTGAGCAACACTTTATTTTTTTTCCAGATTGTAGGAGAGAAACATTTTTCCCTTTTTCACTCCAAAAGTAGTTAGAAAGCCAGAGTGATATTTTGCTCTCATTTTGCTTATTTCCAATTTATAAAACTACTTGACTTTTGTTCTCATTAATTTTAGTCTATTTCTTAATGTCTGTAACAAAACTACCAGTAAAATCCAAAGCAAATGTAATTCTACCACAAATGTTTAAGAGTAGAATTGCAAGTAGGTGATCTTAAAGATTTCTACTTTGTCTAGATTAACGACAGTACACAATTTAATGCCCAATAACATAGAAATGCTATCATTGGCATTCTACAAATTAAAAATATTAGAAATACATGATTATGCTAAAAATACATAGCATATGAGTAGTCAGAATAACTTAGTTGAAATGAGAAGTTACTGAATGTTGTTGAGAATATATAATTATTTTGAGATATATAATGTATTCAACATTATTTTTACTTTATTTTGTTAATTATTATGTCACCTATGAAGAAAAAAAGTCAAGAAATCTTGTAACTATTTGGTTTTTAAGTTGTTCTTTGTAATTGTATAAAATCCGTGTTAAAGCTGATCACTCACCTTAGGTATTTTGAAAAGCACAGTACAACCCACTTCGCCGAAGCTCTATGGAAGACAGAAGGTTTCAAACTTTTCCATCAGTTACAGACCGAGAGTGAAGGAGTAAAGCTTCACCAACCTTGCCGGGAGGAAAGGCTCTCACGTGCTCCGCCCAGTCTCATGTTTCATCCCCTCGTATTAGCAACAGGCCCGGCTAATTTTACTCAGTGACATAAACAGCTCATACCACACTTAAAATTGTTTGGGCACCAATTCCAGGACATAGTTCTCAGTGTGCCAAAAACAAAGCCAAACTAAAAAAAAAAAAAAAAACCAACCTAAACCATTCTTACAAAACCAACATTCCAACATGTAGACTCTGAATCATGATAGTCTTCTATAATTATAACTTTCTAAAATAAACTTTACCTCAAATAAATAGCAAAAGACTTCTGAATCTAATGTTGATAAAATCTCATGAAAAATCTCTTCAAATTAACACGCAACATTTAGAACTTATGACTTTATTACAAGTATACTGGACTAGCCCACATAAACTGAATATTATGATATAAGAGTCACTCTTTAAATATCACTTTCCTTGAGACTTTTTTAAGTGAAAAACTTTAATATTTGAGGAGAAAACCTTAAACGATGATCATCATAATAAACAGAAGGTAAACAAACTCTGCTTGTTAAAATTATGAGAGTTCTTTTCTAGTTAATTGATATTTATATTATGTTTAACAAAGTTTGTGAATGTAACAGTTTCACCTTAAATTGTCTTTATCTTTATTTAAAAATAATTAGATCATTTGGTTTTATAAGGTATAAAAACAATAAATACTAAACTTTTGAATGATCTTAATCTTTCATTTTGCATTATTTTTATGTAGCTTGGTTTGTAACATGAATTAAAACTGACTAAATTATATGTATATATATATTTGAAATTTGTATTTTAGCACTCAACCTCAAAGTAGCAATGCAATGATAATCCATATGCAGAATTTTCATTTTGTTCTCAGATTTTCCTCTTCGTTCTGCTTATTCATACTCTAACTTCTTTTGAAATCTGAGGCTATCACACCAACAGCTGCAGGCCTTAAATTAAAAGCTGAAGCAGCGTCAACTAATCATACATTTGTAAGACATTTAAAAATATTTCATGAATTCTCTGCGCATTAGTATTTCTCTTACCATGACAATTCAATTAGACCTAAAATTATAGCACAACTGTCAATTCTTAACAAAAAAATCTAATATGTTTAATATAATGATATGAGATATATTTTTGTAACAGTGTGTGTCTGAAAAGTCAAAATTTGAAACTCCTAACTCAATATTCTGATTGAAATGTCACACATTTAAAGGTTACGTATGGAGGGACCTTTTTTCATCAATCAGTAAATCGGTTTTGTAGCAATGAATTTTTCCATGTTTTGGGGACTACTTTGTAAAAATATTAGTTATGTGTTTGATCTCCACTTACATTTACAGATTCATTTAATACTATCAACACCTCCTTTCAGCACAGCAAGAGAATGATTTAAAGGAGGCTTTGATTTTATCGGCTAGTTGAAATTATGAAAACATAATCCTCAAAGTTTTTAAGGTAGGTCTAGCTTCAATTTGTAACTCTCACACGCACATTTTATATGTTTTCAAGGAAATCATAACATTTAAAGCAACAAAAGACCCTAAGGAAGACCTAGTCTAACACTCGCCTAGGTGTAAAATAATTTGTTCAAAGTGACAAAGCTAGTAAGCCTATGGGAGGAAGTGACTTTGAAAGTCCCTAGGCTTAACACACCCACTGGGGACTTGGGTGCTCCACTACAAACATGCTTCCAACCCTGGCCCCACAAACCTGCGGGGAACCTTCTAGAATCCCCCCTTGTTCTTCCTCTGCCCCATTCTCGACCCCTGCAGCCGTTAGGAGTGGCTTCCCCTCACCGGGCTGTCCCTGCTGCTGGCTGCGCAGCTTCAGAGCTTGGGTTGGGGAGATCATTTTCAGAACCAGAGAAAATAGGGAATTTCGGGTAATGATTGCAGTCAGTTCTTGAGGAATCACTTTTATTTCTGACATGAATCAGGAGGTGAGGTTATCTGTGGAGGGGGAGTGTGGTGACAGGGGATGAGATGGTCAAAGTTTGAAAAGAACAGAGACGTTTAAAGATTTGGGTTGTGGGTTTACTTGGGAAACATTAGGCCCTGTTCCGGGCCCAGCTGAATTTGATGAATATACAGTAGACCCATTTGAATAGTGCTCGTGACTTTATACCTCAGCTGCAACCATGAGTTCCTGTGACTAAATCCCCCAAAACTGCCCCAGGCTTTCCTCCAAAACAATGTCTGTTGTCTCCCCAAACTTGGTCTTGCACCTGTCCTTCCTTTCTTGTATAGTTTAAGACTTCGTCCTCCACAAGGTCAAGGAAGACAGGCGTGGTGCCCTCCCTCACCAGCCAGGCTGCCGGTCACTAACTCCAGTGTCTCTCCGTGGCACCTCCTGCTCTGCCTGCCCTTCCTCCCTGTCTGACTTAGGGACTCACCTTCGTTGGCCTCATGTTTTGCAGTAGCCAAGTTCCTGATTCCTGTGCTAGCAGGTACCACCAGCCCCATCCTACACGTCCAGGGACTGCCAGGGGAATCTTCTCTGCTAGCTATCTGGAGAAGAATAGGGTGACTATTGTTGACTGTAGTCACCTACTATGCAATAGGACAGCAGAACTTATTCTTCTCTTCTAATTGTAGCTTGTTACCCACTGATCAAGCTCATTCCCTTCTCCCTCCGACAATCTCTGGCAACCACTGTTCTACTCTCAACTTCTATGAGGTCAATGTTTTCAGATTCTGCCTATGAGTGAGGACATGTATTTGTTTCTCTGTGCCTGGCTTATTTCACTTAGCATAATGTCCTCTAGGTTCATCTGTGTTCTCATACATGACACAATTTCAATCTTTTTTAGGAGATATACCACATTTTATTTATCCATTCATTCCTTGTTGGGCACTTAAGTTGATTCCACATCTTGGCTATTGTGAACAGTGCTACAGTAAACGTGGGAGAATAGATATCTCTTCAACATATTGGTTTCGTGTTCTTTGGATATATATCCAGTAGTGAGATTGCTGGCTCATATCGTGGTTCTATTTTTAATTTTTTGAGGGACCGCCATACTGTTTTCCACAATGACTGTGCTAATTTACATTCCCACCTGAAGTGTGTAAGGGCTCCCTTTTCTCCACATTCTCTCCAACCCTTGTTATCTTTTGTTTTTTTGATAACAGCCATTCAAACAGGTGTGAGGTGATATCTCATTGTAGTTTTGATTTGCATTTCCCTGATGTTTAGTGATTTTGAGCATTTTTTTCATGCTTTCTTTTGATAAGTATCTATTAAGGTCTTTTGCCCATTTTAAAAATCAGATTATGTGTTTTCTTGCTATTGAGTTAAGCTTCTTATATATTTTGATTATTAATCTGTTGTCAGATATATAGTTTGCAAATATTTTCTTCCATTCTGTATGTTGTCTCTTCACTCTGTTGATAGTTTCCTTTGCTAGGCAGAAGCTTTTTAGTTTGATATGATCCCATTTGTCTATTTTTGCTTTTGTTGCCTATACTTCTGAGGTTTTATCCAAAAAATCCTTGCACAGTCCAATGTCATAAAACATTTCACCCATGTTTTCTTCTAGTAGTTTCATACTTTCAGATCTTACATTTACATCTGTGATTTATTTTGAGTTGACTTTTGTATACAGTGAGATATAGGGGTCTGGTTGCTTTCTCCTGCATGTGAGATATCCAATTTTCCCAGCGTCATTTATTGAAGAGCCTGTCTGTCCCTCATCATGTGTTCATGACACCTTTGTTGGAAATCAGTTGGCTGTTGATGTGTGGATTTATTTCTAGGATCTCTATTCTGTTTCATAGGTCTATGTATCTGTTTTAATGTCAATACCATGCTTTTTTGGTTACTGTAGCTTTGTAGTATATTTTGAATTCAGGTACTGTGTTGCCACAAGTTTTATTTTGTTTTTTGCTCAAGATTGCTTTGCCTACTTGGGGTTTTATGTGATTTTATGGATTTTTAGGATTGTTGTTTTTTCTATTTCTTTGAAGAATATCACTGGTATCTTGATAGGGATTACATTGGATCTGTAGATCACTTTGGATAGTATGGAAATTTTAATAATATTAATTCCTCCAATCCATGAACATGGGTCTCTTTCTATTTATTTGTATCCTCTTCAATATCTTTCATCAATGTTTTATAGGTTTTTTTTATTTCAGCATATTATGGGGGTACAAATGTTAAGGTTATGAATATTGCCCATGCACCCCCTCTCCCCTGGAGTCAGAGCTTCAAGCTATAGTTTTCAGTGTAGAGATCTTTCACATACTTGGTTAAATTTATTCCTAGGGATCTTAGTTGGCAAAGACTGTAAATGGGATTGTTTTCTTGATTTGTTTTTCCACAGAGTTCACTATTAGTGTACAAAAACACTTCCCATTTTTGTATGTTGATATTGTACCCTGCAACTTTACTGTATTTGTTTATTAGTTCTAACAGTTTTATATATACATTTAAATAAAAGTGACTTTAAATGTTCTCTAGCCATAATTAATAAAATGCTTCTTCAAAAATGAAGTATTATCCTATCCTCACTATCTCTGAGAGATGTTTCAGTTGTTTAAAAATACAAATTAGTTATTAAATGTGAAAGTTTCCTTATTTCTTTTATAGTCTGCTATGTAGTTCTGATAATTTTAATTGATCAAATGGATTACTCATCACTATCTTCTGAGATTAAAGAAAGATTATTTAATAGATTACAATATCTATACAGTACACCTTTTCTAAGCATATGAAGCCACCATGTAAGTATATCATACACATTAAAGATGTGTGTGTAACATCCATTAAATACTGTGCCTAATGTCTGATTCAGTAAAAACAACCAAACATTACATTAAAGGTGAAAAGAACACAGGATTTAGAGAAAGTAAAATACTTGAAAATGACTTTTGTGTCACTTTAAGAGTTTACTATAAGATATCTTTACATGTGTCAAGTGGATGTCTCTTTGCTACTCACTTTGTTTGGAAGCACTATCACAAAAAGAAGTTTTAGTACCAGAGACACTGAACCTGTTGGTAAAATATTTCATCACCAAAACCCAAGATTTCAGTTTACATATATTTTGAATAATAATGTGCAATCAATGTTTTATAGTTTCTTTATGTCTTGTTCGTATTAAAGGAAGAAATACATAGGAAGATCCTTATTCAAAAGGTTTGTTTTGTACAAAAACAAAAACCAAAAACACAATTCCATTGCTTTATAAACATAGAGTTACCTGATTTAAGGAACTTCCAGGAACATAAGTCCAAGTATACACATAGGCCATCACATAAATTCTACTTGTACAATATTATCACTTAATGAGTGGTTGGTTTGCAGAAAAATTGTCTAGGATAGTACTAATATTTATGAATACCAGAATACTCATTAGTGATTTAAAAACTAGCAACTTTCTAATTCTGATGTAACCCAGTGACACCATGCAAATATGTAAATACCAACTAGTGGTACTTAATGGGTGGTGATGAGGATCAAGTTATTTAATATAATCCCATGGAAGATGACAGGAGCCACCTCTGCTTTCGGGGAGCGTTGGTTCCCTCTAAACGCCCAGGTAAAGCCTCTGCAACTTTGCGGTTAGTGCAGACACTCCGCTTCCTCGCTGTTACGGACAGACTCCCCAGCAATCCAGGGCACAGTTTTGGCAAAATCAGTTTACAAAGAACAGACTTACTCTCATTCTCTCACACCACATGCACACACGCGCGCGCACACACGCACACAGTACAGACAAGTTAGCAAAATCTTCCCGGCAAAGGAAGGCCAACTGTCTGAATTGCATCTCACACTGTCCCAGAGCCGTCAGGGACCGCGCAGAGGAAGGAACCTGCCCTCAGGGGCAGAGGAGACGTGCTGGGACCCGCCTGTGCAAGCTAGGGTGGGGGGCAGGGATTTGGCGGTGGCGTTTTGGGGGTGCTGGAACGAGAATAGAGGGGCTAACAACAGAGGGGTTAGTTTAGGAGGTTGGGAGAGGAGGCAGGACCAGGACCGGGGAATTGGGGGAACTGAAGGTGGGGGGTGGCCATTCTCTTTACCTGCTGTACTTCTTGGAGCCCCGGAGCGCAAACAGCTACTGCATTTCCCTTCATTGCAGACGGGATGACACTGCCGCCTCCTCCCCGGACAGCGCGGGCCTCGGCTGGCTTCGTCTTCCTTTCTCAGGGACCTCAGCGACAACTCTGCTCCTGGGCGGGGGAGCAGCTCCCACATCCCCGTCCGGCCTCCAGACGCGGCCTGCGTGGGCCAGGGACCCCCCAGGAACTCGCCTGGGCTACTGCGCTGCTGCCGGGGCCCCGCGCCCACCGCGTCTAGCCCACAGCGCGCCGCTGCGTCTGCTGCGCCCGCCGCCCCACGCCCCTCCGCGTCCCAGCGCCGTGCGCCCCTACAGATGCCCCCAGCTCCCTCTGCGTCCCCCCCGCCGCTGCCCCCGCTGCTCTACGACACCCTGTGTCCTCCACGTCCACCACCGCGCTCCTCTCCAGCTTCCCGCTCCCCTCCAAGTCCCAACGTCGTGCGCCCCTCCAGAAGCCCCCGCTACCTTCCAGATACGACCCAGTGGTCCTCCGGCGACTGCCCGCCCCTCCACTGTTATTCACGTCCCTCCCTGTCCATCACCGCACGCCCCTCAGCACCCCGGCGCCCCTCTACTCGCTCCCTGCACACCTCCCTTCCCACGCTGCGCCCCTCCCCTGCGCCGCCCCAGGATCCCTCCCGGTACCGTCCCACACACCCCTGCACCCTCCGCGTCCCACGCCACCCCTCCCAGCCCCACCGTGGCATCTACATCCTTGGCTCGCTCCCCCGCAGGTGGCAGGGCAGGGGCATTTCCAGTTCCCGCCGGGCTCCTTCGCTGCGCGCCTTCAGTCTTTCCAATCCAGTGCACCGCCTTTGCGCATCTTTGGCTCAGAGCGCGGGTGCAGAGCCACGGAGCTTCCCACCTCCGGTCCTTCACTATCAGAAAAGTCAGCGCCTAACTATTCTGCGGAGTTTTAGGGCGCCCCTGCTAGGGCAATGCTTCCACCTGTGAGGCTCTGGAGTCTTGCCATCCAGCGGGTCTCCCGCAAACCCCTTGGGTTCGGCACACTTAACTCTTAGACACTCCTGCAAAGCAAGGTCCTTGTTCCACCGCTGGGAGGCAACTCCGGAGTTTTGCAGAAACTCAGCTGTGACTAAAATATTGTTGCACGTTAACTAGCTCTTTCAGACGGGCTCAGAAACTGTGAATGCTGACCCATTACTTAAAGGAAGACGCTTTACTATGTGGTTTTTTTTTTTTCAAGGCCTGAAGAAGTTTTCTCAACTGTGATTGTATGACGTATAGTTTTCCAATGAGTGCTTGTGTGTTTCAGTCATTTATTTACTCGTTAACATACTCACATAATCACAAGCTCACATCATCGCGTATCACAGGAAAGCGACTTGGTTTTAGCAGCTTGTGTGAGTGATATTGGTATCCGAAGATGTTTGGTGACTACGCTAAGGACTCAAATGATCAAACACAGCCCCTCCCCCATCATGCTGGTATATTTCATCATTTTTAGAACAGAAATATGGTACCATATTTGGGACCAAATGGAAATATAAAGATGTTGGAGCATTTAAAAATTCTTTTCATGTAGCAAAATGGAGAATTACAATGCAGAAATATTTACAACTTTGGGATTACACTTTTCTTTAACCACACTTTTTCGAAGTTAGAAATCAAAAGGGGAAAGTCAATTTTCCAGGAAAGTCCAGTGAAATATTTCACTGATTACTTCTCTACTTTATAGATAATAGGCAGTGATGACCATTTTTAAAAAGTATAGCTCTCAGAAAGATAAACAAGATGATGTAGAGATATATTATTAAGGAGGTGTTTTAAATTTCCTACATATTTCAGTCATGATGGCAGAATTGTGAATTATTGCTCTAAAAATATCCATACTAACCTGTAAAGGTTGCAGTTTATGTATTTCTGTGAAAGAATTTAAAAATTATTAATGTATTTTAATTGCCCAAACCAACATGATCTCCGAGCCAGAACTTCTCTTTTGTTGGCTTAGAAAGAAACTACTGGCCACAATTTGTGCTGGAGATGACAAATGAAACATTCTTTTATGATAAAAATATTCAACAAACTAGGAATTGAAAGGATTTTCCTCAACTTGATAAAGGGCACCTATAAAAAATCTACAGCTAACATCATCCTTAATGGGGAAATACTTAATTTGTTTCCAAAGATCAGGAAAAAGAAAAACATGTCTACTCTTACCATGTCTAGTCAATATTGTCTGGAAGGTTTTACAATTAGGCAAGAAAAGGAAATAAAACACATAGAGAGGAAAAAGTAAAACTATCTCCATTTCCTGATGACATGATCTTGGATACAAGAGGCTAGAAATCAAAAACAAGAGAAACTTCAAAAACTGTACAAATACATGTAAGATAAACGACATTCCCCTAAACAACGAATGGGCAAATGAAGAAATTAAAAAATAAAATTTAAAATTTCTTGAGACAAGTGAAAATGCAAACATAACATGCCAAAGCTTTTCAGATACAGCAAAAGCAGTCCTTAAAAGGGAAGTCTCTAGCAATAAACGTCTAATCAAAAAAGGATCAAGATCTCAAATAAACAACTTAATCTTAAGGAACTAGAAAAACAAGAACAACTTAAACTCAAAATTAGTAGAAGGAAAGAAACCATAAAGATCAGAGCATAAATAAAATAGAGAGTAAAAAAATATAAAAGATCAATGAAACACAGTTGCTTTTTTGAAAAGATAACAAAATTGACAAACTTTTAGCCAGATTAACTAAGAAAATAACAAAGAATCAAATACATAAACTTCTCGTTAAATAAAATTCTTGAGGGTTGTAAATTAACTTTCCATACTCTAAAGAAAAAAACCTTAGATTTTGTTGAATTAAAGGAATAACGCAGATGTGTGTGAGAAAAGACAATCAAATCAATAGATTTAATACTAATAACGCTAATAATATAGAGGCTTGTTGTAAGGGTTCAGTGAAATCATATATTTATAAAGTATCTGGTGCATGGTAGGCACTCAATAAATGTTCTTTTCTGCAATTTAAATTTTCTCTTTGCAGTATTATTGTTCATGTTAACACTTCAATAAACCATGGTCTTTCATAGAAAAGCCCTTGAGGTCTGAATTTATGAAATTGTGCTGATTCCAGCATGTTCTAAGTATACAAGCAAAGAAACAAGAAGTAATAATGGATTTTGAGTAGCTGTGCAAAGTCAGCAGCCAGAGAGATCTCTAAGAACTAGTAGAAGTTTATTATTAAGTAGGGGAAAGTGGAGGTCGCTTATTGGCCAAGACAAAAATAAATTTTAGTGATCGTTAATAATTCCTATCATCAGCTTACCCTTGAAAACAGTCGTTAGTTTCTGTCACCCTGAGAGGAGACTATCTGTTACTGTTCTAGACAATGGAGAACAGCAATGAACAAAACAAAAGCCTTGGCCACCACGGAGCCTGGTGAGAGACAGTAAACACATACAGGTAAAATGTATGTCATGACAATGTCGAGAGAGATGGTGACAGGTGTCTTGGTGGAGAATAAACCAGGATAGGGGGATCATGGTGTGTGGATGAGTGCCCAGAGTCACGACTGTCAACTAGGCAGGAAGGTCTCAGGGAGAAGTGGCATCTGAGATCCCAGGGCTGTGTGAGAGGGAGGAAAAGACTACTCTGAGGAGAGGAGATGGAGGAGAGAGTTCCTGTTAGCTCTAAGAACAGCAAGAGGCCCACTTGCCTGAGCCCAGGAGCCAGGGAGAGTGTGGAGAGGATGTCTCAGTCACGCACTGTTTTGCCAGCCACCGAAAAGACAGTGGCTTGCTTCTGACTGAAATGGAAAGCCACTGAATGGACACCCTGTAGACTAGACTGTGTTCCCTCCAAATTCACGTGTTGAAACCCTAGACCCCAATGTGATTGGAACCTTTGAAGAGGTAATTAAGGTTAAACGAGGTCATAAGGGTGGAGCCCTAATCCAACAGGACTGGCGTCCAGACAAGCAGAGATTGAGGCATCTGAGGAATGCATGGGCTCAGGGGAGACCTTGTGAGCACACGGTGAGAAGGTGGCCACCTGCGAGCCAAGGAAGCAGGCCTCGGGAGAAACCAGACTCGCCAGTACCTTGACCTTGGACTTCCAGCCCCCAGAACCGTGAGACAATTAATTTCTCTTGTGTAAGCCGCCTGGGCTGTGGTGGTGTTTTGTTACGGCAGCCTGGGCTGTAACAAAATATATCTGGCTTAGCTTTTTAAAAAGTTGCTCTGCCTGCCTCATGGGGAATAGATCGCAATGATGGAACAGGATGAGAGGAGGTTATTTTGAGTGTCCAGGTGGGAGGGGACAGTGGCTTGGGCAGGCGTGGGACTCCGTGAGCAGGAGGCAGCCGCGGAGGCTGCGGTTCACAAGGAGCCAGGGTAGTCTGGTGGCGGGTTGGACGTGAGGTGAGAGGAAAAGGGCAGAGCTAAGGAGAACTACAGATTTTTGCTCCCAAGCAAATGGATAAAAGGTGGTGCTGTGGACCGAGGTGGGGAAGATGGCTGGAAGAGCAAGCTCGAGTGGAGAGAGGAAGGGTTTGGTTTGTGGACATGTGACATTGATTCCCTCTAAGGCATCAAAGCTGGAGCTCCAAGTGAGCACTCTTAGATACCTGAGTCGGGAGCTGAGGGCAGAGGCTGGAGATGTAAAGATGGAAGTTTTAAGCCCTGAAACCGGACTGGATCAGTAAGTGATGAGCTGTAGTTAGAGAGGGAAACCTGAGATTGAGGTCGCTGCCGAACTCCAATATTTAAGAGTTTGGGGAGATGAGGAGAGACCGGCAGACTCTTGGACCAGGGAGTGGCCAACGGTGGTAAGTTAGGCCGTGAGGTCGGTGAAATGATGGCCGGGAATTGGCTGTTGGGTTTCGCTTCGTGGAAGTCATTAAAGATGAGGGAGCAGTGAAAGCAAATGATATCAAGAGAAAATAAAATGAGAGAAATAGGAGACAATGCATATTAATCAATTTTCAGAGAAATTTTCTGTAAACAGGGAAAATGGGGTGATAGGGAGAGAGGGAAGAAGACTCAAGAAGAATCTGAAGGTGAAAAAAATTACAGGTTATTTGAACTAAAAAATTGGCAAAGATTAATCACAGCAGAAGGGTTCTAAGACTAAGGTGACCTACCTCAGGTGATGAGAGGTGTGTTTAGAAGATGCAAAGCTGAATTCAACAAGAATTGAGAGAATATACAAACACTTCGTGCCAAGAGGCTGGAAATTGGTTACTGACCTCAGAATTAGGCAGGGTTGAAGTTAAGACTCCACCTCTTTTAGCCTTGAGCAAATTCGTTCATCTCTTACAGCTTATTTGCCTCCTTTGTAAAAATGGGTGTCGTGAGCATTAAATAAAAGAATACACCTAGACCCCTGGCCTCTGGCGTACAGTAAGTGCTCAATAAATGCTAACTGCTTTTATGAGTGCCTCTTTCTAAATGAGATAAAAAGAGAAACAGCGTTTCTCTTTGAAAGTTCTGCTAAGTCACTAGTAGAAGCTAAGATCAGTATGAGTGGATGATATAAGAGAGAGAGAGAGACAGAGAGGGCTTGGATGGAGCGGTTTCTGGCCCTACACCACGTTGCCAGCAGAGAACGAGCCATGAGCCATGGTAGGAACCTAGCAGAAGTCATCCTGAAAGGGGCAGTGGTAGGTGGTAGGAAAAAAGTGGTTGTTGGCTAAGGAGCGGGTCCAAGAGAGACAGTGGGAGGCGCAGCTCAGCACTGCTGAGGGACAGGAACCACCTGGGAACCACAGCACCTCCCAGCCACAGACAGGAAGAGGCATCAGCGGAATTATGGATCTGAAGAAAATATGTCATTTCCTTTAAGGGAAAAGCCAGCTGTGAGGGTCAGGAATCTAGGTCTTGGAGCAGTCTGTGTTCATAGATTTAGGATTTGAGTCCAACTGATAGGACACATACATATTCATATGTAAATGTTTCAGATGCAATGTGTATGTGATCTCCTGACACATATCTCATATGTTCCAGTGATATGTATTCACATATATTCATATATATATATTCATATATATATATATATTTATTATAGGTGGCAACCCAAAATAAGTGACTGACGCAAAGATCTCTGGAGGCTTATTAAGCCAAAGTGTGAGGATGAACCAGTGAAAAACACAAACCCCCGGCAGATCTGTGCTTGCTTTTCTGAAGCAGAATTTGGGAACTCTGGCAGAAGTGGGGAACCTGCAGCCTTCTCATTTCAAGATTCTTCTTTTTTAAGCACCAAAGGTGGCAAGAAAGGCTTCATCTTTCTCTGCTGCACCCCTTTTAATAAAAGCATTTGTTCTGTAAAATTTAGATTCAGTCAAAAGGCCACCCTTAAGGACCTAGAAGGCCACATTTTGCCAATTGTTACCTTCTTGTGAGGCCCAGAAAATGTATATTTTACGTAAGATAAGGCAAAATATTAGGAGAGAAAAAGGGAGTAAAGGAAGCATCAATTATGTAGATTTCCCTGAGTAGGTGGAAGAGTGTTTGCTCTTGTCTCTGTTCTGTACCTGGGGAGATAAACCTGTAATTAGCATCATTAGTGTGGAATGGAACACTAAAGTTACAGTAAATCTGTAATTTTGAGCTGCAGATTTACCCTGCAGCTCAAAGTTACAATTTGCACGTCCTTGCTTATGGGAGGCCAGCAAGGAATCTCCTTATGAATGATCCATGGGGGCAGTCCTTGTAGTTGCCTGAGGACATTTACAAGGGGATCTGGCAAAGGATTAGGCAATTGGGCCTGCTAATTGGCTAGGTTCAGGGCAAAATTACAGGGGTGTAGAAATCATTTTGTAGCGCTGAGTCAGTTTATGGGTAGGGGTCACATTATCAGTTGAGTCAGTTTCTTGGGATAGGCTGCTGGTCTGGGTGGGTCAGCCAATCCACTGGAACGCAGGGCCTGGAAGATATCTCAAAAACTACCCTTATGTTCTGAAAAGGTGATGTTATCTATGGAGAAATTAAGAATCTTTATGATCATCAGCTATGTGACTCCTGAGTAGCAATTATAGGAAAGCAAACTGGGGGACAGTGGCTGGTTATTATTATTTTTAGCTATGCCTGTGCCTTTGCAAACTTTAGGCCCTTACCACAGTTCTTGCCTTGTACCCCCCCCCCTTTATTAATTTGCAAAAGGCAGTTTCAATTCCCCACCCCCACTGGCTTCAGACAACCTCATTCCTGAGGTGTGGGCTAATGAAAGGGGAAAGGGCAGTCAACCAATGTGTCTTCTTCCTGCTGACAAGGGGCGTAGCTGGGGTTGAGCCCAGGGTAAGAGGAATGAAATCGTTTTGCAGTTGTCTGCAAGTATTCATGGGTGCTGGGTTTTGGACCTAAGGTTTGCATGGTGATAACATTAGTACTCTCATTTACAGCCTTAGCACAGCATGTATGTGAGCAGCGGACTATAAAACAGATGATGAGCCCTCGGATAATGAGTGGGAGTCCTAGCTTCAAGAGTCCCAGTAGAACTGATCTGAAGTTTTGGGGAATCCAAACGTATAATCCTGAATACCAATCAGGTATGGGGTCACTAGTTTGTTGTAGCCAGACACACAGCTTGTTGAAAAACTTTCCTATTCGGGTTTCAACTTCTCCTAAAATATTTATATAGATATAGCAGGTAGTGTTTACTACTGCACGGACTCTCCCTTGTTTAGTCAACAGGAAGTCTAGCTCTGCCCGATTATCTAGGACTGCCTTGGCTAGTGAGTTGAGGGACCCTTGTTGAGCCCTAAGGCTTTTCGCAGTTTCTTCTGTGATCAGTCCTAGAGTTGCAGACAGGTTTCTAATCATGTCTCTGCTGGCGTATATGCCGTAGACAGAGACTGGCATTCCCAGCAAGCCTTACTACCAGGTGTCCTGGTATCGTCCTGGCAATGCTCTCTGAAGAGGCCCATGGGGAAGGGAGTGGAGACTCTCAGTCTATCTTTTCTATCTCAGGCATGGCAAGACCTGACTGCATTAATGGAGTCTCTCTACAGACCCAAATCTGCCCAACCACACACACGCAAGACTGCTCCGCAGCATGACTTCCCTGGCAGCCAGCCCAAACTATGTCAAAGAAATTTATTTTGGGGTAAAATATTTCTGATTTCTTTCAGTTCCCCCACTTTGAAATCAAAAGGTTTTACATACTAAAAGCCAAGCTGTTATCTCAGGACTAAGAAGTAAGGGGAGGGGAAAACCCAAATTGGAGCAAATTTAAATATATCGTCCTTTATCTTTTTGGTCAGTCTCTTAGTTCTGTGGATAGATCCGTTTGGCGAAACAGCTGTGTCTCATTCCAGGAGCTGGCGCTGCAGACGAGTTTTCCAACAGAAGAACAAGAGTTCATATTTGGAGCAGTCCATAAAGCAGTTTTCTTAGAATCTAGAGGGCATCTCGCCGAAGCGTCTAGATGTTAAACTCAAAGCATCCTCAGT
>VBSM01003176.1:78544551-78561530 GCA_008086735.1 Cheirogaleus medius | reverse complement strand
GACTCTTCTCTTCAGTTCCCAAAGTAACTTGGGGTTCCTGGACCTGTCAGCAAGTGACATTCTTTACTTACCACAGATCAGGAAATGTTATTGATGAGATACCTGGCCAGTTTTTCCAAAGGGTTTTTTATCAGCCTTGTAAAGTCAACCTTAATTCCTTAACGCAGTCTGGGCACCTCTGACAATAAGCTATTCCAGTCAAAGCCTTGATAAAATAACCAGTGTCCTGTTATAGAAGAAAACAAATTCTTATTGAACGTATGCAAGTAACTATATTGTCGTAAATTAAGAATACTTACAAATAGTTTTCAAATTCTGGAGAAATCAAGTAGAGAGAAAAATAAATGCTTCACATTTTGCTTACAAATCTGTACTTTGTTGTAAGCTATAACTAGCCCAAAAGAAGGAAAAATGTTTTCTTGACTTCTGGAAAACGAAATATAAAAAGAATCAGCAATGTTTCAAACAAGAACTCATTAAAAATTTAGTGCAGTCCCATGTAATTAATTTCTGCTCTGTTTGAGGTTAAGTTAGCAATACTCTTGGATATATCAGCTTTTTAACTGAAGTTTTGGAAGTTTGTCTTGTCTTAGTCCATTGGTATAAAATCTCCAAAGTTATCAGAAACCTGTATTCAAGAGAACTTGTCAGTCTTTTCCACGACTTTCCTTGAAGAAGCAAGCTTTGGACTGTACTCAGTTTAAAAACCACTTTTTGAGAAGAATTAAAGTAAAATAATAATTGTCTATGGATGACAAAAAGTCTTAGAATAGCCATGAGTAAAGAGACAATTGACAAAGAAAGTTGGTTATTTTTTTGGCATACAACAATTTAACATAATAACCATAATTATTATGGTTAGAGTATAACATACTCTAAGACACATCAGAATTTTAGCAATCTTATATAATATTGGAACAGATATTTATACAAATACAATCCAGAGAAAATGAAACACCATCTCATATTTGACAATGTTTCCCGTATGGTTTAACATACCAAGTAAGCCTAATAAGTTTCTCTTGGACTTTTAGTGGTTCTATGATTAAAAGCTAGTTTGAAGTTAAAAGGACTGGATTTAGAATTTTGTTTTTGGAAACTTTGTCAAATATTACAGGTTTAAAACATTTGATCAAATAGAATCACAAATCATTATAAAATAATGATCATTTATTTCAACAATAGTTATCAAAGGACTTTAAAGGCAATACAGGAAGTTATTTGGGTATAAACCTGAATGCTTAGAGTTTAGTTTTTCTAGTTAGTCAAAACCCTAATAAAGGCAACATAGGGATTATATTGATATAGCATAAAATCTTTGTTTCTTTTAGGCCAGTTACTCAAAATGTAAAGCAAAACCGTATGTTGTACCATTATTTTTTTCCCTTAAACTTTTAGGATAAAACATTCTAACATCATACCATAACAACAGACTTAGTACCAGAAGGGAAAAAAATTATAGGAGCTGGTGAAAACTTGAAGATGAGAATTACCATCCCAGACTTCATAAAAGGAGAAAAAGCTGAAGTCATTAAGACATAGAGTAAGTTGAGCTTTTAAGATGTAAGTCTAAGAATTTTTTTAATTAAAAAAGGAAACATGTCATAGAACTAAAATTAATATGTAATATAATTTCATTAAGAGCAAATTACTATTTTAAGAAAATCTTGTTGTTTTAAATTTTTCTTTTTAATCATAGCCAACTGGATCACATACAAAATTCCTTCATAAATCCCCTTTTATGAACTTTATCCTGACTTGCACAGACCATCTACAACATACTTAAATTTTGTTTTGTCCTAACTTTCCCTTTTTTTTTTAAGTAACCAGTTATTTTATTTTAGGAAAAAAGTTTACAATATAAGATCTTTTCTTATCCAATATTATACTCCTTTATGTTTAACCTTTCTCACCAAAAATATATTTTCTATATTCATAGCCTTTTTACATCTCTCTCTTACTTCACTAATTACTTTCAATCTTGTTTTTATTTTTTTCTAAATCCATATTTTGAATCAACCTTTAAATAACCTCTGAATTAGACAAAATTACATACACAGTAAGAACACATTCTACAGCTCTTTTATAATTTTTCTTATTAAAAACATAACATTCTTTGGTACACTGTATATATACAATCACATGTATTAACTAGAATTCTTATGTTTAGTAATTTTAAATTTTAGTGAAACCTTAAGAATCAGGAAATCATGAATTGTCTGTCATAAAACACTTGTCATGAAACAGGATCACAGGTTACTGTAAAATTATAGTCATTTACTTAGCCAAGCTGACAATTAGAAGATTTTAAAAAGCAAAAATCTTACTCTTTGATAGAGAGGAGACTCAGTTTCCCAAACAGTCATAAGCCCTGATACAGACAAACTGAAAGACAAACTGTTAAGGAGGGAAACTGGATCCAGTAGTTTTAATTGCATATATTAATCATATGCCAACTCTCAGAAACACTTAGGACGTTAAAGTAACCTTGAATTGTTACCAGTCCCCAATATTTCTCCAGGTCCTCTTAGGTCCCATGTAGCCAGGAAGGAGCTACAAAGGACAGGGCCTGTCTCTGTCCTCAATTGACATAGCAGGAGCAGAGCTCAAGACAGCAGACAGGATGCCTGGAGGATCCAGTCTCTCCCAGAGTAGCCGAGAGGTGAAGCTGGGGCGGGGAAGAAGGGGCCACACAGGGCTGGACTGAGCCTTGTAGCTGTTGGTCTAGGAACTGAGAACATGTCCCCAGGCCTCACCAGGGCCACCTATCCAGAGCCCAGAATCCAGAGGCTCAAAACCAAAAACATACGCTCACAGTCAAACCCACCAAATATTAAACAGATGACAGAGGCAGAAGTTTTATGACCTTAAACCTGTAGTCCCCAAACCCTGGGCGGTGGCTCGGTACCCGGCCGTGGCCCGTTAGGAACTGGGCTGCACATCACTGCCTAAGCTCCGCCTCCTCCCCTGCACTCCCCACCCCCATCTGCAGGAAAATTATCTTCCATGAAACTTAGGAATGGGCTGCGCAGCAGGAGGTGAGCAGCCAGTGAGTGAAGCTTCACCTGTATTTGCAGCCTCTCCCATCACTCTCGCATCACCGCCCGAGCTCCGCCTCCCATGGTCCCTGGTGCCAAAAGAGCTGGGGACAGCTGCCTTAACACATCTAAACTTTAATAACAATTTTAAAACTAGTTTTATTTACCAAAGATTACCAAAGTCATGTGAACTAAAAAGCATTTGAGTTCGTTCCTATTTTCCTGATAAAATATTTGATTTAAATGCTTACTTTTAAAAAAATTAATTAGAGCTTTTTTTTACATATTTTGGTAGTGAAATAACACATATACATGACATATACAGATGCACAAACATACACACAGAAGCAGACCTGATAGCTTTCATAAAGAATTATTTTTACCAGCTTTTAAATGTATACATATTTTATTCGTGCCATCAATCTTTTAATTACCTATTTTATTGCCTTAAGCAATTGCTAGCTAGGCAACAATTTGCCTTTTAAAAAGATGACTCCTAGGTGAAACAAGGCAGAGAATTTTTATCTTGAAAGCACAGAACTAGGACTTTAGGCCTAAATATTGTGCCATCATTTGCTCATACCAAGGGGGAAAAAAAGGTTGTATATAAAGTCCCAGTTAAGACAAGATGGCCAGAAAAAGAACCCTAAACAAAGGTAGGACTTGTCATGTAAATTTAGAACAAGGGTAAGAGTTTTTAGTGAGTGAGTCCTTCCTCTCAGACATTCTTATAAAGGGAAATTTCCTTTGTGGATATACATTTCTTTTATAAAAGGGTTTCAATTAAGGGCCAGGAGTGGTGGCTCATGCCTGCAATCCCAGCACTTTGGGAGGCCGAGGCGGGAGGACCACCTGAGGCCAGAAGTTCGAGATCAATTCAAGCAACAAAGCGAGACCCCCATTCTCCACAGAAAAAGGAAAAAAGAAAGAAAAATGAGCCACACATAGTGGCACACGTCTACAGTCCCAGCCACCTGGGAGGCTGGGGCGCAAGGATCGCTGGAGCCCAGGAGTTCGAGGTTGCAGTGAGCCATGATGACAGCACTGCACTCTAGCCCAGGCAACAAAGCAAGACTTTGTCAAAAAAAAAAAGATACCCAATGAAATGCCAGAAAGGTATGTTTTAGGTAGGCAGTCTTCTTAACTTAGCTGCCATTCTCTAGCTAAAATGACTGAGTTCAGGGTGGAGTCCGCTAAGGAACGGGGCGGGGAGAAATGCATTTCTATACCTGGACTCAAGCAAGGATGAACTGAGAAAGAAGCCAGTCTGTTTTACCTGAGGGCCTGCCTCTGTAAACACTTTACCCAGGGTAGCTTTCTTTTCACCTTCGGGGCAGGAGAGTAAGCCAAGAAGTCAGCAGATTTAATTTTTCATATTAATTAATCATTTAAACTTTTTATTTGCCTTAAACCTACATCTTTTTACAAGCTTCTGCATACCTCAATAGACATCCCTAACTAAGACTCATCTTGGGGCCCTCATTTTTAAACGCACTTCTTAAAGTTGTCCATTTGGAACATTTCTGTAAGCATTCGCTGCTTCTGGTGTAATAGTGACACGCGTATAGGTAGGTGTAGGCAGAAAGTGGAGTACTCGGTTGTTCAGAAATTGAGAATCCCATTTTCACCTGCAATCTTGGCTTTGGCTCTCAGACCTCCATGACCAACTTAGGCAATGATTCTTCCCTTTTCTAAAAGCCGGAGTGCACCTCCCCTGCAGTATCGCCATTTGCTGCCTGGCTCTGCCCAATCCAGTGAGACATCTGAGGGCCTCTAACTTGACCTACACCAGTTAAGTATCAGATCCAATCTGGATCCCAGACCTAGTGCAGTTTCTATTGCAACTTTCAAACCAGTTAGGACCAAGAATTTGCTCAGACAAACTCGGAGAGCTCAAAACACAGATGGGTGGAGCTTCAGAATCCCAGAGAGAACGACCCACAGACCCCAGTCACTTTGAGAGCGCAATGGGCACGCGCTGGCGGGCACCTTGCCTCTCCACTCAGTGCTCCTGGGGGCTCTGGGAGCTCTATTTTTAGAACCCACTTCTGACAAATTAAATTTAACAGAGTTTAACTCAGCAAAGATCAATTCATGAATCAGGCACCGGAACCAGAACAAGTTCGGAGAGACTCCAGCGCTGCCACGTGGTTACAGAAGACCCCCGGACAGTAGGGCTCAGCGTCATTTGCCTTCAGCAGTTTGAACAACTGACCACCTTTGCTTGGCCAAGACTCAGTGGTCAGCAAAGAGGAAGGAGTAGGGAGGAGTGAAGGTAAATGGAGTGAACTCTAGCCGGGACAAAGAGCTGACATTTTTGCTTTCGAACTTTTTAACTAAAGTATCTTTCTAACTGAAACCAGTAAGTCCTAACCCAGGTTATAGCTTAATTAAAGAAACAAGAGATGTGTCCAAAGAGGTGGAAAACAGTTTTTATGATATCCAAAAAATGTCACAGAAATGGCTCAAAGAAAGTTTCACTAGCCATAAACCGGATGTGCCCCATATTTCTGTCCAGCTGTATTTTCTAGGGTCTTAGCTTCTCAGCTGAACATTTACCTATAAATGTCTAAAAACCCTGCATGTACCCAGAGTGTAAGAAATCAAAAGCTGTGCACTGAAGGGAAAAGAATCAACAAACAGCACAAGTTACACAAACACCAAACCAGAACAAGCTCATTCCTTGCCTGAGAATTGAACCCAGGCTGCTGGGGTGACAGCACAGAGTTTTAACCATTAGGCTATGAGGCAAACCAACCCAGTGGTGGTGTTCAAAGAATTTTTATCCTTGTTTTAGATGAGATATTTGCTCTTCAATTTCGTCAGGAGAATTTTAAAGGCTAGCCACAAAATTGTTACGTGTTCTTCTTTTAGTTCTGATCTTTTCATAAATACAAATAAGGTAACTGTTTAGAATAAGAGATCTCTAAAATCTATATATTTTTTAAAATGGAGGAGTCTTTAATTTAAAGGATCCATTTTTGGCCATTAGTTTTTAATGAGGTACTTATTTTAAAGTGACTTAATCCAACAGCCTTCCCAGATGTAATCTCAGAGATCTCTTCATTCTTCTAAAAATGGGCTAAGATAGAAACCACTATTTCTGGGAGGAAAGGGAGTATATATATGCAAAAAGTCCTTCCAAAACAAGTCAAACCCCAAATTCAAGAGTATTCTTCTAGATAGACTCCCTCTTCTCTAACCAGGGAGAAGTCTCTCCAAGACAAGACTCTTCCTATAATATAGGGAAAGGCAGCCAAGACCACAAAGGAGCCACAACACCTCCAGAGAGGCCAACAATCTGCAGAAGGAAGGGGGATGCAGTCCGCACTCTGAATACTCCCCAGGACATCTTTGAGTTCCAGAAACCATTTCTCCACTGCAAACAGGTCTAAGTACCATGGTTCGACAATGGCACGCAGGCAGGGATGGCGCCTGTGACGGCCCCTTAGTCCAAGAGAACCGAGTGGCTACTGGGGCACATCTCTAAGTTCACCCCACCGGTGAGAGGCTGCTGAACCCCGGGCGAGCACCTGCAAGGATGACCCAGGATGAGCCCCCATTTTGTTACAGCTCAACTAGGTTCATTGCCTACTGCTCAAGAGGACACCCATACACTGAGACAGCGGGTGTGACAGCAGAGAGAGATTTTAGCATCAGGGACGCCATGCAAGGAGATGGAAGTTCTCAAATCCATCTCCCCAAAAATTTGGGAGAAAGCGTTTTTAAAGATAGTTTAGCAGGCAAAAGGCTAGGCAATTGGGTCTGTTCATTGGCTGGGTATGAGCAGGAACCACAGGGGTGTAATCGTCCTCTTTGCAGAGTGGGTTCTTGGGTGGGGGCCACAATACCAGTTGAGTCAGTTCCTTGGGATGGGCCACTGGTCTGGGTGGGTCAGCCAATCCCTGGGAATGCAGGACCTGGAAGATATCTCAAAAACTAGCCTTACGTTTCACAAGAGTGGTGTTTTCTATGGGGGCACTGAAGAAAGCTGAGTCTTTATGACCATCCACTATATGACACCTGAGTAGCAGGCAACTATAGGAAAGCAAGCCAGGGGACAGTGGCTGGTTCTGTCTATATTTATCTGACCATAGTCCCCACCTGGTGGCTGTTTATTAATTTTATAAAGGAACTGGTTCTGAGAATTGGTTCTGAAACATCTGTATTTTAGGAAAGGTTAGAAAAAGTGTGGGTAACATGAAAGTGTGGGTAATATGAAGTGTGAATGAAAGATTGAAATAAGAGGAGGAAATGATTTATCCCTGGATTTGAAAATACTGGACTTATTTGTCAAAGGATATATGTGTGTGAGTCTGTGTGTGTCTGTGTGTCCCAAAAGTCTTTGTACAGTTTAAGCTTCACTAACTTCAGAAAAATAAGTGCTATAAATTTAACCCCAAAATCATTTGAGGTTTTAATTCTATAAGTATAACTTTATACTTTTTTTATTAATAGTTTTGTGGACATTGAATAATGAACTATGAGTTTTAATTATTTGAGTCAGCCCTCTGATTGAAAATAGTAAAGACTGACTTTAAAACAACAAAAAAATTGCTATTCAAAATTCACAAAACTAAGTAAGTGTAAAAGAACTTTAGATTTTCCATCTGGGCTAGTGTAGGGCAAAAAAAAAAAAAAAAAAAAAATCTGCCAACAACGTGGATTTGAGGACATGGGTGACCCTGAGGTATGAATGTCTGGGTACCAGCAGAAACTCCAGGTAGCATTTCAGACTTTCAAGGTCCAAGTCAAGGGCTCTGCAAAGTAATGGGGGACTCAGGTAATATCTGAGTTACAGACAAAATAAACAGAATATTTCACTGAGGCAAATAGATGACAGGAAGAAAGGGTCAACTTTGCAAATGAGATGGGGCAGGGGAGTGCAGAGGGACCCAGAGGGCCCAGGAGAGGAGGAGGGGTCTGCCAAGCTGGGAGGTGGGGGGGGACCCCGTGTGGCTCTGCCAGGCTGGGCGATGCAGGCCTGGGGCTATACCCCAGTACAGGCACCCTCAGAGCTCAGCTGCTTTAGAGAGCCCCGCCACGCGGACAATGGAGAACACCCTCTGTCTTGGGAACAATCACACTGAGCTATGTCCACGCCATGGCTCAACTTTATGAGACGCAAACACCGGCCTCAGCTTTCCCAGGAGTCTGGGATTGTTATTCTTGTATCTCTGCTACATTGCGGCTAAACACAACTGTTAGCAATCATCTGGAAATGTAAAAATGTCCAAAAGGTAAGGAAGGGACACCCAAGAGAGATCCCTTGTAGTTGGCTCCCACTCCTGTTCCTACATTTCTAAATGAGTCTGGGTGGCCTGGAGAGTGACAGGACATCCCTCTACTGGGAGGAGGTTAGGCAAGGCTGGGGGCTCCGGAGGGCCAAGTTTCCACCTCAGGCTACCTCTCAGGGTGTGGTGGAGGTTCCAGTGTAAACCCCACACAGCGGTTTCGTGGTTCCGGATTGGCATATGTGACCGTGGGGAACGGTCTCTCCTGACACCTGATCATCACTTGCCCCCATCAGCTGTCACTCGACCACGCCCTCCCTCGTGTAGGGCTGGTCGGGGAGAGCACTGTCGAGAGCGGCCACACTCTGTCCCCAGGATACAGAGTCCTCTGAGGAGCAGAGGTGACTGTCAGCCTCTGAATCAGCCTCCCCCTCGAGCAGAGCACCTCTGAAAACACCACGTGGTGATTTCACAGACAAAATCCTCCCTGGAGTTTCTCAAAGAAGGAAAAATTAGGAAATAGTTTACCACTTTTAAGAATGGATTAAAGGAACACATTTCTATTCATGAAAATGGAGAGCCATGTGATTCTTGGAGAATGAACAGCTTCTTAGAGGAGTGAGAGAGGTGAGTACCAGTCCCTCGTTTTCTTCTTTTTGTCCCCAGCGTCAGGGCAGAGCCAAGAGGAGGAGGGAAGGTGGGACCCTGAGAGGTAAGGTTCTGTGTGACCTGAGCTCTCCCAGGGGGAGCCTTCCTGTCCCTTCCATGAGGCCCCAAGTCCATGATCCCATGATGTCGCTTGCTGGGCACAGTCTCTCTGGGAAAGCAGGGCCCTCAGAGGAGGCTCACAGGAAGGCAATCGGACCCGAGACCCTTCTCAGAGTCCCCGCTCTGCCCACCTGTGGGCATGAAGCAGCGATGGACCTGGGCAGTGGGTGCGTCCCAGGAGGTGGCCATGGGAGGCGTCCAGCAAGGACTGCCGGTGGGTCTGGAGTCAGCACTTCTGTCCCCTGACTTTGTACACCTGCTCTGACGACCTGGGGGCTCAGACTCCTCTTTGAGGTGACCACTGACGTCTGTGCTTCACCTGGTGCTTTTGAGCATCCCGTGGAATCATGTCTGGGAAAGTGCTTTATAAATGAGACCACGTACACACGTGACTCTTGTTAATATTGTGGTTGACCATTGGAGCTTGTCTCCTGATTTTGGGGGCTACCAGAGTTTAATATGCCAAGAGTCTCCCACAGAGGGACTCCTGCATACCTCTGCTTGTAGCTTCCTTGCATATAACCCACTCTCCAGGGTTCCCAGGTTGGAGAATTTCCCGGAGAGAAGCAGAGGAGGGAAGGAAACTGCTTTCTGCTCTGAAAAGGTGATGAATCTTTCCCCGCCTTTCCAGGTCTCTGTTGCAAGCACGTTCTACGCCTCTCAGGGAGTCGGTGCGCCTGCCGCAGTCATGGCATGGGGTGGCCATAGGCACGGGGATGTGAGCGAAGGCCTTGCGGAGAGGCTAGAGAGTGGACTGTGAAGTCGTGGGTGCGGGCAAGGGGAAGGGGCAGCGGGCTCCAGGGGTCCCACCCCCGCTAGGCGGCAGGCTCCCCCTCCCTGTCCTGGTCCCGGATGCAGCTTTGTACCTCCTGTCTCTGCAGCCCCCTGGGCCAGCGTTATGAGGTGGTCCACCTACATCATTGGCCCGTCCGGACCCCCTCTGTATGGTGTGCCGCAGAACGACAAAAGCCAAGCAATCACTGTCCCAGGAGTCCCTGGATGGTGCTGCTCCGTCTGTGGCCCTTTTCATTTCTACCATTTCTGTAAGACGGTCATCGCTCACTCTGTCCTCACGCTCGGGAAGCCCTGCAGGACACCTGGCAGCAGCCCCTCTGCCTGAGCCTTCTCCACCTCCACCTGCCATTCTCCCACCTGATGTGGTGACCGCCTCACCTGATGCGCCTTCACCCTCGCCCCTGGGTGACTCTCTGCCACTAGAGCCTGCTCCCCTCTTGGAACCCATATTCCCAGTGCGTCATTCTCCACCCCAGGCACTTGCCTGCCTCCCCCCACCGCCCCATGTCCCGCTCAAGGATGGAACACCGGGTCGGTACAGCCCAAGGCAGGAGAAAGCACCATCCTGGTTCAAGAACATCAAAGGAGACGCTCGGGCACAAATCTTCGCAAACCCTGTCACAGAAGGGACAGCCCCCTTCAGAAAATCCTTTCGGAAAACAAATCAATCGCTTTTGGCAATGGCTTCCTAAGCCTCTTAGAAGAAAACACAGAGGACAAGAAACTTCTCAGGGAAAGTGGAGCTCCCCGTCATCACCTGTGCAGAACCAAGGCCTGGGCGACAGCAGAGCTGCCTTCGCTGACACTCCTGGATGGACCTCAGAAAATCAGGACAGACACCGGGAGATTCCTAGACAAGGGGCGTGGGGATAGAATAGATCTCACTGGCACCAGAGAGCCACTCATGTCCCCAACTCATCACAATGGAGACCTGCAGGTGGAGGCAGAGGCCACCTAGGGTCATCCCTCCAGTGACACGGCTTCTTCCTCTAAAGTGACACATACCAAGTACGGCAGCCAAGAAGGTGCCTTTGCTGGCCAGAGTTTCCTTAAAAGCATTAGAGGGGTCAGAATCAAGGCCAGACGTCCCCAGAAAGGTGCTGCAACTAACGGCCTCAGGAGCGCTCCCCAGCCGTGCTCCGCAGGGAGCCTGTGCTCCAGCCTAGCCTAGACCACTACTGAAAACACTTTGCCTCTGTGATGGAGACATCAGATGCTTCTCAGGCATTTCCAGAGAGGAAAATTCACTCCCCCAAAACAATCCATTCTTTGTTGAGAGTATCGATTCTCCTCATTGAGGACGCTGCTTACCTCGCAACAAATGCTCTCTCAGAGCGGTGTCTGCTCTGAGTGCTGTGTCGGGGGCACAGGTTTCGGGGAATCTAGAGCGTGTGCTTAGTAGGGAAAGACAGGAGTTAGTCCAGCTCTTCCTGGTGGCCTATTTTGGCCTCCAGAGGAATGGACATCATGTGCCCCACACCCGTCCCTGCCTGACGACGTTTCGGGAGATGGGCTCTGTCCCCCTCCTCTTAGCTTTGCCTCGTGACATCACGCTGCAGCCCACACTGTCCCCTCACTGGCCAATTCACAGCCTTTAGAGCAGTAAAGAAGACGGGTCTTCCATAGCTGAAGGGAAGGTCAAAGATAGGCACATATTTCAGAAAACAGTGGCTTAATCGTGTCTAAGAAAAAGCTGTCAGTGACCAGAGGATCACACAGGTGGGGGAGTGTTGGGGGTCACTGCGCAGAGGACACTGGGCTGGGTGGGGGAGGTCTGAGGAACAGGGCAGACGCTGCCTGAGCGTCTGTCCCGGGAGGCATGCTCAGGGGTTGGGGAAGCTCACCTGGACCTTGATGGTGTGGTTTCCTCACGGCCAAGTCACCCTGGGGAGGTTGTTCCCCTAGTCCCCGGACATTTCTTCAGGTGGCCGGGATTGATGACATTTGCAGAGCAAAAGCATCACCCAGCTCTCAGGGGCAGGAATGTCGACCAGGCAGCCGCTTACCTCCCAGGGTAAAATAAAGCTGACATGAGAACAACATGCCTCAGAGTAAGTGGAAAAGTAAGAAAGGAAAAAAAAATGAAGATGGGAAAGAAGCCCTTGCTAAGGTGGAACAAAGATGTTTATGCGCCATTCTGCCCTTGTCATGGCCCTGTCCTGCTCCACCCTTTCCGGTCTGATCCAGGCACCACTTCCTTGAGGCTGATCGGGGCGCTGTGCAGCTGACTGATGCCTTTCAGCAGAAGTGTACATGGGGCTGCTCTGTGGGTTCTGAAGCAGGACCTGCAGGTCTGCTGTCAGGCACAGCAGCCGCCTCTGTAGGGAAGCTGACCTCAGTGCCTCCCTTCCATCTACGCTTCAGGACGACTTGCAAGATCTTGCCCTCAGTGTGGACATTTCACCTGTCAGGGTGGAGGGGCCGCCTTTCATCTTCATGGGCTTGGTGGAGCCATGGTGGATTCCCCCAGCACACCTGCAGCTCGTGATCCTCAGGTGAGTCCTGCACTGTGCACCGGGGTTGCAGACATTTGGGGGCTCACTTCTTAATTCTTGAAACAGAAGTAACATTGTTACTTAAACTTTATAATAGCATGCAGAAAAGAGAAGAAAATTGTAGCCCAATATCACTTATGAATATAAATGCAAAGTTTCTAGATACAATATTAGCAAACAGAACCCAACATCATTTTAAGAAAATAATATATCTCATGGCCAATGTAGGATGTTTTCCTGGGATGCAATATTGGTTCAGTATTAGAAAATCCATTAATATAATACACTGTATTAATATGTCTAAGACACATACAGGCATATCTCCATAAGTGCTAAAGAGCCTCTGGTAAAATTCAATACCCACTCAACACAAAATAGAAATTGATATTTGCTTTCTATGTAAAACACACATTCATATCATTTTACTCAATGGAGAAACAGCAGAGGCATCTCCACTCAGGCTGGGAACAGGCAAGCAAACTTGCCGTCTGCACTTCTTTCTGGCATTGCGTTGAAGACATTGGGAAATGCAACCAGACGAGAGATATCAATGGGAGATGTTTGAGCTGGAAAATGAGGTGTAAAACTATATCTCTTTGCAAAGGATGTGGTAGTCTCCACCTGGAAAATCCCAGTGAAGCAATCACCAAACAGACCCAAACCCGATAAGAAGTTTAGTAAGGCAGTGACAGTGAGATATAAAATTAACACACAGGAATCAATAACCTTCAAATCCAAAACAGTAACAGTCAGGGGATGCAGTGGTAGAGTAACAACAACAAAGATGGTGAGCTAAAATGCTTAGGAGCGGACTTAACAAGAGATGTGGAAAACGTGTAGAAGAAAACTTCTCAATGCTCCTGGAAGATACAAAAGTTAGCTTTGAGCAGATGGAAAGACAACCATGTTCTTGGGTAGATGATTCAACACTGTAAGTTATCGGTTTTCCTGAGGTCATGTATAAACATAATGTAATCTTAAAATAAAGGTAATAAAAAATAAGGAAAGGGTATTATCACCCAGTACACTCATTAAAAAGCCACTGGTTGGGCTGGCAATGTGAGAAAATGGTTTTTTTATAGAAATTTCTGTTAGAATGCAATGAGAAGATGATATTGTTTTCTAGCTTTAGACTGGAACTCAGGAGACTTGGCTTCTAGATCCAACGTCCAAACCCATTCATTCTGAGATCTTGAGTACGAAGAAACTGGGTTTTGACTGCACTGACTCAAGCTGAATTTGGGGAGGACCGATACAGTAACAGTATAGAGTTCACCCACCAACATGGTACTTTTATCAATTTATTTAGGTCTTTAATTTCTCTGAGCAATGTTTGGTAGTATTCAATGCAGAGATCTTACATATTGGTTTACTTTCAAGTCTTTGGTGGTTTTCTCTCAAATATTTTGTTTTTTTATGCTATTATAATTAATTTTTTTAAATTTTCTAACTATACAACTGTATTTCTACATACTGCCAATGAAGTTTGTATATTGACCTTAACTCCTGTGATCTGGCTAAATTCACTTAGGTATGGAATGAAACTTTGGAGGTAGATTTCTTAGAAGTTACTCTGTATACAATCATGTCTTCTGAGATTGAAGACAATTTTACTTCTTCCTTTACACTCTGTATGCCTTTTATTTCTTTTTAGTGCCTTATGGCACTGACTAGAATCTCAAGTACAACACTGCATAAAAATGGTAAGCACTGACATCTTTGCTTTGTTCTTTTTTTTTGAGACGGAGTCTCACTCTGTTGCCCAGGCTAGAGTGCCGTGGTGTCAGCCTAGCTCACAGCAACCTCAAACTCCTGGACTCAAGCAATCCTTCTGCCTCAGCCTCCCAAGTAGTGGGACTACAGGCATGCGCCACCATGCCTGGCTAATTTTTTCTATATATGTTTTTAGCTGGCTAATTAATTTCTTTCTATTTATAGTAGAGATGGGGTCTCGCTCTTGCTCAGGCTGGTTTCAAACTCCTGGTTGTGAGCAATCCTCCCTCCTTGGCCTCCCAGAGTGCTAGGATTACAGGTGTGAGCCACCATGCCTGGCCTTTGCTTTGTTCTTGACCTTAGCATAAAGCATTCAGAATTTCATTATTTAAAATGATTAGGTTATTAAGTATGAAATGTCTGATTTTCTTAAGTACTAAGTTGGACAGCTGATATCTCTGACATTTCACGTTGACACTTCTCCTTTTTTTAATTGTGAAGGCACATCCTTATTCTTTCAAATGCACATTTTGCCTTATTTTTCAAACTTTACAGAAATTTTTGTGAAACCATGGATAAGTCAAAAATTCGTGTTATTTTTGAAAATGAGTTCTGTCATGGAACCAATGTAGCACAGACAACTTGAAATACCAGTGAAGTGTTTGGGAAGGATGTGGCTAATGAACATACAGTATGTCGATGGTTTGAGAAGTTCTGTTCTGGAGATTTTAATCTTGAAAATGAGCCACATGGGGGACCCAAGACCAAGGTGGATAATGATGAGCTGAAAGCTATAGCAGAAGCAAATCCATCTCAACCTACGAGTGAAATAGCAGCAAGGTCTGACATTACTATTTCAACAACATTGGACCATTTGAATTTCCATTCTTTTTTTTTTTTTTTGAAACAAATGGGCAAGGTAAAGAAGCTGGATAAATGGGTACCACACAAATTAAAGGAGCATCAGAAATCAGCTCAAAGCTTGCCTTTCTTTGCTGTCATGACATAAAGGTGAACAATTTCTATACCATATTGTTACACGTGATGAAAAATGGATTCTTTTTGACAATTGTAAGCATTTGCCACAATGGTTGATAAAGATGAAGTGCTGAAACACAGTCCAAAAGCGAATATTCAACAAAAAAAGCTAATAGTATCTGTTTGGTGGTCCAGAACTGGGATCCATTACAGCTTCATGAAACCTGGTCAATCGATTACAGCAGATGTCTACTGTAACCAACTGGACAAAATGATGAGGATGCTTGCAATTAAGCAGCCATGATTGGTCAATAGAGACAGACCAATCCTCTTGCAAGACCACATGTTGCACAAACAACGCTGCTCAAACTACAGCAGTTGGACTTGGAAACTCTGTCATCCACCATATTCTCCAGACCTTGCACCAACGGACTACTGCTTCTTCCAGGCTTCAGGCCACTTCTAGCAAGGAAAAATATTCAATTCTCAACAAGCTGTGGAAAACGTCTTTCGTAATTTTATTGCCACTGGCTCGCCAGGCTTCTTCGCTGTTGGCTTAAGAAGCTACCATTAAGATGGCAAAACTGTGTTGATACTTTAGGGACATACCTTGATTAATTGTACTGCTTGTTTGAGCTATAATAAACTAAACTTCTGATTCGAAATGGGACATTTCATATTTAATGACCTAGTATGTTAGCTGTAGGTCTTTCCATGATACAAGGAACTTTCTAATCCTTTTCTGAAATTCCGTCAAACACTCTCTTGCCTCTATTGAGATGATCGAGTGAGTTTTCTCCTCTATTCCTTAAATTGGATGGATTGCACGGACCTGTTTTCAAATGTGAATCCATTTTCACATTCCTTGTGTAAACACCTGGGTGATAACGTGTCAAAGCCAGACATCAAACTCTGGCAGCCTGATTTCAGAGGCTCTGCCTGTTCTTCTGCCAATATTGTGCACATAATGATCTGGGCCAGGGGAGATGAAGGAACAGAGGTGAGGACGGCCATACACCGATGGAGTTAGGTGGTGGATAGTGGAATACGATTCCCAGATCTATAGGCAGATTTCTCAGCGATGCTGATTACTCAGCCCCAGTCTGCGTGCTCCCACGTCCTTTATGTTAAGCATGACCTGTAATTTACAGGACGTACTCTGCTGCATCCGCGTTGTGATACTACAGTCATCCTTCCTGCAGGCCGGCTGCGGAGGCGTCTCTTTCCCTCCTTATCGGGGGCACGCACCTGTTTTGCTTGCAGTGCTCAGTGGATACTCGCGAGGTGTGGGGCACAGTTCCAAGGCTTTTCTTTTGAGTTGTTTGTCACCCTCGGAACACTCTAACATCTCAGGTTAACTGCTGTCCTCATGTCTAGGGCGGGGAAATGAAGGCATGGAGAACATGGGCCATGACGCAGTGGTGCCAACGTCCCGGGCTCTCTCTCTCCAGAGGAATTACGTTATGTTGAGGGTCGCCTCCCAACACATTGTCTCAGTTTTTTTATTTTTTATTTTTTTTGACCTGTCAATGTCTTTATTTTGCCCTCATATTTAAAAAAAAATTTTCCCCATTGGATAGAGATTCCTCCTTACTGGCGCTGCCCCTCCCCCGCCCGGAGCCCCCAGCCTCTCCGCGGCCGCCGCTCCCCGCGCCGCCACTCACAACGCGCCCCGCTCCTTCCAGGGGGGCGATGTCCTCAGCGGTGTCCTCTCAAGCTGCCGAAGGCTGGGCCCGCCCGGGTGGTGTAGACGAGGGCGCAGACGAGGGCAAGTGTGGGGCGCGGGCGCCGCTCATGGGGTGGGAAGGGCCTGTCCCACAGGGAGCGGGCGACGACGGGAGGGGTGAGGACCCACACGAACGAAGACGGGTGAAGACCGGCGGGCGCCGGCGGTTGGGGGCGAGGCGAGAACGGACCCGGGGAGGACGGTTGAGGGGCTCCGGGGAGCGGGTGGCGGG